>OY856410.1:1129119534-1129709534 GCA_963693085.1 Alisma plantago-aquatica
GAAGCCGTCCGCACAGTCCGCAGGCCGCAGTAGATCGCCTCCCTATATATATATATATATATATATATATATTGGGATTTATTCGTTACCCTCATGGGTAGTCTGATTTTTCGCTACCCGCACATCCAAAAGTGTAACTATATGGTACACAAAAGTAACTCTAAGATCAAAAAAGTAACTGTATTCATAAAAGAGTAACTATATGACTAAAAAAGTAACTGCGCAGAAAATATACAACCAGTAAATATGTGGGCGTATTTTTTGATTTTGGTGGGGCAAAATGATATTATTTTTTGATGAAATTTTTTGGGGAGCTTGATAAAATGCTCCTCTACAATTGTAATTTTTTTTTAGAAAAGTGATAGGAAGGGTGTGCGGGTAGCTACCCGCGTGGGTATTAAAGATGAGCTATATATATATATATATATATATATATATATATATATATATATATATATATATATATATATATATATATATATATATATATATATATATATATATATATATATATATATATATACTATTCTATCATACTAAACACGAAAACTCGTTTCCATCCTTTCAGTTTCCTAAAAGCTTTGGACTCTTGCTTTAACGTCCCCTCCCTGGCCATCTTCCATATCGCGAAAGTTGTGGACTCCTCATAATTTCTTTACGGAGTCCACTTGTAGTCCTATTTAATAGCAACCTAACCAATGTGCAAACCGTCCAACGCCACCCACAAAATTCTATCGTCGCTCTGATCATTATGGATGCATCCGATACCATGCAAAAATCGCTAGGTCCGCCAGTGTAGTCTTTTGAATTTCACAAAAGAGCAAGAACGAAGGTAAAGCACTGCCCTAAAATTATATCATCATCGGGATCGTAATGGATGCTTCCGATGCCGCTGCCGCTGCCGGTGTAGGTTGTACTCTTCCGGACTTCACAAAAGAAGCTTGGCGTGAGGCACAAGGAAAGATCACTGCATATAGAAAAGAATTTGCACGTGGCATTTGACATAAATGCCTTCCTATGGCCAGATCTGATATGACTATCTGATTTTCATATAGACTCTCATACAGTCTTCTAGAAGATATCCATTCCTTTCAAATGGAATAGTTCAACCAAGTAATAACAAGTAGAATATCATTATAGTTATTAATACAGCACGCAGTAGTAAAAGGAAGTCAAAGTGTTGTTTTTTTGTATAGATCACAAACGGTTTGGTAATTTGGAAAAATGTAGGGCGGTGACACCTAAACTACTACTTTTGTTTCTCCATTCATGTTGGAAACCTTGAATATGAAAGCTAGAAAATTTCAACTATTCACTACACATTGTTAGAAAACCTTGAAATTGTATCTTTGATCAAATAACAAATGTTTCTTTTGTAAATTTCTCAACATTTTACTTTTAAGAAAAAAATTCTGATTTTGCATGTCAACCAATCTTAATTTTTTTTTTTTTGTAATGTGGTTATGAACATAATGGCAGTCATTGAACGTTCATTTGTGAGACAATTTATGTTCGTTAAATATTATGGTCTTTAATTATATTCTTTGTTGCCCGTTCACATTATTATTGGAAAGATCCAAACAATATATCATTGATCACTATTACAGAAAATGCTTTTTACAACAGTTCCTTTTCTCAATTTACAACAGGTGTTAACCGTTGTATTAGATCGCGTGGTCTTATGGGGGGTGCTTTACACAACATGTGATCACATGTTGTAATAGATGTATTTTATACAACAGTTGAAACATGTTGTCTTTTAAGGAATGGCCTCTTGTAATATGGGTATTTTACACAACATGCAGTGCACCTGTTGTAATATATATTATACAACAGTTGAACGACGTTGTCTTTCTCTAAACACACCCGTTGTAATAGGGGTATTTTTTACAACATGCGGTTCACCTGTTGTAATATATATTATACAACAGTCGAAACATGTTGTCTTTCGCTAAACACACCCGTTGTAATAGGTAGGTCTATTACAACATGCAGTGCACCTGTTGTAATATACATGTTTATACAACAGTTGGAGTATGTTGTCTTTCCATACATTTAACCGTTGTAATAGGATTGTTTAGACAACATGGTGTGACTGTTGTAATATACACAATTTATACAATAGGTTATGCATGTTGTAGTTCACTAGAAACACCTGTTGTAATAGGTGTATTTTTTCCTGACAAACCTGTTGTAATAGGTGTGGATAACACAACATGTGTTGTTTGTTGTAGAATCATACATTTTACAACATATCATTAATTGTTGTCTTTGATTAGAGTTTGACATGTCATATATCGAACCAATTGTATTGATCAAATTAACCATATTATTAATAAATTATAATAAATATGCAATTATACTTTTTCATTTCATAAACAAACACATAGTTGAACAAAATTTCCATCAAACCTTGAAAGAAAGTCGTACTAAATTTAATTAATATTAAATCATCCATACAATGATTCAATAATACAAAGTACTGAGTATCCACTCTAGAATCGAACTGAAAACTAACTAAAAAAGTTTCACACATTGGTCTATGCTAAAGAACAAATGTCTCCCCCACATGTCACATAATCTTATTTGTGCTCAAGAACACATGTCGCCCACTCGTTTCGGACCTCATCGATTTCTTCTTGGTTGAAGCAACGACCAATATACTTCGAATAATACTGCAATCATATGACAAATATATCAACATATTGTGATTTTTTAATTTATTTAAAAATATGAACAAACTAAAAGAATATAATGTTAAGTAGCTTACACATTCAGGAATATTTCTATTTCTCACATCAAAGATGTCTTTCATATACTTCAACACATAATACCCGCAATCTGTATCGTTCGGCTGCTTCAGACACTGTACAAAATAAATATTAATTTGTTATCTAAATAATTGTGAGAACTTGTTAGCAAATAAGAGTACTGAAACAACAGTACCAAGTTCACTACTCATCGGTATTCAGCAGAGCAATTATAAGACAAAACTCGTCAAGCAGAAGACTACAGCTAGACGTACCTATAGTCTGCATTCCAATACTATTTCTGAGATTTTATCTAGGTTTCACGCCCCTTCCCTATTCAGAGAAGAAGCTGGACTTCTATGCGGCCTTGCTCATTCACGAAGTCACGTGCTAACTGCCACAAAAGTATCCTTTGTAATAACCTGAGGACTCAGGTCTGAGAGATCATAAATGATTGATTTAAAAGAAGGGGCAAAGGATGTAAAAGCAAAAGAAAAAGATGATTTTGTGGCTGGAGCAGTGCAGCCTTGACTTGAGCAGTGTTCGATTTGTCTTCTTATTTGAGGTCAGCAGAATGGTATCATCAGATTGGGGTCC
This sequence comes from Alisma plantago-aquatica, assembly GCA_963693085.1. Lineage (NCBI taxonomy): Eukaryota > Viridiplantae > Streptophyta > Magnoliopsida > Alismatales > Alismataceae > Alisma > Alisma plantago-aquatica. The sequence continues at coordinate 1,129,122,882 of OY856410.1, forward strand.
CATTCCATGGTTGTACTGGTTTTTCACTAGATCCATTTCGAACTCAAGTAAAATATTGTTTTTTTCTCTTGCTACTAGCAGACCCAACAAGGTCCAACAACATGAAGAGACAACCCCTCGGAATAGATATTAATACGAGTCTAAAAAACTTTAGATAATTTGTAAATATGGCATTGATATAATGAAGTTTGAAATTCAATAAAGGTGATGGATAGGGAAGAAACTAACAAGTGAACATAAATCTCATTGGAAAGCTTACTCCTAATGCATGAGGAGTCCATATAAAGGTGGTTTGGCCTTCCACATGGATGCAATAAGCATCTGCAGCAGCAATATGGTCAGCTAACAACCTAAGCAAAAATGAACCAAAAGAAGCACTGTATATCCTATTAACTATTAATCATTATCTCTGACAGCAGTAGCTAATCCATCCCAAGAATATTTGAGAATGCAAGCACATAGCAACCATATTAGGTCCAGTACTTTTTACGTCACAAGTCTTGCGAAATAATTCTAGTTCAGATACAGGCTTGAGATCATAAAAGCAATTTGTTTAGCGTGCAATTAAGGAAGAGGTGGGAGGATAGCTGGAGTAGTGTAGACACCCTATGACAGACAGTAGAGGATAAGATAAAAGGAGGATACTATCCTTTGGGTATGATATCCACTATACTCTATTCACACCCATATATGAACTCATAACATCAATATGCTTGAACTGTGAGGAGTCTAAACTATAACAAGAATCTTCATTAGATCCAACAATCAAACAGAAATTATCTCTGAGATCACTTTGGGTTTGGCCTACTTCATAGTTTTCGTGGAATTGGGTTCAAGTAGGGTTATTCATGGGGTGATATCATTTCTAGCCATTTTATATTATTAGGTTGGTTCAGTTCAAGTCAAGTCAGAACCAAAGTTGGGTCTACCACGATAATTTATTGGGCTAGGTTGCCATGATGATTACTATTATAATGGGTGATCTGATGGGTATAGATTATCTCGGATTGTTTACTTCTATCTAGTTGGTCCTGGTTCCAACTATAGTTGGGTTCAGTTTAGATTTATATCAGTATCTGATTAATTTTCTATCAGATTATCTTCATTTTTTATTGGATAGTTTTTTGCCTCCATCATCACCGTGGAGGGTACTTACCATATTGACGGATGGTGGGTGATGGAGCCATGGGCTTTGGCACCTTTCAAAATTCTCAATTTGACCATTCTGCACTTGCAGGTTGGGGGGTTGCTTTCTGGAGTGTAGGGTCTAGGTGAGTTTATAGTGTGTTTAGGTCCATTAGAGGTCGGCTCAATTTAGGTCTCATCAGGTAGATGTAGGGCTGTATTATATAAATTTTGGCCTCTTTAGGTTAATTTAGTCCTAACACAATTTATTTTGGTCAAAATAATTAATTATCTGTGAGTATTCAGTAGTCTACATAATGGTCAAAACATGAATTTTATTCCAGCCATCAGTTGAATCTGCTAAAAGACTGACTAGTATACCCATGATGGTCCCATGTCAAATAAATGTCATATACTTGCAACCTACTATTAAAGAATGCTTCAAGTCACTAGGATGCCTTCAATATTCTATGATTTGCATCACTATCATGTGAGTATGATGCCTCCATCATTTCCTAAGTTTCAACTTCACTACCTACTATTGACAAAAAATGATAGGCTTTCTTTGACTGTCCCATCTTCTGCAGTTACTCGTGATCGAGTGCTAGAAAGTTCTAGAGATGAACTAAAGGCAATAAAAATGACTAGCAAAGAGAACCATTACTGAAGTTTACCTCTTTTAAAGTGTAGACATTGCAGCTAGACTGTGTGTAATTCTACCTCAGGTTCAACAACTGCATTGGGGAAGCACCTACTATTGTTATATTGAAGAAGACTGATAAGAAGGAAACATACTATAGAAGGTATATAAATGCTAGGCACAATTATCAGTTACAACAAGATGAAGTTAAGTTGAACATGACTAAATCTATCTACAAGATGAAGTTAAGCCATGAACCTTTATAGGCCAATCATGCTTCAGTTCTGACTTTGAACCCCTGGTAAAAATCTTTGCAACACATATCTGACATAGTGATTTGTCTATACAGATTTTAGATAAAGTTGATATGATTAACCGGTGAGCCTCATGTCAAGGTAGTTCTTTGAGAAAGAAACATTGGCATCAGCTGCACTTCACCTGCATATGCAAGATGAATATTGATGCAAGCTAGAGGAAGAATGACCAAGTCTGCTTCTATATAGATAGAGGTGTCACGACCATGATTTGGGCCCTGGATTGGTTCATGTTGGGCAGTGAACCAAGTCTGCTTATGGCATCTTCATGTGAGACGACCTTTAACAATACTCAATAGCTTAGTGCTTCCCTGAACTGCTTTAGTTTTTGGACGTGGATAAAGATTGGTCTTGACAATTTGTGCCAAGTGTCTAGCCTCTACATGGTTAGACAGTATATGAAAATCAATAACTGAGTATTGGTGATAGAAGGCTAGGGCCTACAGGGTGGTCAGGTGGTGGATTATTTCAGCTAGTATCCTATAGAAACTAAAAGATGAAAAGGAAAGTTCAGGTAAGTACAAGACTAGAGGGGTTACCTTGACATTCTGGAATATAACCTCAAATGGTAAGACCATCATGATAGGAGACTCCAGCTTGCTCCCCAAGACACTAAAACAGCAAACAGAGCCTAATAGCTCCTTTTAGAGCTATTTACAACAGCAAAATCGCCATAATCGTGAATGCTTGGATCCCTGAAGAAACCATCATACACGAATTGGAAAAGATTAGTCACTGCAAATTAAGCTAATATCATGATTCAGAAGATTTCACATATGTCAAAGACACAAAGAACCAATTAAGCCTTGCGGATACCCTAGCTAAGAGGGGCCTGACTCAGCTACATCTGCAATGCATATGAAATGAATGCCCGCCGGATCTAACGCCTATTTATGAAGAAGAAAAGTGTATATGCATTACCACGGGGCCATCTAATCTCTGTTGTAAGACATGTTTCTCATGAGCACAATGAATAAAAAGAACTGTTTTTTCAAAACAAAAACAAAACTGGGAAGATTCCAAACCTCTACATGAAAGGCTGACTGAAAATAGAGAAACTAAGATGTGCATAAGGAAATATGCAAATTTTATAAAGTTTAATGAATTGATGTGCATAATATTGAACATCACAGAAAAATCCAACAGTTACAAGCTGTTGTGAATGCTATCAAGGTAAGAGATGATATTCGTTAGGCATCTCTTGTCTCTTCATGGGAGAAGAAGTTTTGGTTTCACAGTACTACAACTTATTTTTGTTGCTAAAGTATTTTTATTATATATATGTATTATAACCTTAGAATAGCTCCACCTAGGAAAATGGATAGTTGGGTACAGATGATTTAAGCACTCAAAAACGTCACAGCAAAATGGACTTGGCGTCAAAATTAACAGTTGTGATGCTCGAAACTAAGACCACTTCTGGATGCAAAACCAGATAGTAGTTCAATATTTTTAGCAAGTAGAATGTTGTCGAATTAATGCAATTATTGTAAGAAACATATTAAAAATGCAGTTTAATGTTACAGAAAATCCGAAGATAACAAACAGTGTCTTGTAGTTGAATACTGTTAGCTGAGCAAGCATTAAATAATTTTGGGAGCAGCAACTGAGGATCTCTAATAGACATGCAGTTGAAGAGCAATATCTGAAGAAAAATATCAGTAATATCAGGACAGCATCTAAAATGCATGTGAAAACCATCTAGCACACACTTCCATGCTTTCTGGGCTGTGTGCTCCATCTAAGTAGAAAACTAATCCCCCAAGATTGGAGCTTTCTTGGTTTTGCATTCTAAACTGCAAATCAGGTACTATCTGTGCCCGCCCTGATAAACTTGTAGTAGTCAGGCCTCTGACAAATTTTTCTGGAAGCAGGGACTGTTCCACATTGAACAATCTACAGTCAGCTTGTGATGCAAGCAACATCATGCAAAATATTCCTTATTAGAATTATACTTACAGAGTCATCGAGATACATGCCTGCTGTGTCTCCATCAACATCTTTAAGCCATTTACGGCAAAGAGCAACTGCAAGACCTGCATTTTGGTATTGATGTTCACCATCAAGCCCACGTTTTTGACCTTTCAACATTGTGATATCTATGGGTTGTAAAATTGTAAGTGGCACCTGAAATTGGTGTCAAACCATCAAAGAATTCTAAGCATGATCTATTGTAGTGCACTTCTATTAAATGATTTAAGTGCATTGTATTTGTAGATCTAAGTGACATTTAAGCAACTTACGCCTAATTGTGAGGCTCTATTTTCAAGAACAAGCCTAGCTTCCTCTGGCTAAGGAACTGTGTATGTCGGAACTTGTTCCTGGTTTAATTGAAAGGAATCAGTGAAAAACATAATGGTGATGTACAATGTATGAAACCCATATCTATTATATATTTACTACAGGAGATAATTACTTCAAACAGTGATGTGTAAAGATCACCTTGAAAATACCAGCTTTCTCTCTAGCAATCTGATGTAGTGTGTTACCTGCAAATAGAAGTAGAAATCAAATTATGTAGGAAAAACCAATGTTTCTTTGCCTAAGATGCTTTTAAGAGTAAGTAAACAACATAAAGAAAAAGAAAGAACAAAAGCAAATAAAACTTGAAGGTTAGGAAATAGAAGTAAATGGAAATCCATTGCTTGTTTTTACTTCAAGCTTGGTCGCCTGGTTTCTTCATTTTACTGTTCAGCATCTCAGTGTGTGCATTGATGTTAGTGGATGTAGAGCTTACATATTTCTTCCAGGTCAAGTGTCTACCAAGGATGACTTCTATAGAACAGATTTGCCACCGGCCTTGCTCTCCATGCTGTAGGTGAGCTCCACCTCAGAAGAGTGAGGCCTCATGGCCTACGCTTGCTTACTGTGATGATTAGATCCAGTTTCTAACACAACAGAGATCCTATAGACGTAAGGAATGAAAGAGGGAAGTGGCTCTGCCCTAGTGAGAAAGTGGAGTAAGGAGAGGATCAATCATGAGGAGAAAGATGAGAGAGATGGAACGGGTCCAGTACAAAGCACTCCTAGACAGGTGCTCGACCTGTTGGGTCTTTGGGCATTGCTTAGGAGCCTGTCTAGGGGATAGGGGGGATGCAATTCATCGATCACTGCCCATTGTCACGGTGGACCAGAGTCGAACACCTAGGGGGCAGACCAGATAGAAGCTAGGGAGGCAGATTGCAAGCTACATCGACAGAGCGCTGATCAACGAGACCTAGATGGATGTGTGGCCGCACGCAGTCATTAGAGTGGGGGCAAACATCATGAGTGACCACTCATGGATGAAAATGGAGTTTGTGAGTAAATAGGTGGTCAAAAGCCCTTTTCGCTTCCTCAACCTATGGTGTGAATTGGAAGGCTTTAAGGAGGTGGTGGAAGGTAGATGGAACATTGATGTTCCAGGAAACCCCCTGTTCTGAGTTCTCAAGAAACTACAACATACTAAGAAGGCTTTAAAGGAGTGGAGTAGACAAAAAGTTTATTTTAAAACATGCTGGATGAAGCTACAAAAGGCTTTGAAGAAGCTGCCACCAGAGCTAGAAGGAAGCCGAATGATGCCCAAGCCATAAATGAAGAGATGAAAGCGGAGGATAGGCTGAGGAAGCTTAAGAAAGTGGAGGAGAGGTTCATGTGGAGAGAAGCCGTATGAAATGGATAGCCGACGGGGACTTCAACACGCGGACGTACCATTCAACAATAAAGAAAAAGGAGTTGAGGGAAGCTATTTATGAGCTTATTAATGAGCATGGGGAAGTGGTTGATAGTAGGGCTGCGGTGTCCAACTGTGCTGAGACCTACTTCACAAGCCTCTACAATCAACCTACCACAGAAGACATGAGATTTTGGGACCTTTTGTCGGGGAGAAGAGTGAATGAGGACATGAACAGAGAGCTGTGCAAAGTGGCCACCGATGAGGAGATTAAATTTGTTGTCTTCTCCATTAACACAGCGAAGGCACCAGGGCCTTATGGTATCATATCAAGCAAGATGTTATGGAAGCAGTCAGATGGATCATGAATGGTGGAAGCATGGTGCGTGCGGTGTACCATACTTTCATAAAACTCATTCCTAAAAAGAAGGACCCCAAGGGGATGGACGATTACAGACCTATCTCTTGTTGCACTGTCCTTTACAAATATATTGCTAAACTCCTCACTGGGCGGCTCAGATGTGTGCTCCCCCTCATCATATCTAAAGAACAAAGCACATTTGTTAAAGGGAGAAAGATGTCGGATAGTACCCTACTTGCTACCGAGTTCCTCACGGGCTTCCACACGACTAATGCTAATGCTAAGGTGTGTGTGAAGGTGGATTTAGTGAAGGCCTATGATTATGTCAGATGGGATGCCCTGTGGGAAGTGATGAAGGATATGGGTTTTGATGAAGGGTGGATTCTCATCATGAAAGAGTCTGTGCAAACCACTTCCTTTTCTGTGCTTATCAATGGGGGTCCGGTTGGGCTGATTAAAGCTACTAATGGCCTCCGCCAAGGGGACCCGTTGTCTCCCCTTCTGTTTACTATTCTTATGGAGGGACTCACCAACATGATCTAGGCTGCTGAGGATAGGGTCAAGATTAAAATGTTCTGTATGAGGGGCACTAAAGTGAAGACACATTTGGTGTTCGCTGATGATGTTATTCTCTTCTCTGTTGTGAACGCCAGGAGACTGAAGGAGTTTAAGAAAGTGCTTAAACAATTTGGCAAGATCACTGGCTAGTACATACGTGCTATTAAATCTATGATTTTCTTCTCTAAGTCTTGTGACCTCAGGAGAGGTAGACCTCAGGGACTACCAACACAAACAAAGAAAAGCACGGGCATCCAAAATAGGGGTCCCTGGGAGAAGTAACATCAAAAAAAGAGTGCCCTTACTTCTGGAAGCATCCCCAGAGATGCCCAACACCCAAAGCACCAGTAATCATAGTAATAAAATAGTGGAAAGCAACAACTCCGCACCACCAGAACACATCCAAAGTTCTCCTAAAAATGCTAGAATCAAACTCCCCTTTGTCCTTCTCCCCATAACCCCTCACTTGCTGCACCACTTATTAAATAATACATCACCATGTTTGTTTGTTGTTGTGGGGGGGAGGGGGATCGGGCTAGGAAACATCCCTGAGGCTTTGTAAAACAAGTCTACGATGGAGGCCAGGAGCACAGAAGAACTAAAAATGAAAAATAAAATAGAAGAAAAATAGGTGAACATCATAAGGAAGAGAGCAAGCACTGAGCAAAATAACAAGATGTTTCCAAATGAGCAACACCCAATGGGAAGATGCCGATCATGCTTTTTTTTACTGTAATTTTATCATATGCATGTGGGAGGATGGGTTGATTCCCATCTCTATCAGTCTGAGACCACACACCTGCATGTTGGCTACCTGGGACTGGCTTACCAGCAAGACAAACAAGGACCATTTGCTATCTATCATCACAAAGTGCCTCACTGTTTTGCAGTGCTGTAGCAAGCTCATGTTTACCAATGCTACCATCAATCCAACTACCCTAAGGGGAAATCTACTCCATTGGAAAAACCTCCATTTAGACACTTGATTATTGTAGGCTTTTGTACAAGTTGTTCAAAAGTTTATAGAGGGAATTCCAACCTATCTGAGTTTTGTATCCGAAGAGTTTGTCAAATGTTAGAAAACGAAACAAATGACAAAGCTTTTTGTAATGAACATTTTACATTACATTGATGTAACACGTCTAGTTTTTCATTATAAATCCATATAAAGATGTTATTGTGATGAACTATAATGATTTTATAAGTGATATTTAATAACCTTTGAGTCTCATATGCATATGTCTTTAGTTTAGTTGCACCAATTCTATTGTGTTGGATATGAAGTGACAGTGTGAAACACTAAAGGACACTACAAGGCTCCTATTTTATATGAAAGTTGATCCGGAACGTATATAGTTCTTAGCAAAAATATGGAAGACCTAAAACATTTATAGAATGCAATAAAACTACCAAGTTTAGTGACTATTTTTATATGAAAGAAAAAGCTGTGAGGAATCATGATAAATAGTAATGATTGGCTAGAGACATTAAAGGAACTTGTCGAAGTAATGGCTTTTAACTGACATAAGATTAGTTCCCAGGATTCTAATTTATGTATAGCAGCACTACAAGGCTCCATCACTATATCAAAGTAGACTAGAAGGTAAAACTAATTATATCATAGGTAAAGCAACACAATGAAGTAATCAGAACAATGTGTAAAGAAGAAATCACATAAATGGACCTTGTTGTTGCACACATCCATGAAAAAGAAAATAGAAGGCCAATAATCCAACTTGATAGTGACAAGTATGGCCGCAGAGAGAACAACTACTCCACCAATTTGATAGTAAACAATGTCTTCCATTTCAAATTTGTGATGGCAGTCATGATTCATGAAGAAAGTGAGGCATGTTGTAAGGTCAAGGAAAGCATATGGATCCTCATATGGTATCACCTAAGATGGAGGAATAGGAGATGAAAAATTGGCAATACATGCCAAAATTATAAATGCATCTTTAAGTGTGATTATCTGCAAAAGTTACAACAATCGGTTATGTTGTTTTGAATCCAGTTGGTATACAATTGATCATTGTTATTGTGGGTAGGATATCGAGGTGCCAAGGGGACAAAAAGGCCTATTGGTATCCATGGAAGGTTTGGATAAGAAGTTAACACAAGGGTTCTTTTCCAGTTAAAGAGAAGAAGAGAGATGCTTGATTTAACATAATACTACACACACAAATAATCAAGTATAATGACAAAGGAGACCTAGAGCCGAGCAGATTGATGTAGTACAGGATGGAACCATCAAACTGGAATGATTGGCTTTGAATCTGGTCCCTCACACGTGGTGCCCAACATCTTTGTTGTTCGTCCCCTTTGCAGATGTAACTTGATTCCAATGTCTTTTTGTTGAGGGTTTGGTTAAATCAGAGTTCATGGAACAAATCAGTAGGAGAAGGCAAACCAGGTAGAAGGAGGAACTTGAAAATGAATGATGAGGATGAGATAGAACAGGTAAGGGAAGGTGAAAGATAGCAATTATGATAGTCCATAAATCAGAGTTCACAAAAATCTTTACTACTTTACAACATTAAATTATATCAGACAAGATATACCAATATATTAGTTACCATGGCTTTGATAAGAGTTACAATTCTAAAGATTAGGGAAAAGGCTAACGCCAAAGAGCTAAATGTATACCAAAGAAAAGCAACTAGAACCAAGACAAACTTGCCATAATACACACATGCTGGCTACTAATCAACATGAAGAGGAAATACACTTGAAAAAATGGAAAACCGCATCAAAATGCAATAACACAAGTATGGTTGTTTCTTAGGTGCCAAAAGCATTTTGAGATCATATTTAGTCTAGAGTGAAAGTATGTACACCGGAACCAACTATAATTTGTGCATGTGCATGTGTTTATCAATGAGAGTGAATCAGTGAAGAATAGCAAATGAACAAAAAGAAGCATGTGAGAAGTGTCATTTTGTATTTAGCATTCCAAGTAACCCTAATTGAAAGATACATGTATACTTGTAGGACAAGCAAGAGAATTTCTCACTGTCCAGTAAATGAGAAAAATTAACATGGTGCAAGCTTCTGACGAAAGAACAAATCAACACTTTATTCTGCTGTATCATTGGATGGATGAATGCAATGCAACTTCACCATTGAGAATGCCAAGGAACACTGATTTATCACCTTCTCGTTTCAACAAAAAGAAGCTATATTCAAAGCAGCATGATATATTCCTGGACAACATATGAAATAAGTGAGCTTTACTTAATAGATATGGAACTTATTTTAAGTAGAAAGCACAGCTGATAAGTGAGCCCATATGAATCAATCATAATGAAAAGTCACCACCTCACTAGAAGAAGGAAGTAGCATGATGCGGATCATAACAATGCATCATCCAGATAGTGTTATGAATTAAGCATGATGCACTTAGAAAAAACTGAAAACCAGAAGGTTAGGTAAGAACAGAGCTTGCAGCTTTGTAGAGATTATTCTTTTAAGTACAAACCTTTATAGTATAGCAACACTTTTAATTGTAACTTGTAAGCTAACTAATGACCAACTACCCCAGCAATCAACTATCATTGTGTTAATCATGCTTGTCACTGAGGAAAGATTTAATGGTTATGTCCCAGCAATAAGTTACAAAACATAACATATTAAGCAAAATTTCATCATCTTGCAGAATATGGTAGTGCTTCTTGGTTCTCGATTGTGCTTAACCTAATAATATCAATGAGCTAAAACTAAGAAATAGCAATAAACATTTGATAATTGACACGTCTCTTGTGTCCAGACCAGAAGTTAGCTCATCCATGATGATGATGGAAGGATTGGAAACCAGCTACATAAGAAGAGTCAAACTCTTCTTTTGTTCTGTTCCTGATATTCCAAGAACTCCTTACTAGTTCATCCTTGAGATTGTAAAGCTAGACAAGCTTCATCACATCATCAAAAAATGCATGTTCAGTAGAAAAGTCTGTATGTTTAACTGAAGACGAACAAACAAAGTGGCAATGCATGTCCGTCCCTGAAACCCTGATTACCCACCCACCTACAAGAATGTTGAAAAACCGAGGTGAATGGACAGATGTGCCGGAGGATCTAGAGGCACGAGAGAGAAGGTCATATGCTTAACACGAGAGAAGAACTATACACATCATGGGTCAGAGGCAGTGGCTAAGACCTGTAATTTTTTGTTGAACAATCTCATAATTAGCAAGAAATGAGAAGAAAAGTTGAACAAGCTACAACTTCTCACATTTCAATAGAACAATCAGTTCAGACAACTACATCAAAGGATGACAAGAGTTCATCTCACTACACAAACCTCACTTTCTATCATAATAGCTAGAAAAGGTGGACGGGCTGAACAACTGCTGAGCGCTTATTTTCTTCTGGAGCTTAAAGATGCAGGATGTACCTTGTCAAAAGAATATGTTTGTGAAAGGTTGTGCCTCATTTAGATACACAGAAGATGAGTTATAGTCTGATTAGACTCAATACTATTGAGAATCCAGGAAAGAACCCAGGAATCCTTCTCATCCCAGACTCCATTTGTTGTGTTCACTTCATCTTTCATAGGTGATGCCTTGTTGATGTGCTTCAGTAGTCTATCAAAGTGGATATGGATCCAAGACTGCGCCCAAGTGGTGTATTTGTTGGAATTTGAGTTTCATAGAAGTAAACAACAAGATATATTGTTAGAATTGTCACTGGACATCTATAAATCCATTATTAAAAAAGGCAGGTGGAAACTAATCTTATCAAATATGTCATTTCAAATGGAACACAGCCATATAGAAATTAAATGCTATAGAACATATATGTGATTAAATAGAAAACAGATCATGTCACTACAGTTGATTCAGCATAATTGGACATACCAAATTATGATAGAGGTATGAAAGAGATGTGTCTAACACATAGAGATCGAACCATGACAACCTTAAGAAAGGAGGTTGACTGATTCTCATGTAGGAAGACAGATAGAGGACATGAAAATTATTCATGAGGAGGGTTAGACAATGGTAGCAACAAGGAGAAGTTGGCAGGTTGGAGATTTGAAGAAAGAGCAGCAACAACAGTTTTGGAGGAGTGGAGGGGAGTGGGAAGTGATTGGGTTGGATATATCCATGTTTTCACCTTTGGTATTAAAGAGCCCTATTGGGATCCATCAGCAGTAGACACTCTACATTGATGTAAATCATGTTGTACAAAACTAGATAAAAATAGATATAAACATGTACATCCTCCCTGCATGCCCACCGCACTCTACATTCCAGAAAATGGTGCATTGATTCGTCTGTATGAAACCACACAAATAACAATATAGTGTCTACCAAAGGATAAGCATATGCACAGATGAAGATTTGAAGTTGATCAGGATAATGCAACATGATTTGTGACTGTCTCATTTTTATACATTGAAATTAAATGACAATACTTATAAATAAGTTAGCAACAAAAAATCAAATAGGACCAAGCAAGTGACTAAACTAATTATGGAACTCCATTACAAGAGAAGGGGCAAGCAGAACGGGAATAAAATAATATGTTGATCTTATTTTATCAGTTAGTGGGACACGATTATAAGGTATATCTCTTTCGAGGTATTCAAATAGCAGTTGATCCTTTCAAAAAATGTTATCATCGCTTCCAAAACCTTCAGCGAATGAGCCATTCCTCTTCCCAAAGGAAATTCCTGGAGGGTTACCTGGACACGGTTGTCGTGGAGGGTTTACCTTGATGCGTGTTTTATGAAGGACCTTTCCAAAGTGCTTTGCATGTGGCCTTCTCCTCTCTTCCATTTGCTCGTAGGCTCTGTCCTTCTGGGACCTCTTCTCTGCCGATCTGTGAGGTCAGGTGGTAGTAGAGGGAAGGAGATCGAGATGGGGGAAGAAGAAGTGGGTGAGAGAGAGGGAGAGAGCGGTCAGATTATACGGGTTGAATTGAGAGGAGAAGGGAAAGGAAGCGAGAGAGCACAATGGGTGGGGGGCACTATCGGATGATGGGGGAAGACATAGTGGGGGTGCGGGCATGCCGCTGGGAATTGGGGGAAAGTAGCGCGCGGCAAAATTGAACATTTTTGGTGTGAGTTATTTGGGGGATAAAAAATCAAAATAGCACACTTTGATAAAAATATGTACTAAAATAGCACCAAACCCATCTTAATTCCCGAAATAGCCCACTTTCAAGAGAAAGCGCCAACACTTTTGGCGTTTTACTGTTTGCAGGACCAAAAGCGTCAAAAAAATGACGTTTTCAAGAGAAAGCTCCAACAAAATCGCGTTTTACTGTTTCCAGGACCAAAAGTGCCAAAAAATGGCGTTTTCAGTTGAAAGCGTCAAAAAAATGGCGTTTTCAGTTGAAAAACGCCAAAAAGTAGATTTTTTTTAAACGGTTTTACATGAAAAACGTCTAGTTTTTGGCGTTTTCAGGTGAAAATGTCATTTTTTTGGCGCTTTCAACTGAAAACGTCATTTTTTGGCGCTTTTAGTCCTGCAAACGATAAAACGCCAAAATTGTTGGCGCTTTCTCTTGAAAGTGGGCTATTTCGGGAATTAAGATGGGTTTGGTGCTATTTCAGTACATATTTTTATCAAAGTGTGCTATTTTGGTTTTTTATCCTTATTTGGGAGGGGGAGTCAGAGAGGGGGTGGAAAGAAAATTTTGTAATCACTTAGCATATGTAGTCAATTTTGTAGTTATTAAAATCAACTACATTTTTTTGTATATAATTTTATAATTTATAAAGAAAAATACTTTGTAACTACAAATATAATATATGTAGTTAGAAAAATTGTAGTTGAATCATACTTTTTTTGTAGTGCCATAGTGAAAAATGTCCCAAAAGGAACTCGGACCTATATTTGATAATAATGTTATACGAAAAAATTATTATGAGATTACATATTCCTGATAAAATTCTCTAATAAGAAATTGGGTTTGGCTCGGTTCCGGCTATATAACAACAAGTCAGAGTCTGTTGTATAATCTTGGCATGTAACAACTGGTTATAGCGTGTTGTGTGACTATGGTCTATTACAACATGTAGCTATTACAACATGTCATCACATGTTGTGTGATAATGGTATATTACAATGGGTTAGTTAATGTAGTGTAATGGTGGTTTATTACAACGATTTGTTATGTGTGGATATTACAACAGGTTACAACATGTTGTGTAAATATAATATATAACAACAGGTTGGATTATGTTGTGTGATCTTGGTATATAACAACGAGTTTCAATATGTTGTATTATCGTAGTCTATTACAACATTTACCAAATACAACAAGTGAAGGCATGTTGTGTAATTAATACATATTACAACGGGTCAGTCTGTGTTGTGTAATGATGGTCTATTACAACATGTGACTATTACAACGGGTCATAATATGTTGTGTAATTAACATCTTTTACAACAGGTTTGATTATGTTGTGATACTACAGCCTATTACAACACTTTAGCCCTTGTTGTAGTATCCCCCTATACTACAACGGGTTTGGCATGTTGTAAATGACTTGTGTTGTATAAAATATACAATATACAACACGAAAGCAGACTTGTTGTGTTAAGTATGTTAACTACAACACAATCATTAGAACTGTTGTCTATCTCCCGTTGTAAAAAGCATTTTTTGTAGTAGTGTGATGCATTTTATAATATTGATTGTTTCTATAGATAACATTTATTTTGTAAAGTATATAGAAGTTAGAGAAATATTTTGGTTTTAAAACTATGGCAATATTATTTGATTCATAATTTAACTAACATGTTTTATATACGAAAGCTTACAAATTATGTTATCTATATCACAGACATACTCTTGCGAGTTTTCTCATTCAAGAAACTCATATTATGGATCTTAATCTTCATGAAGTACGCCATTTTCTTCCCCTCATGATTATATTGAAGCTCATACTTTATCTTATTGAATGTACTTTCTTGGTGAGTTTCTCATTTTTTATTTTATTCAGATGATCATTCAAAGAAATTATTGTCACAACTGTATAACAAATTTTGATGATTGTGTTTGGAAATATAAATTATCAATAAAATATTCTTCCTATACGAAGACCACGAATCCCTTATTACATACTTCAAAAAGGCATCTAGAAGAAACCATGAATTCGTTTCTTATTTTCTTCCTTGATGAATAACATGATATTTATATTTTATGGCATTTACTGAATTTATGCATTCTTATGCTATTTTTTATTTATTAATTATGTTTATTTTATCTTAGAGTCTAATACCAGAGCTGATAATAGATACTTCTCAATCACTTGCAACAACCTTGGTTTTGGATAAATATATTCAAAATATTTATTTTTCACTGACAAGCATAAGTGTTTGTTTCATAAGTTTTTCTAATGGAATGTAAAATCTGATTGATCTTAATGGATGTGCTATAGATGTTATGTTTAGTGTAATTTTTTTAAATTGGTGATTTATTCATCCCATCGCCTAGGCTTGAACCTTCGACTTCTCGGTCGTACAACATCAACTTTACCAACTTTAGTGTAATTAGTTATGAGGCTAAAGGAATTTGATGTTCATTTGAGATTTTTGTAATTCTACTTTCTCTAACTCTTTGCACATGCATATTATGTAGTTTTATCACTTCTTGTTCTATGCATATGCCAATCTCAAACCCTTTTGATCTAGATAAAGTTACAATTATGGTTTTTAAATTTTAATTGAAAATCATGGTTTATTACTATACATAATATTCTTCATTAACCAAGGCCTTTTCATCATAAAATGTTGATTTATGTTCAAGAAAGGAATCGATGTTCGATATCTAAAATCTTCAGTCTTTTTTTGTACCTCGTAGGGTGTTTGTTCCTAATCAAATTAATCCAAGGTAAAACCGATATGGGTTTATGTGAATTTTGTGTCTCAAATTCTCTCTTATATTATTTTCTTATTGAACCTAAATAATATTTCACAGGTATATAATGAAAAAGATAGAGAAAACCAACCATTCCAAATGTGAATAGAAACATACACACACACACACACATATATATATGTATATATATATATATATATATATATATATATATTTATTTATTTATATATCTGTATGTGTGTGCGTGTATTTTTGTATGAAATTATCAAATGATCTCAAATTGCTAATACATATTTAATTATCATACGTACCCAATACTACACCATTTTCATCTTTTATGGAATTTATTATATATGTTTTCTTTTACGAGTGAAGATGGTGTTAGATCTAAATTTGAACAATGAAAGTGCTGATTCATTTGCTAATTAGATTTGGTGATAAGGATACTACAGTTACAAGTAGAAATGGGGTTAGCTTCCATTTATGTGATGAGATCCAACAAATATTATGAAAAATCTTAATGTGTGTGATCTTTTCCTTTAAAATCATCATTATTTGAGATGAACCTTTTACATGCATATTTTAGTATGACCAGTATCACTTTAGTAGCCGGGGAGGAGTGGTTCAGGTGGTTTGGCACGATGTCCCCTCATGAAGAGACCTGAGTTCAAAATCCAGCGGCCGCCCTCCGAAATGGTACCCGTCATGCATGCCAGCCAACAGTGTGCTTTAACCGGTTTCTGGGTGTGCGGGGTGCTCGGGGCCCGAGAGTTTTACGCTGTCTGGGGGGTCACAAAAGTGGCGCTTCTACGGGGGCGGTTCTCTCGATAATAAAAAAATGTATCACTTTAGTAAAAAAAATCACATGAAATGTTTTCTAACATGTGTTCGTTTATCAAAATGATGATCACAAAAATGGCTCTAAGATACATTGGTTACTCGAATGTATTCCAAATGTATACAATATAAGTGACGACGTCAAATTTTAAGCATTGACAATCCTTGATTTCGGTAGTCTCACATTGCCATATATAGTACAATGTATGTGTAAAGACCAAGTCTCTACTAAAAATCATGGCAACCAAAAACACCAAATGTGTGGTAGCGGAAGAAATAAAACTTGACTTTATTCAAAATGTATAAAGAGTACATTATGAAAATTTCCATAAAGGAAGTACAACTTTATACAAAACATAGGATCTAGGTAGAGGAAGACTTAGACTAAGCCAATATTGTCTCCAAACAAAACAACTTAACATATAAAAGCAACTATGATCATGCAAGCTATATGTTCCTTTTCTTCTTGTCCTATCCTTAGCCTTAGGTTCACCAAGCTTCCATGCACACTCTGATCCTAGCCTGGATGGTTGGGGTCATCCAGCAAGAAAAAGATAAAAGTATGTGTTATTCAAGAGAAATAGGACAATTAAATAATCTAAAGCATTGCAATATAAAAGATTCTCTACAATAAGAGATTTCAAAAGAAATGAGGCAAGTTCATGAAAAAGAGAGAGAAAACTGCCATAAACAATCACCACAATAATAATCACATAGCATGAATATATTAAGACACAAAGTCATCTCAATGTAGGGTGAGGCACCTACTGGACCTCACCAGTGGCAGGGGGACTAAAACCCCAGTGCCTAAATAAAGTGGCAGGGGGACTAAAACCCCAGTGCCTAATATAAAATGGCAGGGGGACTAAAACCCCAGTGCCCGGCAGGAGGACTAAAACCTCAGTGCCCTATGGGTGGTTTGTACTCATGTACACTACATTTTCATTTAGCCTAAAAATACATCATGCTTAAATAGTCACTTGGCAGTATTGAGAAATATAACAAGATTGCAACATATCATTGGGAATAAAACCCAAGAAATAAAGGAGCCAACATAAGCAACAACAATATACAATATTTCCAAGTATTTCAAAAAGATGATCCAACATAGGCAATAGAAAGATTCACATAATTCAAATAGATGAGTCATAATGGCAACAAAAGCATCAAATAAGTAAAGAGCCAAATAAAGGAATATTGGAGGATAACAAGGCTAGCACATCTTTAGGGTAGGGTTGGATAAGAGCCCAACTGAAGGATAGGTAATTTGCACATAAACATTCCACACAGATTTCACATTCATCATAGATTTCACATACTAAAATAGGCTTCACATACCTTAGTTTGAATTCATTACCATCACATTCACCACTCTGAATGTATCTAATTCCATATTTCCCTAGTTGCAAACATTACACATGTATTAGGTTACTTAAAGGTACTTTAAGTGTAAAATGTCCACATTTATAAACCATGGATTAAAACTTTGGATTTTGGGTCTGGAAACAGGGCCAAATGATTCCTAATATTTTTCTACTCGAGAAAACATATTTTCTTTTCAAAAACAGAGTTAAAACACTATTATAATTATTTTATAACACTTTATACATTTAAATTGGGGTTTGAATTAATTATCAGGTTTAGGATGGAAAACAGGGTTCAAAACTTGAAAATTCGGATTCTACATGATTTTAGCTTTCCAACGAGTATCTATTTATATTTTTCCGATAACTGAGCAATTTACTACGAATTAAACAAGATTAACCAATCAGAAATTAGATAATTGCTATGTGGGCCAAAGACCAAAAGGGCAGCGAATAAAAAGGGCGAACTGAAGAGCACGGAGGGGCAAAACCGTCAAAAACCACTCAGCCTTCTTCTACCTTCGGCCAGCGACATGGCTCCGAGGTCCCAACTTGCGAAGTTGGGCAAATCCACAATTCTCAACCAAATTAAGCGTATAGATACTCAAACGTAGGGAATTAAACGAGAAACGTACGTACGGGTTCAATTTTGCTCCTAGTCGCTCCTAGCTCCGTGAAAAAGCTCCACAAAATCAAGGTGGAAAGCACCTTGCCTTCGGCCACTCACACTTCCTCGGACAAAATTGAATGTATGAGGAGGTTGCTAGGAGGCCGACGAAGCTGAGGAGGGTGCTATTTATAGGCGTGGATGTGTGTGGAGCCGAAACGAATGTGGAGGTGAGAAGCCATGGCCGGGCAAGGATGGAATTTTGACTAAAGCGCATGGGAGGTGACGAGGTTTGGCTCGTTCAATGCGGGAGGTCCTCACGAACTCGTGGGCGAAGAAATATCTAGAAACGATGAAGAGACGAGGGAGAAAGGTGGAGAGGACGCGAGCGGCGGCTGCTCGGTTCCTGTTTCGGTTGTCCGGAGGTGGAAGACAAGGCGTCGGCCATCGGATGAGGTCTGTGTTCATCCTAGACCATTGGATTGTGATCCACGATGGGCCGCGCGCGTGACAGATCAGATAAAGCCAAACCGTAGCTTAAATTTGCATGTAACATTGATATTTTAATGTTATAATGTCACACTTTATTAAAAATTTCTTAAATGCATTTGGAAGGTCAAACGAGCTCCAAATGACTTCAAATTTTAACCCCAATTTGCTAATGACGTCTAGATTCATTCTATATAATTATATTTTCATTTCACCCAACCTTTGGCCTCCAATAATTATTTTGATTATTAAAGCATATATTAATATAATGCTTGGGCAAATAATTATGTGTTGTTTTTATAAGAAACCCTTGGTTCCCAAATCCGAGATATGGAGTCCAAGAGTCCTCCATTCACTTATTACATGTATTTTCAAGCTTAATTAGTCCATAATATGAGTGAGGTATGAAGGTGGGTTATTATTCACCATTTTAATTTACACTATATTAAAAGTGTATAAAATCATTTTGAGGGGTCAAATCAACTCCAAAAGCCACCAAATTTGAACCATTAGCTCACATTAAAGTCTATAACAATGCTATGCCATTACTTTCTCAGTTTACTCATTATTTGGCCCTTAATAAATATATTTCTCATTAAAGTGTATATTAAAATGAATGAGTTATATGAAAAGACTTCTTTTAATGGATTACATGAGTGAATTTCGAGATATACAACCATTATTAACTTTAAAAGCAAAATCTCACCATTATATTCTATTTTGATATATTATTATCATTTTGAAGGAGAGAGAAGGAAAAAAGAGAAATACTCTCATAATTAATTCAAATACACATTATTACTAATATATTTATCCAAAAAGCTCCAAATAAACATTATCCACTTATCATTTCTCATAAAAATCCATTTTTCATTATTAGTCCTTAATTATTACCTTAGGTGGGTTATTTGTGCAAACACCCCTCCATTTATATAAATGAGGGAAAAGGTAATTTCAACCTTGAATTGTGCTCAAATTGCACAAGGAGTTCAAAAAGAATATAAAAGAAGGGAAATTTATGAAATTGATCCAAAAGGACTTGAAAGAAATGAAAAGATAGAAAATGGGTAAATTGTAGGGAAGACCCTGAGATTCAGTATGTTACAACACACCACCCCTTAAAGAGGATTTCGTCCCTGAAATCACAACAAGAGGAAAGAGAGGGTGAGTCTGCAACTTCCCAACCTTAAACACTAGGTTATAACCCTTAATCTAGGGTACAACACAAAATCTACATAAGTAAGGTGTTACTAAGGTTTCCACAAAACCTATAGCCTTTTATCAAACTCAAATTAACATTTTTTCCTTATTAGCATAATCTCCATCATGAAGAGGTATCATATTTATTATACTATCACTTGTGCCACATTTTATTAAAAAACAATTACATCTCAATATTATATCATGTGTATTTCCCTCATCAAGGGTTTTAAGCACAATTAGGGTTTACTAAGCCATTTCAACATTAATTAATGTATTAGTTCAAAAACCTTAATAACATGAATTCATTTTCTATTATCCTCTTAAAACTACCATGTAGAATTATCACAAATTATTTTGTAGAAAAAGTTAATATTATCCAACAAGTTATTAAGCCTATACTAATTCCAAATAATGTTCATATTGCACATTGTCATATCATCGTTCATACTCATATTAATGACATCCTTAATCATTGTCGTCCATTACACTTCATATTATAAATTATACATGTTTTACATCACATTAGGCACTTATGAATATTTATGTGAATCCAATTATTCATTATCATGTTTGAGTCATTATATGCATTTTAGTGAATAGGATGTAACACATTAAATATTAATGAATTAATTCATATATCAAGTTATGATGAGGTGTTCATTAGAGAACAAGGTGATATACCTTACATATATTGATAACCTTGTGACTATAATCCATTTACATGCATTAAGGTATATTATGTGATGATGACACCTAATGTCACTAATGTATCATGAAAGGCATTAAGGGTATATATATATATGTATATGTTGTCAAAGCTAGATGATTACCTATTAGGGTTTAGGTCAACATAATCATTACATGTTTTAAGCATCCTTAGGGTGCATTATCCATACACACTTTACCATTAGGGTGGCATAGTCAACATTATGTATATTCACCATTAGTAATGAGTCACTCATAATTATGTGCATCAATAATATGTGAAGGTTCAAGCATATGAACTATCTCTATATGACTTACTACATATTCACCTGTGTATAAATAAACAAGTTGAATTACAAGTATAATGTGTTTGGTAAATTCTTGTTTACATAAGTTATTATGTACATATGCCCACATAGATAGGGTTTCTAAATCCAAAGGTATTTGATTTTGCTTTTAATTGGGATTCCATCCCCCTAAAAAGGGATTTCGTCCCCGAAATCATATTTGCAAAACCAAATAGGGTACTAACACCATTACCCTCAAACCACCCCTTAAAAGGGTTAACTAAGTCAAACTAGCGTTTCACTTCGTGTGCGTATGCGTGCATGCGTATGTGTGCGCATAACGCACATAACGCATGTGGGTGTGTGCGCATTATGCATGGGCGCATAATGCGCGTGCATAGCGCATAATGCGTGTGCGCATAATGCGCGTAGGCCTATGCGCGTATACGTATCGCGTACCATACGCGATACTATATACGCGCGCGTAAGAGGACGCTACGCTACACTCGCAAAACTCCCCGAGTAGCTAAGGGTAAAAGGGTACATAAAACTCAACACTAAAAGGATTTACTAAACAAGCTTCAGGGTGTAACAAAGGGTACACTAAACCCTAAACATAGGCGTATAAGGTATTTAAGGATGATTTTTGTGTAAGAGATCAAATCATCACTTATGGTTTTCCTAAGGTATTCAACAATTAGGCAACATGCCCAAAGATAGACTATTTCAAGCTGTCTGTATCAGATCAGGCCAGGCCAGGTCATATGAGCTCAGGAGTCCTCGTTACCAAGCTAGTGAGGCAGAGGAAAATATTTCCAGCCCCCAAGCTCTGACCCTTTCTAGACACCATCACTTTCAACTTCTTGCTCTAGTAGCTTCTCAATAGACAATTCACCAAAAAGTTGACAAATTTTATTTTTAATTATGTAATTATAACTCTAATTCAATGTTGGTCAACTCTAAGGTGAAAACTTACTAAAGGAAACTACATATGGTAAGGGTTCTATCTAGGAAACAATTTTGAATTAGTCAAGAATCTGACTACCTTGATGCTCTGATACCATGCTGTAAAGACCAAGTCTCTACTAAAAATCGTGGCAACCAAAAACACCAAATGTGTGGCAGCGGAAGAAATAAAACTTGACTTTATTCAAAATGTATAAAGAGTACATTATAAAAATTTCCATAAAGGATGTACAACTTTATATAAAACATATGATCTAGGTAGAGGAAGACCTAGACTAAGACAATATTGTCTCCAAACAAAACAACTTAATATATACGAGCAACTATGATCATGCAAGCTATATGTTCCTTTTCTTCTTGTCCTATCCTTAGCCTTAGGTTCACCAAGCTTCCATGCACACTCTGATCCTAGCTTGGATGGTTGGGGTCATCCAGCAAGAGAAAGATACAAGTATGTGTTATTCAAGAGAAATAGGACAATTAAATAATCTAAAGCATTGCAATATAAAAAATTCTCTACAATAAGAGATTTCAAAAGAAATGAGGCAAGTTCATGAAAAAGAGAGAGAAAACTGCCATAAACAATCACCACAATAATAATCACATAGCATAAATATATTAAGACACAAAGTCATCTCAATGTAGGGTGAGGCACCTACCAGACCTCACCAGTGGCAGGGGGACTAAAACCCCAGTGCCTAAATAAAGTGGCAGGGCGACTAAAACCCCAGTGCCTAATATAAAATGGCAGGGGGACTAAAACCCCAGTGCCCGACAGGAGGACTAAAACCTCAGTGCCCTATGGGTGGTTTGTACTCATGTACACTACATTGTCATTTGGCCTAAAATACATCATGCTTAAATAGTCACTTGGCAGTATTGAGAAATATAACAAGATTGCAACATAGCATTGGGAATAAAACCCAAGAAATAAAGGAGCCAACATAAGCAACAACAATATACAATATTTCCAAGTATTTCAAAAAGATGAGCCAACATAGGCAATAGCAAGATTCACATAATTCAAATAGATGAGTCATAATGGCAACAAAAGCATCAAATAAGTAAAGATCCAAAAAAAGGAATATTGAAGGATAATAAGGCTAGCACATCTTTAGGGTAGGGTTGGATAAGAGCCCAACTGAAGGATAGGTAATTTGCACATAAACATTCCACATAGATTTCACATTCATCATAGATTTCACATACTAAAATAGGCTTCACATACCTTAGTTTGAATTCATTACCATCACATTCACCAGTCTGAATGTATCCAATTCCATATTTCCCTAGTTGCAAACATTACACATGTATTAGGTTACTTAAAGGTACTTTAAGTGTAAAATGTCCACATTTATAAACCATGGATTAAAACTTTGGATTTTGGGTCTGGAAATAGGGCCAAACGATTCCTAATATTTTTCTACTCGAGAAAACATATTTTCTTTTCAAAAATAGAGTTAAAACACTATTATAATCATTTTATAACACTTTATACATTTAAATTGGGTTTTGAATTAATTATCAGGTTTAGGATGGAAAACAGGATTCAAAACTTGAAAATTCGGATTCTACATGATTTTAGCTTTCCAACGAGTATCTATGTATATTTTTCTGATAACCGAGCGATTTACTACGAATTAAACAAGATTAACCAATCAGAAATTAGATAATTGCTATGTGGGCCAAAGATCAAAAGGGCAGCGAATAAAAAGGGCGAACTGAAGAGCACGGAGGAGCAAAACCGTCAAAAACCACTTGGCCTTCTTCTACCTTTGGCCAGTGACATGGCTCCGAGGTCCCAACTTGCGAAGTTGGGCAAATCCACAATTCTCAACCAAGTTAAGCGTATAGGTACTCGAAACATAGGGAATTAAACGAGGAACGTACGTACGGGTTCAATTTTGCTGTCAATCGCTCCTAGCTCTGTGAAACAAACTCAGGGTGGAAAGCACCTTGCCGTTGGCCACTCGCACTTCCTTGGACAAAATTGAATGTATGCGGAGGTTGTTAGGAGGCCGACGAAGCTGAGGAGGGTGCTATTTATAGGCGTGGATGTGTGTGGAGCCGAAACGAATGTGGAGGTGAGAAGCCATGGTCGGCCAAGGATGGCGTTTCGGCTACAATGCACGGGAGGCGACGAGGTTTGGCTCGTTCAATGTGGGAGGTCCTCACGAACTCGTGGGCGAAGAAATATCTAGAAACGGTGAAGAGACGAGGGAGAAAGGTGGAGAGGAAGCGAGCGGCGGCTGCTAGGTTCCTGTTTCAGTTGTCCGGAGGTGGAAGACAAGGCGTCGGCCTTCGGATGAGGTCCGTGTTCATCCTAGACCATTGGATTGCGATCCATGATGGGCCGTGCGCGTGACAGATCAGATAAAGCCAAACCTTAGCTTAAATGTGCATGTAACATTGATATCTTAATGTTATAATGTCACACTTTATTAAAAACTTCTTAAATGCATTTGGAAGGTCAAACGAGCTCCAAATGACTTCAAATTTTAACCCCAGGTTGCTAATGACGTCTAGATTCATTCTATATAATTATATTTTCATTTCACCCAACCTTTGGCCTCCAACAATTATTTTTATTATTAAAGCATATATTAATATAATGCTTGGGCAAATAATTATGTGTTGCTTTTATAAGCAACCCTTGGTTCCCAAATCCGAGATATGGAGTCCAAGAGTCCTCCATTCACTTATTACATATATTTTCAAGCTTAATTAATCCATAATATGAGTGAGGTATGAAGGTGGGTTATTATTCACCATTTTAATTTACACTATATTAAAAGTGTATAAAATAATTTGAGGGGTCAAATCAACTCCAAAAGCCACCAAATTCAAACCATTGGCTCACATTAAAGTATAGAACAATGCTATGCCATTACTTTCTCGGTTTACTCATTATTTGGCCTTTAATAAATATATTTCTCATTAAAGTGTATATTAAAATGAATGAGTTATATGAAAAGACTTCTTTTAATGGATTACATGAGTGAATTTCGGGATATACAACCATTATTAACTTTAAAAGAAAAATATCACCATTATATTCTATTTTGATATATTATTATCATTTTTTAGGAGAGAGAAGGAAAAAGGGGAAATACTGTCATAATTAATTCAAATACACATTATTACTAATATATTTATCCAAAAAGCTCCAAATAAACATTATCCACTTATCATCTCTCATAAAACTCCATTTTTCATTATTAGTCTTTAATTATTACCTTAGGTGGGTTATTTGTGCAAACACCCCTCCATTTATATAAATGAGGGAAAAAGGTAATTTCAACCTTGAATTGTGCTCAAATTGCACAAGGAGTTCAAAAAGAATATAAAAGAAGGGAAATTTATGAAATTGATCCAAAAGGACTTGAAAGAAATGAAAAGATAGAAAATGGGTAAATTGTAGGGAAGACCCTGAGATTCTGTATGTTTCCGGGAGCCCATTACTAAAGAACTCCATTGTTATGCGTGCTCAGCTTGGAGTAGTACTAGGATGGGTGACCAGTCGGGAAGTTGATCATGGCTTGCGCGTGAGTGAGATAAAAGTGTGCAGTTAAGGCTAGTAGTGGTCTGTGGGGCCAGTCGTCATTCCTGAAACTCTACTAGAGCCTTGGGCAGTGGGCCCGGGTGTTACAAATGGTATCAG
Source organism: Alisma plantago-aquatica (assembly GCA_963693085.1). Classification (NCBI taxonomy): domain Eukaryota; kingdom Viridiplantae; phylum Streptophyta; class Magnoliopsida; order Alismatales; family Alismataceae; genus Alisma; species Alisma plantago-aquatica. The sequence continues at coordinate 1,129,148,483 of OY856410.1, forward strand.
AGCCAATTCCCCTCCAGTAGGTGGGGCCCACATGGGCATGGCATGCCAGTCTTGAGCTGTGCGGTCCAGGCATGTAGGAAAGGGTTGTCCATGGTTGACGTAGCCACCCTTGCACTGGTATTCCGTGATCGGGTGTTGGGTGTCCATGGGCCATTGTGGGTTTGCACTGAAATGGGGAAGAGATTATGAGGCCTTATAGTTGAGCCTTGACGAGGACGTTAAGAGTCTAAGTGGGGGAGATTGTAACATCCCAGGATTTGAGGCCTCTGATAACATGATCTTAAAAGGAATGATTGGACTACCCATATCACTAAGGTTTGTAACGCCCGGGCCCACTGCCTAAGGCTCTAGCAGAGTTTCAAGAATGATGACTGGCTCCACCGAACACCACTAGCCTTAACTGCGCATCTTAATCTCACTCACGTGCAAGCTAGGATCAACTTCCCGACTGGTCACCCATCCTAGTACTACTCCAAGCTGAGCACGCTTAACTATGGAGTTCTTTAGATATGGGCTCCCGGAAAAGGAGGTGCACCTTGGTGATATGGGTAGTCCAATCATTCCTTTTAAGATCATGTTATCCGAGGCCTCAAATCCTGGGATGTTACAATCTCCCCCACTTAGACTCTTGATGTCCTCGTCAAGGCTCAACTATAAGGCCTCATAATCTCTTCCCCATTTCAGTACAAACCCACAATGGCCCATGGACACCCAGCTCCCGATCATGGAATACCAGCGCAAGGGTGGCTACGTCAACCATGGACAACCCTTTCCTACATGCCTGGACCGCACGGCTCAAGACTGGCATGCCATGCCCATGTGGGCCCCACCTACTGGAAAGGAATTAGCTCTGATACCATTTGTAACACCCGGGCCCACTGCCCAAGGCTCTAGTAGAGTTTCAGGAATGACGACTAGCCCCACCGACCACCACTAGCCTTAACTGCACACTTTTTTTTCCACTCACGTGCAAGCCAGGAGCAACTTCCCGACTGGTCACCCATCCTAGTACTACTCCAAGTTGAGCACGCTTAACTATGGAGTTCTTTAGAGATGAGCTCCCAGAAAAAGAAGTGCACCTTGGTGATATGGGTAGTCCAATCATTCCTTTTAAGATCATGTTATTTGAGGCCTCAAATCCTGGGATGTTACACTTCTGTACTACTACCATTCCACACGACTAAGCACTCTCCAGTAGTAATGGAGTTCATGATATAATCAGCTATGGACTATGGCATATCCAGATGTTTTAGAGTATCCTGAATAAACGCCAAAGATAGTATGTCGTATGCCTTTGTGAGATCGACCTTATTGGCCATTCACTTCGCTCCCTTCTTTCTCCTCATATGGTGTATGACCTCCTGCGTGAGGGCAATGTTGTCTGTGATCTTCCTTCCAGGTATAAAGCTACTCTGTGTACTTGAGATCATATGGTTTCAGTCTCTCCACAACTATTTTAGATGTGAGCTTTAGATAGATATTTTTTAGAGATATAGGTCGTAGTTGATCGCATGTCTCCGACGCTGGCACCTTTGGGATAAGTATAATCGTGGAATTGCATAACTCATTATTCAGCTAGTTCCCCATTAATGCATCAGTCACCGTGTTCATGACTGAGTTCTTTACTATCTCCCAGTTCTTGCACAAGAATAACACCACAATTCCGTCAGGGCCTGCCGCCTTATATGGGTTCATGCTCTTCAATACTATAATTATAATGTTGAATGGGACATCCTTCTATATAATTTTTATTCAGCTCGAGAAGCACATAAGAGAATGTAATCCAAGTCTTAAAGTAGACTTAAGCATATGCCATAACAAAAAAAAGCAGATTCTTCATTCTATAAGTTTTACCGATAGACATGCTCATCCTTGTATCGAATTGTTTATGTCTATTCATAATATTTTCCTTTACGTGGTTCACTCAATGCAAGATATTTTTCCAACTTTAACATAACTTTTCCAATAGACTTTGAATCCCGTAGCTCAACGTTATACTCTAAATTTAGTTAATGTGATATTTTAAATTCAGTTAACATGTACTAATACATAGAAAAGAGGCATTTTTCATTGAGATTAAACTCTAGAGGATTCATACTTTTCATTCTTCATGTGTATTTGTTCAAATGAAATTTCTTGAGTACATTTCTTTCAAATCGTATTATTTTGTGAATTTATTTTATCTTTTGTTGTCTATTTCAAGCCGTAATATGGAATTTGTTATAATGATTTATTTTATAATACATGAAAGGATTGATTATATATTTTTTTTCAACTGTCTATTAATAATTTCACCCCAACAAAAACAATCATGGTGCATGAGATAGAACATGTATCAAATCAAATAGTGGTTGGGCCACTCAAATGATATGTTTTAGTGATTATATTTCATACAAGTATCTAATTGGAACTTAGATTTTAAAATAGGATAACATAAATAAATATGGTTGATTTTACTGAAATTTTCAGTTGATTCTTATTTTGCATTCATGTCTATGATATATCCATGTCACAACGTTGTGACATATTAGTTACTGAAATACAAGTCAAATTTACAATTTCAAATTAGTTGGCGTATCCCATTTAGCTTCTTGTACCAAATAGGTAGACACATTGATCATAATAAAAAATTAAGTTACTCAAATCATGTGACCTTTTGAAAAAGTAGTATGTCCTTAATTAACCCTATATCATGAGTGTTTTCTTACCTTATTTTATGTCTTTCGGGTGGCATTACTCAAGGCTATATCTATGACGTTGAAATCTAACTTATATTGATAATTTAAACCATTGCATTCTGTGCTTTATTCCAAATCCAAATATTCAATATGTACTAATCATATATGGCATGAAAAAACCCATCTTGAATTGAATAAAGTTTGAAATACAAGTAAATATCAAATGACTTACTTTTTCCAACAACTTAGATGTGATTCTTTGAGATTTACAATGGTCATTTTTTTTTGGAGTAAGGCAAATGTATTAGACCAAAAAGGGGTATATAATTAACTATACAAGACAAGGCAAGGCACCCTTAAATGGGCCCAAAATGAACCAGGGGTTATATACAAAATCCCCAGTAGGTTCGTGTGCTAGCATTAAGACTGTAAAGCATCTTTTCCCTAATCTTCATGTGCCATTTGAGTTCTTTAGCAAATTTATCAATGAAGCACAGTTGATTGGTTTCTTTCTTCTCATGTATTCTTTTGTTTCTTTCATTCCAGATCTAGTAACTCAACTTGGTGATGCATAACAAGGCAAAGCTTTTAAGATTTTTGTCATGCTTAAAACTTAGCATCAGCCCAAGAAAAAGCATCTATGAGGTTGTTAGGAACTCCCTGTCCCCGTCCATTTCTGAGGCACAAAATGGTCCAAGTCTGAGTCGTCCATCTGCAACTAAAGAATAGGTGACTGGTTGTCTCATTAGTTTCTTTACAAAGACAACACATCTCCTCTACAGGGATCCCCCAAGCAGCCAACCTGTCCAGAGAAGGGAGTTTATTGAGGATAGCTCTATAGCAAAACACACTCCATTTGGGATAGTGGGTGCGGCCCAAAATGAAATCCGACCAATTCACCCCTGAGGGGCTACCTATATTAGTGTTGATAGGTGGTGACAGATTAACCATCCAAACACCAAAACAATCAACACTATACAGGAGCTGATGATTCACCACATGAGTGCACATCATGTGCCAAATGCGTGAGGGTCTTCTACCCCTATCACAGACAAGGTTTGGACCATATCTTTTCTTCAACCAGTCAGCCCAGCAACTGGAATGAGAGTTAATGAAACGTTCCACCCTTTTACTGTTGCTTCTCTGCATAGCCACCTCAGCGTCCATAACCTACAAGCCGCCCTCAGAGAACAATTTTGCTATGGTGTCCCAGGCGACACCGTGGCTCTTACCAGCCCATAAGAAGTTGGAAGTGAGTGATCTAATAGAGTGGAGAATGGGATTGGGAATAAACCCCATACTAGTCCAGAACCAAACAATGGTCATTTTTGTAACTCATGCATTGTATTTTGATTTAAACTTAATAACAAATAAATGAATTGAAAGGTTTTCTAAGAAACTATATATTTGTAGTAATAAAATATCTAGATTTATTTCAATATCATAACATACAAAAAATATTAATTGTCTCTCACTTTTCATGTTTGTAAATTTGCCTATATTTAAAGTGTAGACTCATGTTAAAGGGTTCCATTCTAACACAAGATGTTTTTGTACCTATTTGTTTTTATAAACATATGTAAGATTAGTATCATTTCTTTTAACACCAAGAAATCATTATTTTGTCTCTCACCCACTATCTTTGTAACTTGGTGATGCAGAAATATTAGGTTTGTGGCTAATGAGGTCATTCTTTATGCAGTCACTTGAGTAACTTTTGTCAATGTTGACCTACGCATGTTTTTGTGTTGTAAAACAAAATACTTACTAAATATGAAAGTAAGTGTACAAATGCAATAAATGCCATGCATGATTGTTTTGGTTCACATCCTTTACACTTTTAACCTAGCCTACGTGTAAAACCTAGATGTTTTCCCATGGGCTCATGATTAGTTCCAAATTTTCTAAACTTTGTTAACAACACTCATATGGTCAAGAGTTCAATCAGCAGTCAATGTAATGTATACCTTTTTGTAAACTTACATTGCATAACTCTAATATGTGGGTATCATAGCCTCATCTTAAACACATGATCTTTACACTAATTTTTTGAGAATACAATTTCTTTTCTCATCCTAAACAAATTATTTTTAAGCTATTTATTATTATTTGTGCCAGTAAGGTTAGGGCAATGGTGATTGGGGGTGGCTTCCGCCTCCATCTTGGTTATGTTGGCCTCCAACTCCAACTCTAACTCTGGAACCTCTTCCTCCACCTGCGCTACCATCACCACCACCAACACCAACCCCTCTTCCAACACCCATAAACCTTCCCCTAATTCTAGCTCCAACCAACAACCTGGCCCTGGCCTGTGGAAACAAAAGGGTGTGGATGTCACCGTAGCCCGTGATTGGGTTCATGCGGTGGACAAGCCACCACCAAGGATCAAAGGGGCCATCACCACTGACCCAAAGTAAGGCTTCCTCAAGGAGGGGGACTATAAGGACCCTGACCTTCATTTTGGGCTTACCTTGTTTGCTTTGCCTAAACCTTGTGTTGAGATGCTTGCTAATCACCTGAAGTTGTGATTAGGGTTTGTTTGTGCTTTGTTGAGAGGTTGAGGTGCAACTTGCAAATTACCCAAGTTTTAGGGTTGGTGTGCAAGTTTGTCACCTTAAGAGATGTCTTTCTCTCTCCTTGCATCCTCTAGGGTTGAGAGGATGGGTTGGGCTCTTTGTTTGAGTAGCTTTGGGCCTGGTTGGGGTTTGTTTTGCCTTGTTGAGCCTTGTTGAAGCTTGGTATCGTGATGGACCTTGGTGTATCGGCCAAGGAGTGTTGTTGTGTTGGGCAGGGGGCTGTATCGGCCATGGTGTGTGGAGTTGCCATCTTGGGCGACACACACCCTCCACCTTAGCCTCATTTATGTCACCATCTTTGGACAAATGGTTTTTCTTAGTGGGTGGCAACTCATGGGCGTGGGTTTTTGGGGTGTTAGCATGTGGCACACTCCTTGGACAAGTGTGCTAAGGGCGGGTGCCACCTTTCCTTGCTTCCCCCCTTCACCCCATAGTATATAAACGAACCCCTTCTTTGCTTGCTAGGATCTTTGGTTCCATTAGTTGCTTCCCTTCCTTTGGTGGCCGATCTAGGAGAAGAGTGAGGTAAGTGGTTGCCGATACTGCTGGTGGGTTGGGCGACACACCTTGCTAGCTTGTCCCTTTCCTTCTCTTATGGTAGGTATCTCTCCCTTTCCTTGGCATCTTCTTCTTAGTCTTCCTCCTTCTCTTTGGCCATGGTGGTTACAAGTTGTTCTTCTTTGTGTTGGCCGAAGGTGGTAGCTTGGAGCTTGGAGCTTGGAGCTTAGTTCTAGAAGCTTGGAGCTTTAGAGCTTGAGGCGGGTTACATAACTCCTAACCCTATCTATACTACTTCCTTTTCATGTTGCATGCTATATGTGCTATCTTGATCGGCCATGTCATCTTTTATCTATGTTTCTTGCTTTAATGGTTATAAGGTTGCTTTAGATGTACCCTAGACTTTGTGGAGATGGTTATCTTGGGTTACCTTGGGTTGGTCGAACCATGGACATGGAGTTCCTTGGGCAAAACTCCTCTCTCACTTAGTTATTGAGAGGTGAGATTAGGGTCTCCAAATCCAATGGTGATTTGAGCTTTGGTTGGTTGGCCAATATGATATGATGGACCTCCTTGTTGCCTGATAGATGATGGAAGTTGTGCAATACCCTTCTCTCATTAATTGTCTTGAGAGGTGAGCTAACTCTCTTGAACTTTTAGGGCTTCTTGGTGGCAGTCTTGAGGTTGAAGATGACCAACCCGTCATGGTCTTTGAACCCTTGCACGATACCCTTATGATGTGTTCTGCCCGATATCCCTCTTCTAGGGTTGAGTCTTGGGTGATATGCTAAGTGGTGTTTTATTGACCCTTTGACCGATATGGACCCTTACCCTAGATGGTGTTGTTGGGCGTTATGCCTTTGGCCGATATAATGCTTGGTAGACATCCCTTCTCGAGTGCCTTGGGCGAAATGGTTAGGCCATGCCTTGTCAGTTGAGCAAAACCCCTCCTTGCTTGAGTTGTGAGGTGAGCTCCAATCCCTTGGCCAACATGTTGCTGCCCGATATGGACTCTTAGTTGATGTAACCCTAGATGAGCGATATAGTGGTTCGTTCCCTTGACCGATATGAGTGTGGTAGGCAGACCTTGTGTTGGGCGTTAGGGTTTGATACCTTGGGCGATATGGGAGCTTCTTGGGTGCCATGGTGGGCAGCCCATGATATCGCTCGATTGATGGCAGTAGTGTGCCTTGGGCGATAGGGCTTTGGGCATTATGGTCTTGATGGTTGCCCGGTATGGAAACCCTAACCTTAGTGGACGATATGGGGTCTTGGTCGATACAGGTGTAGTGCTGCCCGATATACCCTGCACCTAGTTGCACGATACACCCTACACCTGGTTGCCTGATACACCCTGCACCTGGTTGCACGACACACCTTTGGTTCTAGTCTGCCCATTACCCCTTGTGCATGGGTGCACATTATGCTTGTGGCCGATATGTGTGGCTGGTGCCCTAAGGTTTTGGTGCCCTAACCGTTAGCGTTTTGGGTGAGGGATATGACCATACCCGATATCCCTTGGGTGAGGGATAGTTCTACCCACCACACCTTTAGTGAGGGTAGGCGACACCTTTGGTGAGGGATGCACCTAGCCCGGGAACCCTAATTGATGAGATATGAAAGACAGGTTGTGACCAGTGACATGTTTGTTACCTAAGGTTGATATTAAGTGAGATGATAAGATCATGGTTGTATAACCTTTAAGGATGTATCCTTAGGGGTGGTTTTGTTCAGGATGCCATGTGAGATAGGGCATGGTGGATGCTCACGGTTTGGCTTACCATCTACAACTCTATGGTTCATGTGTTCATAATAATGAATGTTGTTTCAAATCATATGTACCCTAAATCTTCATGGCATGATAATCATAACATGTTCTATAAATATCTATGTTTGGTGATCAAGTTATCTCTCTTGATATGCATACTAACAATGCAGGTGTTATCAAATGAATTTGTAAACATGTAAGAGTTATGAGGGTATATGTGTTTTGTATAACACTGAACAATGATACTCCTTGTTGATGAGATAACATGTATTGACAGTATGATGAGAAATGTCTGGTGACCTGATAAAGGATGAGTGATTATTTGAGGTGGTATCCTCTATGATGAGATAAAGGGTTGATACCCCATGATGATGTATGATGATGAAGCCTTGAGAGGCAGTGGCATTATGTGATGAGGGATTGAGATCCCATGGCAATATGATAATGGAAGTTATAGTATGACACAATGTTGTTTATGTTTTATAACCTGGTTGCCTCAACAATTCACCTAAAATATACTAATTAATTACAGTGGAACATTTCATGTAGTTTTTCCCTGGCCATAGTTCCATCATCGTCAGTAGCTGGTGACGGTGAAACAAGTTTATCCTGCAGTTTACCTGGAGCACATATTGTTGAATATGTGGGGTTTCTCCTAGCCGAAAATAGGAGGACTAGAGTACAACTTTGGTTGTAGACTTAGTATGGTTAGAGCATGGTCAATAGGCCCATGGCTCAATGTGATGGAGCATGAATGCGTTCATGGATCAGGAGCACAGTGAATAGGCTTGTGGCTCAAGGTATGCTAGCTCCGAGACCTGTACCAAGGCGGGCTAGAGAAAAGGGTAGCCTATAGAGATGACCCTATGGCTGAGGCCACTTAAGCAAGAGACTTCGGTTTGGATATCGTGCATTGATCACGAGGAGGTGAGGTCATGGAGTTCGGCTCTTCCATTGACCTTGTATGGCACCTGTTTTGGGCTTTGTAGCCAAAGGTTGGATTTCAGCGGTACGACTCACTTCCTCAGGGCATAATAAATTGTAATCCAGCCATATAATATATATTGCTTAAGGTAAAACACAGAACATTGGTTGAGGTCTTGATTATATAGTTCCTCTAGTTATATCTTGCAGTTAATTACACGTTCCTCATATCTTATGATAAGTTCTTATATAGCTTATCTTGTACATGTTCCTTAAGAAATATTTGGATTGTATACCTCCCGGATATCTTGGTAAGTTGTTGATAAAGTTGGTTCCGTTCAGTATGCTGCATATATGAGCTTCCTGTATCAGTTATCTGTTTTACTTGTTCTAGCTTTCCGAAGTTTTATAGTTCGGCGGGGAGTTAAGTTTCTCGCTGGGACTATGTGTCTCACCCTGTTGGTTTTAAACCTTTTTAGGTGATCGTTCTAGACATGGTGGTAGTCGTGAGGTTGCGGCCGAGCAGCAAGAAGAACAGTAGGAGGCAAGAGATGGATATGTTGTTGTTTGGGTTGTTTTGTAGTAGAGTCTTTGAGTAATCCCTGTACTCTCAGGTCCTTGGAGGTGTTTTGATGATGTTTCATGATGTATAGCTGATGTAGCTCGTTTATCTTGATGCTGGCCTTGTATGGCCTGTTCTGTATATAAACAGGTGGTGAACTCTTTGTGCCTATGTGACAACTGGATCCTATGAACTATGGACACGCATCAAGGTTTATATATGTTTATATAACATGTTTCCTTACAGGATAAGGATATGGATGTAATAGTTTCTTTATTTATCTGCTTTCCACAATCGGTTTTAATTAAACTGTATTTCTGGTAACATGTGGTTTATGGATGTTCTGCACATTTTCACGTGGCATTTTGTTGTCTATGTGATAGCGGGATGTCACAGGGACGACATACCCTGAACAAAGTTCTCAGAACCAGTTATGGCGGATATGGATGACTACCATCACTGCTCCTCCATTGTCCAGGTGCTAGGTCAACAGGTGAATGCTATCCATCTGAAGGGGTGGATGGTCTGCACTTGGCGCCCAAAGAAGGAGATCGAGGTCTTCAACATCCCACATGGTCTCATCCTAGTCAGATTCATCTCAGAAACAGATCTCAATGCCGCCTTGAATCGGGGCCCTTGGTTCTTCGATGACCAATTGGTTCTAGTGAGGAGATGGACACCTGAGGTGGATACCAGGCGTGTTGCATTCAAGATGATGCCAGTTTGGGTGTCACTGTTAGACGTTGGGCGTCATTGGTCTGTCTGTGGTATTACGACCATTGCCTATGTGATCGGAGAACCGCACGCCATCGACAGGAGGACGGATGGGACACTACTAGGGTGTTTGAGAGTTTGTGTGGACATCACTGCCGAACAAAAGCTGCCGCCTATGGCTATGGTGGATCTTCCTAGTGGACATGAGTGGGAGATACAAGTCAAATATGAAGCACTTCCCGATAGGTGCTCTACTTGTAAGGTTTTTGGCCATAGCGATGGTTGTTGCCCCGGAGCCAGGAGCGAGGTCATTCACCTCACACCTTCGATCATAGTGGAGGAGATGCCTAGAGGAAGATCGAAAAGGAAGTCCAAGACGCCACCAAACAACGAAAGACAGATGCCACTGGACACTGCGTCCAAGGACACAGGTGGACAGCGGACGACTGAGAAGGAGGCCAATTGTTACAACCCCAAATTTTGGGTTCCTTTGGTGAGAAATGTAATTTCTCATATTAAAGATATTGGAACAAATGATGATATAATTTGTGTTGAATAAATGAGTTTCGTTGAAAATAGCCTTGTTGTTTGATTTGTGGGCTTTATTGGCTATTGGGCCCAATAACAAGGATATTCAATTAATTAATGAATAACTGAGAATTGAGATAAGAAAGGTGTGGAAACCTCTAGAAGGCAAATCCAAAGAGGATTTCGTGCCTCTTAGATTCCTTGGGTTCCAAGGGGTCCAATGTTGCAAAGAAAAGGCAATAAGAAAAGAAAATATCAATTAAGTATTTCCTTGTTAATAAAGAAATTGAAAACATTGATGAAATAGGGAAAATATGTGAAAAGAGGTATATTTGAGTTATCCTTAGTAGGATTTCGTATCCCAATGATTCCTGATAATAAAAGGAATACTAATGGGGAAAATCAGAGAGAAATAAAGAGAAATCCACAAAAGGAAATATTTTAATAAGAAATAAAACAGGATAATAAGAATAATGCATATTGATGCATTTAAGGATGATGAGTATTCCTTTAAAAGGAATTTCGAATTCTTAAAGTTTCTTGGGTGCCAAGGGGCCCCAATAAAGGAGAAGAAAGAGAAAATACCATAATTATAAAATAAGAGCATAATGTGATATATTATTGATGAATTTTGTAATATTGAGAAAAGGAAGTATTCTCTATTAAAAGAAAACATGATTTCGTGATAAATAATTAAAAGTCAAGTGATAAGAAGATAAAGGAAAGGATTTTCGAAATCCTATTATCACAAGAAAAGGGAATATCAAAGAAATTAGGAAAGAGAAAGGAACTTGCTCCTTTATGAGGGAATCACTCTCCTTTTGGGATGGGTTACTTCGTGGGCAAGCACCCAGGGCAGTACAACCCTCCCCTATATAAGGGATAAGGCCTGGGGCTGAGTCCAGAAGATCCCACGCCTCGTCTTCTCCTATTCTTCCATGTTTCCCATCCATAAACCCTAGCAAAGGGAATTTCACAACCCTGGCACAGAGAGAGGCCCAGGAGGGGTTTCGTTGGAGGCTGGATGAGCGCCGAGGTCGGAACATGACCTAGCCAGTGTCGCCGTGCCCTAAACCACCCACTGAAGCAGCCGCACGGCTGTTTTTGACGTCTGCAATAGCAGGATCGCGCCGCTCTTCTCGGGCACCTTGGCCCCACCTTAGACCTTCAGCGGCTGCGCCAAGTAGCGCCGGAGGTAGAGGGACCTTGCCCGGAGGTCGTCGGGGTTCAAGAGAGGAAGGGGAAGGGCCGCAAGGCGCGGCTAGGGCTGTGCGGCAGCCGTGCTGAAGGTTGAAGACAACGTATTGTTGTTGGACGTTTCTACCCCCATGGGTTAAAGGAGCTGGTCGACTTAACCGAGGGTATTTTAGTCATTCAGTTATAAACTCAAACCAGCCACAGCCAACGTTGCATGCAAGGGCCTACGTGGCAACCTCCTATTGGCTCAAGTAAGTGTATTAATGCAAAAATCATAACTCTTAATTGGTAGCTCCGATGAGAACATGTTATACATGAAAATTGATCATAAAATCGAGGGGAATCTAAATAAAATATAATTGAAGCCTGTTTCCTTATGCAATTCGAAAAGTATATAGAGATACTATCTTTTATAGTTTAATCAATGAAAAACCCTAACCTTTGATGATTAATGAGTTAGAAAGGGTTAAATGAGTATATAAAGTTGATATTAGCCTGTTAATGATAAAAAGGATCATTAAGATTGGAAAAGGATGAATTTGCATGTAATTAGTTTAATTTCGAGTTTAATGTGCATGAATAATTCTTTAATGGGCCTTGAAACCCTAATGTTGGTACTTAGGACTACTAATGACTTTAATTGTTTGATTTCATGAATAGAACTAAGTTTTCAGGGTTATAATCTATTTCAAACATTAAAAGTTGTTAATTTGTGGATAAATACCCTAAATGTAGTAATTAGGGTTTTCTCATGAATCAAGGTAGAATTAATTATTACTAACGTTCATATGAGTAATAGAGCATAATGAATTACAAATTGAAGATAAATAAGCATAATGATCTTGTCATGGATTAAAAAGGATAAAAATGACAGTTTTAATGTAAGATAAGTTTAATGAGCTTAATTAATGGTTAATTATGCCTTTAATCTGAAATTGAGGATTAGATATGGAAATAATTAGGGTTTGTGATCAATTGTGCTAAATTAGGGTTTAAGATAGTAAAAGATGAAGGGAAATCCTAATTGTAATGGAAATCCTAAAAAGTGGACTAGAAACCCTAAGAAACGAGTTAGATGTAATAGATCTTACTGACATGAGTAATAAAAGGAAATTGTATAATTGTTTTAGGATCTTATTGAATGCTTGCTTGCCTATTGTTGATTGGACTTTTCTGTCTCAAATCTGCATGTACAGGTATGTGGTTACGCTTATGACTACCCGAATTAGTTTTCCGGGATTTGATCGATGTTTCCATTGTGGCTTGAATTAAACTGTTGGATGTATTTAATTCATGCAAAGTATAATGTGAATATGACTATCACATGAGATATGTGCCTACTAGCTCAGATCCTGGTCCCCTCTGTGGCTTAAGAAGTTGACCTAGTAAATGGCTACCAATGGGGTAGGCCCGTCAGGTCATTGGATGACTTAGTAAATGGCTACCAATGGGGTAGGTCCATCAAGTCACATTGAGTTAGAGATTGGACTACCTATGGGTAGTGCCATGTGACTCAACCCTAGATATTGATCTACCTGTTAGGTAGGATCATGCGGGGTTTAATAAGGATCTACCTAGAGAGAGGTAGTAACTCAGTCCGCTGCAGGGACAGCACAGAGATAGGGGATAGGAAAGGATTGAGTAGTATGGTTTAAAACGTAATCTTGGCTGTTAAATGATAATTGGCTGATTACTTTGTTACTATAGTTGCACAATTATTGTTTCCCCCACATACCAGCTTCTTGCTGACCGACGTTTTGTTTGTCGGTGTTTTAGGTACAATGAAAAGTACAAACAGTAAAGTGGCATATGGGGAATTAAATGAGAAGTAACGTGCATAGGAGGATTAGTTAGATTAGTATCTTCATGGATAGAAGTTTAGAAATCCCAGTTTTCACAAGGTAATAAAAGTTTTATTTTATACCAGTTTTCAGTTTAGTTGTTAAGTTTATTAATTGTTATTGATTATTTGTTGAACCTTTGATCCTGTTAATTGAATAACGGCTCTCACCTTCGGGTCTCCCTTAATTGGGGGTTACCGGAAGACGGGGTCGTTACACCAATACTATGACCATGGTAGTGGATGTGGTACAGACTAATGAAGGAATTGTAACAAGAGAGGGTGACAACAAGGGTCATTTGAAGACGTTTGAAGTCAGAGGAAGAACAAAAGACATGGGAGATAAGGATAGGGAGACTGGGAGTGAGGATGCAAATCTCTTCTCATCTCTAGAAGCCATGGAGGAGGGAGAAGTGCAGGACCTACTGGAGAACCACACTAGTGATAGGAGTGGGAGTCCTAGGCAGACCCGAAGCGCGAAGTAGAAGAACAAACCCCCAAACCCCAGGAAGGGGGGAGGGAACCAGAATGTTTAAATGACCATTCTCTTTTGGAACGTATGTGGTGCTTCCCGACATGGCAAGCAGGGTAAGCTCCGATGTATTCTAAGGGAGAAGGAGGTGGAAGTTTCTTTCATCCTTGAAACTAGAATAAGTAGAGAATACGAAGAGCGAGTTAAGAACCTTTTCCCAAAAGGGTGGGGTTATATCTCGAATCTGGAGCAGGTTAATGGTGGACAGATTGCTCTGGGTTGGAACCCAAGTAAATGGAAGATTGAGATCATCCATGCTACTAGTTAGACGCTCACAATTAGTTGTTTCAATAATGGTGGGTTATCTTGCATCATGACCGGTGTCTATGGCTTGAATCTTGAAGTTGACAGAGTGCCTATGTGGAATAACATCATGGATACTGCTCAAAATGAGGTCCCTTGGCTGGTTGCTGGGGATTTCAACAGTGTCAGGAGGAGCAATGAGAAGAAAGGAGGTGGAAGAGTACCTGACAGACTGATGGACACTTTCAATAGCACAATGGACAGAACTGGCCTCATGGAGTTAAATATGATAGGAGGCAAGACTTCTAGGAATAACAAGCAGAAGAAAGTTAAGAGAATAGCATGTAAACTTGATAGGGGACTCACAAATGAATGCTGGCTTGATAGCTTTCCTAACCCAGTCATTAGGATGGATCAACATCCCCTAAGTGACCACGCTTGGATGACCTTGGAGTTGGTTAACAAGAAGAGAAAAGCAAGGTCGTTCAGGTTTATCAACCTTTGGTGTGAGTGGAACGGTTACAAGAAGACAGTGAGAGAAGGATGGGATTTTTAGGTGGATGGCAACCCTCTTTACAGAGTACTTAAGAAGTTGCAACATACTAAAGAAAAATTGAAAAGCTGGGCCAAGGAGATGGTGAACCTCAACAACCTCATTTATGAGGCAAAGAAGGACTACCAGGAAGCCGCCGTGAAGCTAAGGGAGGAGCCACTTGATGAGGGTGCCATAAATGACGAAATGGAGACAAGTAGAAGGTTGAACCTACTTGAAAGGGCTGAGGAGAAGTATCTATGGCAAAGGAGCCAGATGAAGTGTATTGATGATGGTGATAGGAACAACAAGGCCTACCACACAACTATAAAGAAGAGGGAGATGAAGGATACCATTCACGAACTCATTAATGAGAAAGGGGAAATAGTGGATAGTTATGAGGAGTTGGCGTCGACTGTTGTCGACTATTTCACCAACCTGTACAACCAGGATAGAGCAGAGAGGCTTAAAGGACAAATACCGAATAATAGAGTCAGTGAAGATATGAATGAGGAGCTGTGCAAATAAGCAAGTGATGAAGAGATAAAAAAGGCAGTGTTTTCCATTAACCCCAACAAGGCGCCAGGGTCTGATGGGTTTAATGGAAAGTTCTTTTAGGACAATTGGCATCTAATTAAAGATGACGTGAATGTTGCTATTAGGTGGTTTCTTGGTGGTGGTAGGATGGTGAGGGTTGTGAACCACTCCTTCATTAAACTCATCCCCAGAGTCCTAATGCTAATAGTATGAAAGACTACAGGCCTATAGCATGTTGTTATGTTCTATACAAGATCATAGCAAAGTTGTTGGCTTATAGACTTAAGGAGGTCTTGCCTATGATCGTGTCGAAGGAACAAAATGCTTTTGTTAAAGGAAGGAAGATAGTGGATAGTGCCTTACTTGCATAGGAGTTCCTTAGGGAGTTCAATGTGGGGAGATCAGCTTCTAAGGCGTGCATGAAGATAGACATCAACAAGGCATATGATCATGTTGAGAGGGGGTATCTGAAAGACACTATGCTAGCTATGGGGTTCTGTGTGAGGTGGGTTCAACTCCTGAGGGAGTTCTATGAAACCACATATTTCTCAATTCTGGTCAATGGTTGCCCTAAAGGTAGGTTCCGTGCATCTAATGGGTTGAGACAAGGTGATCCTATCTCCCCACTATTGTTCACTTTAGTTATGGAGGGTCTCACACACGAGATCCACACAGCTGATATGGATGGGAAAGTTAGGGCATTCAAAGTCAGTGGGACTAAGGTTTTGACACACCTTATTTTCGTCGATGATGTCTTGACTTTCTCAGTTGGACATGCTAATAGGCTTAAAGAGTATAAGATCATCTTGGAGATGTTTGGGAGAATGACCAGGCTCTATATCAGTTATATAAAATCAAAAGTGTTTACCTCCAAATCATGCGATCACAGGCGTGGTAGACTGAGAAGGGATGTAGGGATGAAAAGAGGGACCTTTCCTACTAGATATCTGGGGGTTCCCATCTTTGGTGGACATGGAAGAACTAGTGACTTTAGTATGTTGGTGGATAAGTTCAGAGAAAAGATAGATAACTGGACTGGTATTAATGTCTCCATGGTGGGGAGATTGGTTCTCATCTAGTCAGTCTTGCAGGGCATGCTAAGCTAACGATGCCAACTCACTGTTGTTCCCAGCAGCACCTTGGAGATAATGAGAAGAATTACAGCTAATTTTCTATTGTGTGGAGGGGGGCACACTATTGCTTGGGACACAGTTTCTATGCCTTTCAGAGCTGGGGGTATGCAGGTGAAAGACCTGAAAGAAATTTAGAAAGTTAATGACCTAAAGAGAATAGATAATTTTCTAAGGTACGATACTAGCATCTGGGCTGAATGGATGAAGACCAGGTATGGTAGAGAAATCCATGCTCTGAGTAAAAGCAGTCCCACACAGATCTGGAGGAATATGTGTGATAATGTTGAAGTGGTTATCCATAAGTACCAAGTTGATAGCAGTGGTAACTACAGTCTGGCTGTGTAATGACCACATTTGTTCTTAATTAGTAAACTAGGGTTTACCTGAATGATTACATGTCTGATTAGATTGAACATCGTTTAGACTTTATTAATGATAGTAGATCAATTGTGATGTTTAAAACCTAAGAGGAAACTCTAACTATGATTTTAGATTCAAGAATTAGGGTTTGAGAAATGTAAACCCTAATCGGAAAAAATTACGGTTTTGATAGTACATGAATATGGAATTTGATCAGGATAGCAGTGTGGTAAATGATTTTTCGTATTTTCTACAAATTTTTTATTTAGTTGAATTTTGGATGTGATATGGATAACTCAATCATTCATATTGGAGAAAAATTTCAGAATATTTGAGTGTTCTTTGAATGTGGTTCTCGGTCGAACTATACTTCGACCAAAATGCTGACTGAGTGCTTTTCAGCAGTGGAGTATTTTATTTTTTGTTATTTATTAGTAAATACAAATGATCTGAAATTTTAACTAGAGATATGAAACACAATAATAAAGAACATGTGAAATTTTCATAATTTTTGGATGCGTTTAGACCTTAACAGTAGACGAATTATAGTAACTAACATTTCTGTAGAATTCTGGATATAAGTGCACTATTCGATTTTTAATTATTTAATGGAAGTTTGGAATGATCTCAAATTTTATGTAAAGCTTTGTAACTCAATTATACAGAAAATTATAAATTCTCAATATTTTTGAAGGAGGTTTGATTTCTGAAATATACGAATTTACAGAAACCTTTTTATGACAGAAAAACATTTGCTGAAATAAGAAAAAGTATAGTAAGGGGTCAAAGTGCAATTGACCCAAGAAGCTCAATTGTTCTATATGGTCAACCTAACACAAAATGAGCTCTCATAATTCATGATTCAATCCAGAGAAACGAAATCCTAGAGAGAGAGAGAGAGAGTTAGGGCTTGAAAGGAGATATTGATGGAGATGCTGACCTAGGGTTTTGCGGTCCGAGGAATGATGAAATCATGTAAGTTTAATTTCTTTGGATATAGTTTCATGGTGAATCTTCTCTCACATGTCAAAATTCCGTCCCTCCTCTGATTTCATCCAAAATGGTATCAAAACTTCCCCTTTTCTCACTCTTTCTTCATATTCCCTCATGTTTAGGGTTTCCAAGTTGAAAGGAAGAAGAATTGGGTGAATTGGTAGGGATTTGATATGAGATAGAGATTTTCAGGGATGAGCTATGTTTTTAAGGTGTTTTTACACCTTAGGATGAGTGGGAACTTCCTTTAAACAGTATATTGCACGAAAAGTGGTTAATTCATCCATAATCTTTAATTACTAGTATGCGACTACAAACCCTGAATTGTCTATTTGTTCTAAGTTGTTGCAAAACGATATGAAATGGATTCTTCCTCTGTTTGGATGAAGTTCAGATGATAAAATCATATTATAAATGTATAAAATACATCCTAATGAGAATTCCCTAAGTATTCACAGAGGTTATAAGAGTAAACTGAAATATAGGGAATTTGTCTATGACTGAAATTTGCTGTATAAGTAAATAGAGAAAATTGCTTATCTAGATCCCCTTGGTTATGAATGATTTTTATCTAAATTCATAGTACATATATGTCAGATACTATCTTGGATTTATTCAAAGTGAATAGTGCTTGTTTGATATCTCAGTAAAGAGGGTGAAACCCTAGATGCGAGGAAAGTTGGATATTTGCGAATAAATATCGTGAAATCCATTTGAAGGGATTTTCTTGACATGATAGAATTTATTTATTCAATGTTATTATTGATGCATGATATCCTAGTGAATGGCATGCAAACCCAAATTCAACTCAGTTCCAAGGTTTCATACATATATTGATTTTATATGATTTGTTGATAGTAGTCTTTATTCAATGAATATTTATGTTGCATGAAATCTTTATGGGAGCCATGGGAATAAGTTGTTGCCTAGTGAGAGGTGACAAGATGTGTGATGGCCTTGTGAGCCATGAGAATACTTGTACAACCAGTGAAATGAATACCTTGGTCTAAGGACCTAGAGGTAATGGTTACCTGTTACAGAGGTAACAATGCTATGTGATGATCTAAGGGTTTTAATATCCAAATCCAGTAATCGTGATAATGATGTGAATGGATGAGATTTCCCAATAATGTGATAAGGGATTGAGATCCCAGGTATCGTGTGTTTTAAAGATTTGAAAAGTACGCAATAGATGTATTACACCTTTCTTTGTAGCATTTGTGGTGATTAAATGAACCCTAAGGGTAGGGTGTTTAATGAATCAAGTATTGTGATATCAATGTTCTCAGTTATTATTAATAATTTTTTCCATGATAAGTAATTAACTCTTAATTGAGTTATGAGATCCAAAACTCAAGGTTTGGGTTGATATGCACGATTCTAGTGTGTCTGTGCTAAGTGGTCATGAAATCTGTTTATTTAAGAATTTTAGTCTGCCTGCATATATAGTATGTTGATTACTCAGTATATTATAGTGTTTTGAATATACTACTCTGCCAAGTTTAGAATGATATACATGTTGTATTATAACTTCAAATAAGTAGGCGTGACACCATAGAGATTCCAGAGTCAAGTATAAGTAAGAGAAGGGTATAATGTATAAAGAGCTTTCTAGGAATAATAAAATAATAGACTTAGGATCCCTCAACACCGTAGAACCCCTATGTGAGGTATGGGCCTTAGGGGTGAAACGACCTAACCCTGGCAGTGTCCAGTATATGGGGGTTGGAACGTGCTATCAGGTGGCACGGGGGACGAAGCCCTAGTGGAAGTCTCCTTAAATTATAGTTTGTAGTGTCCAACATCAACCAGAAGTCCTGGTGGCACTAGAGTACAGAAAAGCCAAGAGGTGGCTTGACTCTCCACCTGTGTGCTCAGGTTAGAGGAGGAGTCCAATTTAGCCCAAAGAGCCATTTCCTTGTTGCAGACCAGGAGAGTAGTCAGACTTAGCATTTCCCGGGTGTGTCTGCTAAGTCTTGTACGGTGTGATCGTAGTGCACTATGAGTCTTCATATGTAGAGTACACTGCAAATGATCAGGGCATAATAAAATGAATGAGAGGTCAAACAAGTGTGTACAGTTATTCAATTATTCTTTGTATGTTTCTAAATTATTAGTTCTCTTTCTGATCAATCAAGCATTTCATATATTGATTCACTCTTATGGATATTTAGAGTATCCTGCCATATTTATGATTGTCAATTATTAAACTCCTTAAAGCTTTCTGCTGTTATAATTGATATCAATTGCTCAAAATTATATCTGTAATTATAGCAGTGCTTTAGACTATTTCTTTGAATTACTCATTCACTGAGCGAGTAGGCTCACCCCTCTGCTCAAAATTTGTAGGGAAATCACATGGACTTGAAGAAGGTCATTGCATCAGAGTAGATCTAGCACAAGAGTTAAGTCTGAGTATAGTTAAGTCCAGTCGGTCCTTGTCACTCTAGGTCCTTGTATTGATGTGAGAGAGTTGTAAATGATGTTTTGTATGTTTGTTTCCTTAATAAGAGAGAATGCAAATGATTGTCAGGTCGTATGTACATGGAAGTGTGAGAAACATAATTAATGTATGGATGTGTATCATTAATGTTGAGATCATATTAGAGAAAGAAAAGTTTAATTCTCTTGTAAAGTTTGTTTATGTGATTAGATGCGAGAAAACAAAGAGTTTGAAAAATAAGAAAAAGTTAAGGGTGATCTTTGTATTATGTTAAATCCTCAATTTATGCCCTCATCTCATGATTAATGGTAATTGTGAGATCGGGGTGTAACAGGCTGGAAACGGGTTACCATGGATCAACTTGGATCCAAGGCAGGATGTTGAGTGGTGGAGATTGGTGTGGAATAGGGTTTTTCAACTGAGGTGGAGCACCTTGCTATACATGGCCATACTGAACAGAATTCCCACTGGCGACAAGCTGAGTAAATGGGGTGGTGTGAATGTGAAGTCGTGCTACCTATGTGAAGAGGATGAGGAGAGTAAAGATCACTTGTTCTTCAACTGTAAAGTCACCAGGACGTTCTGGGGTATTATTAGGCTGTGAAATAAGTGGAGGACAAGAGGAGGTGACAACTTGGGAGACATCGTTAGTTGGCTATCCAATGGGAAAAATAGCAACAAGGAGGTTGTGAGCTTCAAGAGTTTGTGCCTTGCCGTAGCCTGCTATGACATTTGGTGGGAAAGAAATTGCAGGAAACATAGAGCTCATGAAAGATCCTACTTGGAGGTTATGGATAGTATAACCAATAGAGTTAGAGAACATGTTAAGTCTAGAAAGCAAATGATACGTGTGCTTCATAGAGATACAACTAGACTCTGGGATTTTGTAGAGTAACCCCTAAGAGCTGTTTGTATAGGTACTGATTTGGTTTTTGTGGATCTTGCATTGTATGGTGCTTGCAACTTTTTTGGCAATATATTTTCCCATTTCCAAAAAAAAAGATTTTTAAGCAAATTATTTGAGAATACAATTTTTTTTCTTAGAGTGGAAGGTATTGTCTATTGAATGGGTTTTCCACTAATGAAGTCATATTACCTAAAGAAGATGTTGCATATGGGACTCCTAACGAACTATGGAAAGGAGGGGATAAGATGCATGGTAAAAAAAGGATATCAATGAAACATGACTTTAGATATTCAAATTAGAGTTAATAGATGAGAGAAGTGACATTCATTGATGATCATCATTTTCTCAATCACTTAAATCATTGGCTAAACAAGATGACTTCCAACCACATTTGGACCTTTTTAACTTTTAGGGTTGGCATAAGATTTCATTAAATATGAACTTTTACAAATTAAGATGGTCATTGTTCCTCCCTTAATTTTCCAATTTGATATTTTTAAAGAGTATATATAAATCTTGTACTAAACAATCCATCTTTATTTTGTAGCATACACTATCTTTCTTTTCATGTCACTACAATATATATATATATAGTATTATTATAATACTCTTATTAATTTTGTGATGATAAGCATTATAATAAATGAAACTTTGGAAATGTTCATGTTAGGAAACTTTAATACATAATAAAAATGGGTGTTAACTGAAACCTAACATAATGAACTATATCTTTATCACAAAAATTTTAGTGACTGGACCAAGATATAATATGTTCAAAAAAAATTAAGTATTGAGGAAAATAAAAAGTCAATGAAATCAATTGATGAAAACAAACAAAAATTTGTGATGAAGAAAGCACAAACTGTTAGTTAACTAGATAATTAGTAGGAAAGGATCAAAGTTCATTATTGAAGAAAAGATGGTGGTGAAATTTATGATAAAATATAAAAGTAATCCACATTATACATTATCACATTTGGAACTATATGGTTACCAAAATATTTTTATACTATTTCATAATCTTTAATAATTATTCCTTTAATTTTGTAAATAGTATACATAGGAGGTACGTACAAAGCATGTGCATATACTAGTACATATATATATACATATATATATATATATATATATATATATATATATATATATATATATATATATATATATATATATATATATATATATATATCCCTGTACCCAATGTATTGTTTATTGACTCGCTTGTTTAGAGAT
This sequence comes from Alisma plantago-aquatica, assembly GCA_963693085.1. NCBI lineage: Eukaryota > Viridiplantae > Streptophyta > Magnoliopsida > Alismatales > Alismataceae > Alisma > Alisma plantago-aquatica. The sequence goes on from OY856410.1 coordinate 1,129,170,681, forward strand.
GACTATGGAGTTGATGGCTTGGTGACCATAACCAGGTGTACCTATTGCAATATCCCTAGGTACATGAGCAGACTTGTGTAATTTGACTCATGAAAATGTAATTATAATTTTTAATAAAACAATGTTGCTTAATTTATCTTGTTGAATGTTGAGATTATGTTGATTCCTTATTCTTGTTATCTGTTTATGTATGCTAAGCTCTTATACTTCTAGATTGGTGCTTTGATAATACCAAGCTAGGGACCCAATCCTAGTTCCAATCACCACTGACTTTGTAGTTGTGAGAACCCATTACACTAAACGAGATTACTTAAAACATAAAGCACAATCGATCACTAATTAATCACATACCCCAAAATATGGGTAAATTAAAACAGATTTTAACATGAACACCCGCTTTAAATATTTGCATAAGAGCCCAACATCTTTCTTTTATCCATACTATTCTAATAATTTGATACAAAATGTTCTATCATCTTAGCCACAACATATACATAGGAGAACAATATTCATATATGCCACACAAACAAGCATTAACATGCTAACAAAAGTCTGATTCGTTTGAAACGCCATATACAAACTTTTTATGCTCGGACCTGAGAGTACATGGATGACTTTAGGACACACTAGACATCTAATCAAATTTATCAAAGATTCATTACTATAGCTCCTCTTTGCTGCCACATGTTTGTTTTCGTAACTTCTGATTACCTAAAAAGATGTGGCAAACCACAAGGGTGAGACTCATGTCCCAACAAGAGATATAACCTCCAACAACACTTATTGATTACAACATTTTAAAATAGTAGATAACTAAGCAGTTGGAGTATTTAATAATCAATTGAATAGATTGAATAGTTCAAGTATACTAAATAGAAAGCAAATCATCTTAGCAACAAGTATGATCATCAATGCATATATAGATAACAAATACATCCATTTCTCTAGATAGATATCTACTCAAATATCATCAAATTGCATCTAATAACAATCATTATCATTAATCTGACTATCATCATATTCCTTGCTAACAGTACAAGTAATCTAGTAGCATAAGCATCCCTAACATCATGAATATGTCTAGTAACATAACATGGGTATCAATATTGGCATCTCAAATAAAGGGAACATATCTATATCATAAGTAGAACTAACATTATAACACAATGAACTACATAGGCATGATTAGCAGTTGAAGCATTTGTAATTACATAGGCATGGCTAGCAATATTAAACATAGCTAGTAGCAGCATCTTAACCATCAGTGTCAATATATTTGACAACATAAGCATGTTTAAAACATGAGCATAACTAAAACATAAGCATATCTATTATATCTTATTGTACTATACGTGATCTCAGTGAAAAGAAAGAAAACAAGGGTTATCATCCAATATGAGCAAGGTGTATAACCCTAAACAAATATGCTACATGGATGTCTTACATCTTTTAATATTATGCCCTGAGGAATTTGAGGATACCACTCAAAATCCAACTGACCACTACTAAGTCAAAATCAGTGCCATACAAGATCTAGGAAGAGATGGAATCCTAAGATCTTCTCCGCCCCCAATCAGTACGGGTCCACCACAGTGACACATAAGGTCAAGCTGCTAACAACCTAGTCCGTCCTTGGTACAGGTCACGACACTAGTGAAAGTAGGTGGGTACGCATACCCTATCATCTAAGGTACAATTGCAGTTGTCCTCCAATCTCGTCACATATATAATCACCGAGATACGACCGCAGTCATTCTCAATCACATCAGATGTATAAGGCATGACCGTAGCCATCCTCCACAACCTGTATTGTGGATGACAAGGATATATCCTCAACTTGTCTCCCCCACATACTCAACAATATGCGCTTTGAGTTTCCCTTAGGAATACTCGTTTCACCATCCAGCAAGTTCTAACACTGAGATGGCTCTATGGCATAGGGCACTACATGATTAGAGTTTCACTCAATTAGTTATGCCAATTGGGTGAATTAAGGCTGCATCAAACAAGTGGACATACAAGCCCTAATTCACTTCTAGCAAGCATATAGATATCACAACTTTTAAAAGATATAAAATGTGTGAAATAAAATTTCTCATCTCATCATCACATGCTACTATTCACTTGCCATTCATGATACCACACTAGTCATCACACTATCATAAGATATAAATTCTTTTCACAATATCACAGGGTATCAACTCTTATCAACACAAGAGGATTACACCTCATTCAGGGCTCAACCATGCCCAAAGGTCATTAAGACCATCATACTGTCACAGGATATAAATCCTTTTCACAATATCACAGGGTATCAACCCTTATCAACACAAGAGGATTACACCTCATTCAGAGCTCAACCATGCCCAAAGGTCATTAAGACCATCATACTATTCCCTAGAAGATCATCATTATCTTTCCATGCCTTATAACAAGGCTCAACATCATAACTTACATATAATACACCAGATCAGCACAATATTGCATTAATGAGCTAGGAGATATTCATAAACAATCATAGAAAGGTTATAATAACATTATGAACATTCCTTTATTAAATCAACATGCAAGGAATCTAGATATGATTAACCCTCATCTTATTCATAATGCACATGTTTAGCATAAGAAAGTATCAACCATGTGGCTATGATAACCACCAATTAACACATTAAGGTTATGATCATGTTAAGGAGGTTATTCCACCATTATTCCATCATATAATGAAATTAAACATGAATACTCATCTTTATCTATTTATATTAGAGTTAGGTTCAACAAGATAAATAATATTAATGTTACTAATCATCACTTATACCCAAACCCTAACTCATGGCATCCCAATTGGATCATGGATGCATAAGGCGAAGCATCACCATCACATTCCATACTATTCTCAAGTATGGACCCACACATAAATCAAGGTGTAACCATCCGGTTACAGAATGCTAAGGTTTCAACAACAATAAGAGAGTACTCCATGATTGTATTAGTCATTCAAGGACTATTCATACTCAATTATAGTTATATTAAAGCTAGGTATAACAAGTTATACCTCATTAGGGTTACACATCAAAACAATATGATTATCATCCCTTCTATTCATATGAGTGAATAGGTAAGACTACCTTATTAAGGGTAACCCTCCATTTGTTCCATCATCTTTCAACCCATATCTCCATACCACTATGTCACCTAGAACCATTGGATGTTTAAAAGGTATGACCATTGGTTGTTTAAATAAGTAAACACCTTGGATAAACCACCTATTAAATCCTTGAATTGTTCTCTAGAAAGAGTCACCATTTAACCCTAGACATCCCTTAATTAACAACATTAAAAGTTCCATTGAGAGTAAGGTAAAACAATAGGTGATTGTTTATTTAAAACAAGTTGTCAATAAATGAGCTTCTTAAGTTGATCTCATAAAGGAAAACATCTAAATCACTTTGTTAGGACCAGCATATTACATTAGGCATCCTTCCAATTGATAGGATGAACAAACATTAAAACTTAACCATTAGGTCAAGTTCATATATTAAAACCATCACTTGTAGTATAGGTCCAACCATTGCATCAAATGACCCAAGAAATCCTTGGTTTAAGGCTTAATTGATGCTAAAACTACATGCTTAACTCACCACAGGTTGTGGAGACCTGATCCACCATAAGTAGTGACCATTAAGTCACCATAGGTTGTTAGATCAACACTATATTCATTAATCACCATCGAATATCAAGCTAATGCCACCATTGATTGATAGCATCATTAGGGGTTGGCATATTTGTGGGCATCCTTTAAGGTAGTGGGATGGAAAAAAGCCACATTGTAGAACTTTTGCAATCGTCATATTGGGTCTCATATGGCTTCCAGTTAATCCAAAATTACAAATGGGAGGTGTTTCCTCCTCAAAAATGCACATGAGATAATGATCATCTAAGCAAAGTCAGAAGAGGTAGGGTTCATTCCAATTATGGTGACATACATTAGACATAAACTTTGTTTAAGCATTCCCAATAAATTTCGCATGAAGTAATCTAGTAAGGAAGTTGACAATGTCTACATACCACAAAGTAAATGTAGGCACCTACAATAAAGTAGTCCTCTAACAGATTTAGTGATTGGGATGAAATCATTGTCTTCATTCATTTTCAATTAAGGTTACAACAAATACATTCTCTCTACCTTTTTTGTATTTTATCTCTACATCATACTCTTGAAATAATACTATCAATATGATAAGTGATACACGTCGTTTAGCACACAAATTCACTAAGATAATTTATCCTGGAATACAACCTTTTTTACTTTCCAATTAAGGCTAGTATAGAAGGGTCGATACCACAGGACAACATTTTTAAGATTGCTTCTCTAAACCCAATTGATTTTTGAACTATATTTCTTTTTTGAGTTTTTGAATATTTGATCAAGAAATTAAATTCCATGATTTGGAGAATGATCACACTAGAACAAGAATGTAAGTTTACAAATGAATACAAGATTACACTAGAAGCAACGAAATGAAAATATTATGCAAAGGAAAGAAAAGAAAGAAGATTGTTAGCAAAATAAAAAGATTATCTAATAACTAGAATTAAAATGCAAGAAATGAAAGAAGACGATTGGAAACAAACATTGAAAAAATGATTGGATAGGGAAAAAGCATTGAGGCTTAGGGGTTTTACCACCTTAGACAAAGTGAAAACAAGATCAAATGATTACACGACAAGCAAGATAGAGGAAGGTATGTCCATCATTTGTAAATGACACACAAGAGATAAACTCCATGCGAACCCATTGGTCTTGGCATTCACATATCCTAGTCCATCATCCTAAAATGGATTTTTCTGTGGTCACTTCTAAATCCCCATATAATCGGTTTAGGCATTCTAAATCCCAATTTCTATAGTCACATCCGCTGAGATAAACCCATGATAAAAAAGATTAATTACATTGTTAAAATATTCAATTTCTAATTGAAAACCATCCATCGAAATATTCATATAAACTCGATCCGATCATCACATAGCTAAGGGGCTACTCCCCTCGCCTCTATAAGAGAACTACTAACTATTCATAATGAAGAGAAGGAATATGATGAAAGAAAATGAGGAGGTTATAGACTAGAGCGCTGAATCCCAAACGATTGTATGCTAGTAAAAATTAAATGGCCGAAACTCTTAGTTCCTTTCTTCTCAATAAGAACGAGAAAGAAGAAAAATAATAAAAGTGAAATCCACATCCAGGACGAAGAACAAAGCTTAATTCTAGAATGAAAGTTACACTACTATGAATTGAAATAATAGAGTTCAATAAAATATGTAAGTACAAAATTCATGACCCTTTTCTTAGTGGAGTTCCCCTCCTTTTATAGGGGAAGGATGGGTGGAAACCCTAAAGGTGGTGTGTGAACAAATGGGAGAGGCGGTTAATGACTTTTGATGTCGGCACGCTGCGAGATGGTCATATGGGCTAGCTGAGATGGTCGTCTAGCTGCTAATGTGGCGTGGTTAAGGAGGAAGCAGATCAAACCCTAATCCCAGGGTGGCGACTTCATTTCTTGTTCTTGAATAAATGTATGAACTGATCACCTGGGCATGATATGTCTGTTTCATGACACTTTGCTTGTTGGTTGTCTTCAAAACCCTAAGGTCTAAGTGCAGTGCAGACATTTTATCTAGCATGGTCATGAGATGGTCGTCTGGGCTAGCTAGGATGCTTCACTAGTGACACGAGCCGATCGGCTTACTGATTTGAGACGCTTGTCTAAAGTTTCAAGATGGAATGTTGGGCGGAGGATCAAATGGTTGTCTGGCCCTGGGGTTGGAACTTCTCTGAAATGAACTGATCGTCTAGAGCTATGAGACAGTCACCTCATGATCTCAGTAGGTCAAAATCTTTCTTTGAAGGAAATACCTAAAAATTGAAGGATAAAATTCATATTTCTACAAATAATCAAAAAGTGGGAAAATTGTAATTTCACCCCGAAATTACTAAAAAAGAGATAACTACTAATAAATAACACTGTGAACTTCATGCAAAAGATAGATGAATATGCATTTGTCAAAATACCCCAGACATACCCCGGACATGAATCTTTGCTTGTCCTCAAGCAAATAAAATCACAAATACATCCAATTTATTCTCGCAACATGTCAATCCTCATCCATGTAACATCACTTTATTACTTACCTCCAATTTTTGGCCAAACATTCCTATCTCATAGAACCACATAGAGAAAAGTTCTATATTCCCTATCAAAACAATTATCATATCTTGTTTCTAAATCAAAATTTTGTAGAAAAATAGGCTTCACCTTAATTCTTCTTTGACACTCAATTTTTTTATTTTTATGAGTTGTTGCACAAGAACATGATGAAGAGTGGTTGCAGAAGAAAATGATGATCCCTCCTCTATTCGAATCCGGATATATTTAATTTATTGAGTTGTGGCTACATTGGTCATGTTTTTTTTTCATGGGCTCTTTGGCATCTTTTGATGGTACACCCCTTTGAGGGGTATGAAATTTTTGTATGGGAAGCATGCCACCCTGGACTTGATATATGTATGAAGGTGATTATTTGCTTCTTTTTTAAGTGAAAGAAAATGAAGGGGGAAACAAGGAGGTGCCCATGTGCTTATAACTTCCAACTTTTTATTCTAGAGAGTGTCATTGCATTAGTTAGAGTATTCCTATAAATCACATCATACGAGTTTTATAATAAGATAATCCATTGTCAAACATAGAGGAAAATCATGCTTGGTTCCGATTGATACCATACGACTTTCCAACTATTCTAAGGAGTGATGTTAGTTTGGGGTCCTAGGTGACATGGTGGTTTCAGACATGGAAATTTGATATTTTTTACAAAAGATTTACTAAATTTAAACAAGGGCACAATGATAGACGTCTATTCAACTTGGTCGACTAGATAATGGCCATTATGCAACTAAGGAAATAAAAGTATGGCTAACTAGATAAAGGTCATGAAAAAAGAAACCACATGCAAAACAAATAAAAGGGAAAAAAATAATGCAAGAAGAGAAAAGATAACAGAGGTGTAATAGAAACATACCACCCAGCTCCACCTTGGACTTAGATTTTTTCTCATCCCGAGCCAAACCTAAATCAGAGATGGAGGGAAGAAAATCACTCTGGAAATGGGTAATGGGAGTAAGATGGAGGATTGTAATAGTATTTCCCCCAGTATTTGGAGTTGGGGTCAGGGTAGGCTTGATGGGCGTCATACTCCTTGTATTGGGGGTGACAGGCATGGTTGTGTCCTGCATCCACATTCAAGGACTACTATGGGCACTACATAAAGTACATATAGTTCAGTCGGTGACCCTAGCTTTGCTACTCACATTGGATCTCATTCAACTGATCCTAGATCTCACAAAACCCATAGGGTTCATAGGGTCCTTCCTTAGTGCCCCTGTGTCTACTAGTGTGGCATCATGAGGGATGAGGGGGTGGTCCAGTCACGTCATCATGTGGCTCCAAAGAGAAACTCCTCCTGTGAGCCGTGGGCTCAGGGACGTCTTCTGGGTTGGAATTCTCCAGAAAAAATCACATAATATGTGCTGACAAATCAGTCAAATCTAAAACTAGGTTGGCGGCTACAAACCTAGAATGTTGGGGAAGATTGAGGACGGTCTGGGTGTCTTTGAAAAGCAATTAGTAGACACTAGCAGTACAAGGGCAGATGAACTTACATCCCTTCAAATACGAGAGGTAAATCAAGTGATTCTTAAGCTCCAGTGGCAGAAAGGATATGTGCATGTAGCCTAGAAAGTACACGATGTATGTGACTATATGGTTGATGCAGTATAAGGATGAAGTTGTGTGGGTGGCCTAATAGTTGAGATGATCGATCATAGCACTTCACTAATTGTAGGGCTTATTGTTCAGAAGACACGACTTCATGTGGATCTCAAAAAGTGTAATGGAACCCTGAGTACCTTTCCTGCCAAAGAAGGTGCGGGCCAGGATGTGATGAAGATAGAAGACCACCAAGTTGTGGATGTTGGATGCCTTGGGGCCCGCAGGAAGCTTGGGTGGGAGTCCAATGATGTCTTCTTAGAACTTGTCTATAATCTAATTGTTAGAGTAGATGTTGTGATGGTGGCTCATACAACGTGAGCCCCAATCAAATCCGCACTCGTCAAGAATGATGGAAGTGAGATGACGAGCAGAAATCTCGAAGTTTTCACCTAAGACTCATGCCTTGTAGCTGGAATTTCCCCAAGAATTGTGGAGTTAGAGGTAGGTGTTGATGAACTCCAAGATGAAGTCACTATACACTGAAGTGATGTAGTATGGGAAAAGGAGAATGTGATTCTTGTGTAGAATGTTGTTGACAGCTTCTTTAATGGCGAGTATGTCAAGAGTGACGCTGCAGGCCCAATGAGGAAGTGAAACACCAATCGCGGAAGTTTCCTTGAATATGTCAAAATGATTATCATTGACAAACTGAGTGTAGTTCCCTAGGATTGGGGCTATGTGGGGTGGTCATTGTGTGATTGAATCGGGGTCATGTTGACTTTGACTTGCCTCCGCCTTATGGATGTACCCATCTATTTCCTCGAGATCACATGTCATCTCCTCGGGAATCTCTAGTGAAGACTTGCCTATAGACTCTTGAATGTGAATGTCGGGCGTAGAGGTGGAGAGGCATAGCAGATCATGGGAGGAGAAAATGTAGGCCTTGCCCTTATTCTTATGGAAACATTTGAACATGATGATTGAGTGTAGGAATGCTTAGATGGGCATCTGGATAGGTGAGACGGACAGTTGAGGGAAACAAAATGGTTGTTTGATGAAAATGAGATAGGAGTTTAGACTTGGTGAAGGGGGTATGAGGGTAGGTGGGTTGTGGTGAGATGAGCATTTTGCCTGTGAGACGGCATCCTCAACTGTCGCTAAAAGGATCAGGGCGGGGGGGGAGATGGTTGTCGGTGGCAAAATGGGACTGAGGAAGGAGAAGGTGTCATGAATGGAAAAAGATGTGGCTAGATGGAGGCGGGACGACTGTTTAGGTCACACGAGGTGGTCATTTGATGGTGTGATGGACACTAGAGGAGCTGCAGCGGTTGTCTGGAGGGGAAGAGGAGTTGCTACTAGTCGGTGCTTTGTTGGGGGAAGTTGGTGAAAGTCATTCACTTCGAACAAATGTCTCGACGGTGAGTTGATCATTTACATAGGGAGGAACTGTCGTCTACTCTATTGAGGTGGTCAGTTGGGGACTGGGCAAAGATGTCCAACAACAAGGTTGTCACTAATGGAAGAAGGAGAGAACTTGAATCAGGGGCAAAGATTGCTCGATTGGCTTTGAGTTATCTTCCCCGTTTTGGATGGTCTTATAGGAAATTTTGAGCAGTAAGATGAGCATCCAGTTTGTGTTTTGGGGAAAAGGCTATTGTTTCACTTCCCAATGTGGTCAATGAGTTTGAATGTGCATTTAATTCTCATCTTGGTATATGAGATGACTGTCTCGTTGGTGCCAAATGACCGTTCGGCATTGTAATGGTGGCATCTAAAAATTTGAATTTCGAATGGCTGTTAATTTTGAGATGGTTGCCTAAAGTGCCAAGACAGCCGTTCTGCCTTTTCCAAATGAGTGTCTCGATGGGTGGGAAGACTTGCTTTCAAGGAGATACGTTGGGTTCGGTAGCCAACCATTTTTGTTAAATGAAATGTAACTAATCTAAAATCAAAACAACCAAAGTTAGCTAAAACAAAATTGCAAAAATCAATAAAGGATTGGGTTTCCTCCAAAGAAGCACCTAGTTTTATGTCGAAGGCCTAAAATAGCTGACTCATAAATCCTTTTCAGGCTCGGGTGTAGGAGGAGGGTCTTTCAGGACAAGGTCTTTAAGTAATGAAAGTTGATGTGCCTCAAAAGTTAAAAAGTCCTCAACAATAACGTAACATTTCAGCCTATGCCCATTGACCTTGAATTCACCTAACACTTTGTCCCAAATAAAAAAGGTGCCATGTCGATAAGCATGTTTGACAAGATATGGTCCATACCATCTATGTTTAAGTTTTCAAGGATAAAGCCTCAACCTACAGTTATAGACAAGGACTTGTTCATCCTTTTAAATATCTTTCCTCTAAAAGAGACCATCATTACATAATTTAGTTTTGCATTTATTTGTTCTAGCATTCTCTTATGCTATCATCATGAGCTCATCTAACTCCTGCATATGAAGAAAATGATTTTCACATGCTGCAAATAAGTTGAAATTTAGAGTTTTGACGTCCCAATTAGCCATATGTTCCATTTCTATGGGTAGATGGCAATCTTTGCCATAAATTAACTTGAAAGGAGTGGTTCCTATTGGAGTTTTGTAGGCAGTTCTATATGCCCACAAGGAATCATTAAGTTTCAAATCCCAATATGTACTAGTGAGATTAACAATTTTCTCTTGGATGGACTTGATCTGCCTATTTGAGACCTCAACTTGACCACTAGTCTAAGGGTGGTAATGAGAGGAAACTTTGTGATGAAATCGATATCATTTTAACAAGGATTCAAAACTTATTTCTAAGACATCGAAACCTCCATCAGAAACCACGATACATGGAAATCCAAATCTAGGAAAAATAATGTCTTTGAAAAGTTTCTTCATAGGTTTGGAATCATAAGTTTTGGTGGGGATGACTTCAACTCATTTTGAAATGTATTCTACAACAACCAAGATATATTTGTACCCACAAGAAAAAGGGAACAATCCCATATAATCTACCCCCCAAACATTAAAGATTTCAATATCTTGCCAAAAATTCATGGGAATTTGGTCTCTCTTAGATATGTTTCCGGTCCTTTGACATTCATTATATGTGAGAACAAATTTTTAGGAATCTTTGAATAGGGTGGACAAGAAAAACTGGATTGTAGAACTTTCCTAGAGGTTTTCTGAGAGCTCATGTGCTCTCCAATGGGGCCGGAATGACACTGCTTGACAATTGCATGAGCTTCTTCCTCATTGACACACATACAATAAAGTCCATCAGAGCATAGGCCAAAAAGGTAGTGGTCATCTCAATAGTAGTTTCTTACATCATGAAAAAAATTAGCCTTAGAATTTCCCTTATATTCAGGGTGCAATATACCTGCAACTAGAAACATTACATAATCCATGAACCAAGGATATTGGGGTTCTATTTTCAGCAATTTATCATTAGGAAGTGAATCAGTGATGGTGATACCGTCATAATAAAAGAAGTCAAGGCGACTAAGATGGTCAAAAACTACATTCTCACAGATTTTCTTGTCAAGGATTTCCAAGTCAAACTCCTGAATTAAAAGGATCTAACGAAGAAGACATGGTTTGGCATCCTTTTTGGTCATCAAATACCGAATAGTTTCATGGTCAATATAGGAAATAACTTTGGAGGCGACTAAGTAAGAGTGGAAGTTGTTGAAGTCATATACTATGGCTAGCATCTCCTTCTCAGTGGTATAATTCCACTGGGCATTGTCTAGAGTTTTGGGTGCATAGTAAATCACATGATGTTTTTTTATCAACACATTGCCCGAGAATAGAACCAACAACAAAATCACTTGCATTACACATCAACATGAAAGACAAGGACCAATCAGGGGCTCAAATGGTGGGGTTAGAAGTGAGAGAATCTTTCAAACTTAGAAAATTGGGCATGCAAGATTTGTCAAAAACAAAGGGGATGTCTTTTTGGAGAAGGTTTGTCAAGTATTTGGTCATTTTTGAAAAATCATGAATGAATCGTCGATAAAATATTGCATGCCTAAGGAAGGCACAAATGTTCTTGACAGAAGAAGGGGGTTGATTTTGAAGATGACCTCAATCTTGGCTCTATAAACTTCTATGTCACAATTTCTAACTCTATGTCATAAGACTATTCCTTCTGTCACCATAAAATGACATTCTTCTCGATTGAGAACAAAGTGTGCTTCTTCACACTTTTCCAAGACAAGAGTTAAATGTCTAAGGCAAGAGTCAAAGCATTCTCCATAAATAGAGAAGTCAACCATAAACATCTCCATTACAATATTAGTCAATCTAACAAACATAGATGACATGCACCGCTGAAAAGTGGTTGGAGCATTGCATAACCCGAAAGGCAGTCTCTTGAATGCATAAGTACCAAATAGGAAAATGAAGGTTGTTTTCTCCTGGTCATTAGGATAAATAGGAATCTGATAGAAACCTGAATAGCCATCAAGATGATAGAAATATTATGATGGGAAAGGCGCTATAGTCCTTGATCCAGAAAGGGAAGAGGGAAGTGATCTTTCCTAGTAGCCTTATTCAGTTTTCTATAGTCAACACACGTCCTCCATCCTATAACAATATGTCTAGGGATGAGTTCATCATTATCATTTCTCACAATAGCAGTTCACCTTACTTGGGGACAACCTAGACAGGTATAACCCATGGAGAATCAAATATGGGGTAGATGATTCTTGAAGTCAGTAGTTTGATAACCTCTAGGCACACAAACTCTTTCATGTTTGGATTTAATTTCCTTTAAGGGTCTCCAGATGGATTGTATTCCTATACCATAGGAATCTTATGCATTCAATAGTTTGATCGATTCCTATAAAAGAAGACATTATATATCCTAGCGAGGCATTCCTCTTCCTAAGCTCAGTCATGCACTTGGGTTTCTGTTCATGGATAAGATCAGAGTTAGTGATAGTAAGATAAATTTGTTTCTCATCAAGAAAAACATATTTGAGTCCTTATGGGAGAGGTTTCATCTTAGGTTCCTTGGGGGTTCAGGTTTTTCATTAACAACAAAAGTCATTCTAAGGTTCTCAAATTCTTCATCACAGATCTCCTCAAAGGTGCCTAGATGCATTCTATATTGCTCCAATTGCTCATCATCAAAACCACAATCAATAGGGGCCATGAGGGCATTCTGAAGTGGATCCTCAACAAGTTCCCATTCTTGTCTTAATTGATGGATCTTCTCAATGCAGTCAAGGAGATAAACCTATTCCTGGAGGCTTGGTCCTTGCATACTTTTGAACACCCTAAACTAGATGGTTTGTTTTCCTAGATTGAAAAAGATGGTTCTGGCTTCGACATCAATCAAGGCTCGAGCAGTGGCAAAAAAGGGACAGCCAAAGATGATGGGGTAGCTTCAGTCTTCCTCTATGTGCATGATGACAAAGTCACATGGGATACAAGCATATTTCCCAACCCTTACAGGTATGTCTTCAATGAGATCCATGGGTTTTATCATGGAAGAGTCGGCCAATAGGATTTTCATGGCTGTGGGAAGCATGTCAACAAATCCTAACCTCCTGCAACGACTATATGGCATGATAGAAATACTAGCACCTAAATCTGCAAGGCCTTTCCTACAAGCATTGTCACCTATATATCACCCAATTACAACGGAACAAAGATCTTTCTTCTTTTTAAGCATCTTGCTTTGAATGATATCTAAAGTGGTTCTAGCAAGCATTATCATCTCATGCTCTTTGGTTGTATACTTCCTAGTCAATAAGGTTTTCATGTACTTAAACCAAGAAGGCATATCAACTAGAGAGTCAAGGAAAGGGATATCCACATGCAAATTTTACATGGCACCCCAAAATTTCGTGAAACAGGTATCGAGCCTAGTTTGATTTAAATGGTCTTGGTATAGAGGGCATGGTTTGTAAACCGAAATTCTGGCTCGTCAATCTCTACTGGTGGAATGAAAGGAGAGAGAATAGAAGGTTTAAGTGTAGGAGGAGTTTTAATGACGATGATATCATAATTCTCAAAGTCTAATGGTAAAACAACAGGTTTTTGTAGGGGTGGAGGAGGGATATGAGTCTTCCCCAAATGAGTGGAGAGAACCTTAAGTTATTCAGGGTGTTTTGGATTGTTATCTGGTTTTCTAGTAAAGGTGTCGTCATGGGGTATCTGCTGGGTGATGAGACAGGATAACTGAGCATCAATTACCTTTTGATGAGCTTGTCGTGCAAGGATGATTTGTTCCAAGGAAGACACCCTATAATCAGTTGAGGGTGTGTAGGCATTCTATTGTGACAGAGGTTGGGTTGGCAGATTATTAAATTTTTGAAATTGTTGCCCTTGGTAAGGCCCGCGGTTCAGAAAATTACCCATTTAATTCCCTTGGTTCCCAAAGTTCCTCTGATTGTTGTATGGGAAGCCTGGTGGTGGACGATTGTTGTTTTTAGGAAATGATGGTCTCTGTGGGTGAGGGAGTTGAGAAGAGTTTTCTGCTCCTGAAGGATTTCCATCTTGGAATCTGGGGTGGTTTCTGGCTTGATTGGGATTGTAGTAAGCCTAGATCGGGATACTATGGATTGAATTTTGGTCCTCCACTTACTGACCAACTTCTGGATGCATATGAGTGTTGCAGAGGAATTGACATTGAAGGATAGCATGATCAACCCTGGTCAAATCCCATAGAGAGATTTTGCGGCTTTAACTTGTTGGAGTTACATCTCATAAGTGTTGAATGAGAGCTCTAGGTGATCTTGTTTCAGAGAAATCATTTTAAGGGCTTCAGTGATGGTTTGGATATTCAGATTTACCACAACTTTAGCTACCTTGATGACCCCATCGATTCCTTGTATTTCTTGGGTTTTAGAGGATCGTTTTACTACATCCCGATGGTGCTTAAGATATAAAACATAAATTTTTCTCCAGATGAGGAATCAAGAAATTTCTAAGTTTCATCATCAACACCATGGTAGAATATCTCAATGAGTTGAGATTGGGAAATGTCATGGTGAGTGAAACATCGAAGGAGTTCCCTAAATCTTTGAAACATCGAAGGAGTTCCCTAAATCTTTCCCAAGCTTCTCCTTGTGTTTCACCTAGGACCATGGAAAAAAGAAGGATTTGTCCCCTAATTTCATAAGTGAGGGAGGGAGGGAAGTAATTATCAAAGAATTTGGTTTGAAGTGACTACCAAGTGGTGATAGGTTCTTCACCCTCCATGGGCATTATACTAATTGTTGGCTTGCCCTGAGAGAGTACTTGAACAACCTCTAATGGCATCTTCATAAACACCTGGGATCTTATGTAAAGAACAAAGGTCAGTAAAATGTTGGAGGTGATCTTTCTAACTCTCACCCTTGTTCTCAGAAAATGGATTGATCTAAAGCATGGTGATCCACTGGGTGCAGATTTCAATCTAGGGGCAGTGATTTTAGGTGGCACAACAATATATTGCGCATATCCTATTTTAGGTGTAGAAAAATGTTTTAGTTGTTTTTATCTTTCCTCCTCCCTCTGAGTGGCTTCTATGGCCTCTTGTTCAGAGAAATAATTTGCATACAAATCAGATTCTTGAGCCGCACGCTCGACCATCATGGCCTCTCTTTGAGTAGTGAGTTCCTGCTCAATCCTACATGTAACTTCTTCCCCATCCATCCTAACTTGGTTTTGTTTGCTCAAATGATGGAAGGTCCTTTCTGGTTCCAGATCAAAAACTAACAACATGAGATCTGCACTTAGCGGGCGTCATATGTACAGTTGTAATTGATACAGAATAAGTGTTGTAGAAAAAATGTACTGCTAGAATGGAAACTTAGCAGAAGGAGGAGATAGCACTTCCATAATGGTACTCGGAAGGAAGAAAAAATGAATAAAAAGTTTTGTTCAAAAAATTTTGGGGTTCGAGAAAATGATATGTTATCCCTTCCAATGATGCCAAAATTGATACACATCATTTAGCACACAAATTAACTAAGATAATTTATCCTAGATTTTAACTTTTTTTACTTTCCAATCAAGGCTAGTATAGAAAGTTCAATCCCACAGGACAACATTTTAAAGATTGTTTCTCTAAACCCAACTGATTTTCAAACATTATTTATTTTTGGAGTTTTTAAATATTTGAACAAGAAAGTAAATTTTTTGATTTGGACGGTGATTACACCGGAACAAGAATGTAAATTTGCAGATGAATAAAAGATTACACAAGAAGAAATGAAATGAAAAGATTATGCTAAGGAAAGAAAAGAAAGAAGATTGTTAGCAAACTGAAAAGATTATCTACTGACAATAATTAAACCAAGAATTGAAACAAGTCAATTGGAAACAAATGTTGAAAGAAATGATTGAATCGGATGGAAAAAGCATCAAGGCTTAGGGGTTTCACCCCCTTAGCCAAAGTGAAAACAAGATTGAAGGAGTACACAACAAGCAAGATAGAAGAAGGTATGTGAACCATTCACAAATGAAACACAAGAGGCGAACTCCATGTGAACGCATTGGTCCTGGCGTTCACATATCCTAGTCCTTCATCCTAAAAGAGATTTTTCTACGATCACATTCAAATCTCGATGTAGTCGGTTTAGGCGTTCTAAATCCTGATTTCCATGGTTGCATCCGTCAATATTAACCGACGATAAAAATGATTAGTTATGTTGTTAAAAATTGCTGATCTCTAAATGGAAAATCATCCATATAAATAGTTGTATAAAACTCGATCTGATTAACACATGGATAAGGGGATGCTCCCCTCGCTTCGATAGGAGAACTACTCACTAATCATAATGAAGAGAAGGAAGACGGTGGAAGAAAATGAGCAGGTAATAGATTAGAGTGTAGAATCCCGAAAGGACTATATGCTAGTGACAATTAAACGGTCGCAACTCTTAGCCCTTGTTTGGTTTGAGGCTGGGATTTTGTAGTCTGGACTGGGTTAGTCAGGGTTAGTCAGTAGATCTAGATTGGGTTGTCTGGATCCAGTCTGATTCTGTTTGGCAACCCAGCCTGATTCTGGTCAGCTGGTGTAGTTTGATTCCGATTTCAGTTTGATTCTGTTTGGCTACCACTCTGGGTTCAGTCTGATTTTTTTTGGCATCATAGTCAGGATCTTCTTATTCTATCATGTTCTTATAGAACTATTTTAACAATTACAAAGAATGTGAAGCTGTGATGCCACTATAATATAAATTCAAAATTTACAAAAAATATTTAATTGTATACATAATGTGGGTGCTAGTGTTTGATGTTTGGTGAAGTGAATATAAGATGAGTATGCTCATTTTATATCTTTATTTAAAATAAATTAAACTTTACAGTTGTCTTGCATGGCATGTTCATGTTGTATATATGTATAGTTGTACATATGCGATCCACTAATTGGAAACTAACAAGATAATTGAAATTGTCATAATATAACATAAATTACACACAAGTAGCAAAGTAAAGATTATAATGTTTTCATCAGAACTTAAACAACGAAAATAAAATGATAATAACATACTTTGTTCCCGGGAAAATACATCATGAACCAAGGGAGAGCGGACAGAAAAGGAGAGGCATGTCCTGGGCCTAGACATAGACACCCATACACACATGCTAAGATGGTGACTAGCCACTGTGGTGGGTAGTCTTCAATGTGGAAGATGATTTATATTGATCCCAGGTAGGACCGTCCCAGTTGGCCCACTTTAGGGCCTCATCGTACTCGTCCCATGACACGAGATAAGCTTCCTGCAATGACTGATTAGGTTGAATCAAACAACAATGGCAGATGACGAACAAGATGAGTGACCCCTTCCATTCCTTGTTCCTGGCTCCCATATTTGCCCCCCTCATGTGTATCCTCGCAACAATTTTTATAGACAAGGTTTTCTTCAACATATTTTTGTAACTTTGACAGAGACATCAATATTTTTTTAAACTTTGCCCGTGACTTTGAATGCGATGTCTACATATAAATTTAATAATTAAATATAAGTATGAGAAAATAACGATAATAGAAAACTAACTGTGATGATAATCTATACAAATAAATGTTGCCAAGCAAACTTAGATAAATACAAGCTTGAGTGTGATGTAAGTCTTCTAAACATAAGAGTAAAGTAGAAGTTTGATCAAATGATGGTAAGAACAAAATAATGATGCACATAAGTTTTACAACTAAATGTTACCAAGCAAACATAAACAAATACAATTCCAAGAAAATATGTTACAACTTCATTCATTTGTTTCACCGTCGAATCCTGTAGTGGTATTCTTGATGTTTTCATCATTATTAAGGTATTCAACAACTCCAGGTGGGTAAGTACGATGAGTCGTCACAAAGTTGCATTGAATGGAGTGTTGCACGGCCAATAGCAGGGGAGGAAATAAATCTCCAAAAATGAAAAGATTTTCTCTTATGAACTCTCTCCTGAGAAACTGCCATCGCATTTTCACCTCGCTCAAAGATATGTAAGCCCCCCTATTATGTTTCAAAAGTCACGCCATGCATCCCTCCTATCTTGTGTAGTATATACTCCATTCACACATCACCCCATGTCATATTGGTTTCTCATCAAACCTCTGAGAACCATATCAAGCTCTGTACACCATATAACATACAGTGTCGTGTGTTGGCCAGCCATTACAAATATATGTATGTAATATATTGCAATAGTAAGACTTTATTTCACAATGGCACAAAGATAATATGATAATTCAAATATAGATAATTTAATGTGCATATAACAAAGAGGCTCCTATGTAGTTAAGCCATAAATAAACAACATTGTGATAAAGTAATAGCATACATGTAGTAGCAAGCTCAGGGGTCTGATTACATGAATTAAAAAGAGCATACATATAAATGTTAACATGGTCATTGTTGTGATGGATTTCATTTGTTGCCTTCACCACGTACTCCTACAACAACATTTTTGTTGTTTTCAACATTGGTCACGTTCGCCACTACAAGTGGATGAGTACACATTAAACCATACAGAAGGAATCGATTTTTCTTGACAAATTGTTTCCTTAGGTTCTTCCAATGGGTTTTCAACGTGTTTAACTCAATGCCAGGCATCCTGGTTAAGTTTTGAAAGTCAAGCAATGTCTCCCTCCAAGCCTCTCTAGTATATGCTCCATTGACACATCTGCCCATGTCATATTGGTTTCTCATTACATCAAGTAGGATTTGATCGTGCTCTATAGACCAACTTATAACGTGTGTCATTGTTCCTTGACTAGCCATACTACAAATTCTGTATGTAAGATGTTGAAATGGTATAAGGGCTCGTTTTACAATGGTGGAAATGTTATAATTCAACTATTAAGATTTCATGTGCAAATAACATAGGCCATACAATATGATACATCCATAACCATGCAACAACATTACAAAAAAACTAGCAAGCAATTATTGTAACTATAACAACAGCGTTATGGAGTCACCAGAGGTGAAGGAGTAGCCAAAAGAAGACAACAACGTTCCTCCAACTTCTGAATGTAGTTTTGTAAAACTTCATAGTCATACTTTCTGCAGGTGTAAACATGTTTGGAGTCGTGATGGATTTCAACAAAGTCCTCCATGTTCATTGGTTGGCCCCACACTGATTTGTACTCACAAGTTAGTTATGTAATCTCAACCTTCAAAGAATCAATTATTGGAGGGAGATTGACTTCCCAATGGAAGAATTTGCATCAATCTTTTCCCTATAATGTTTTCCAAAGTTTGAGTTAATAACAATGCATGCGCAATGTACTTAGGGAAGTGAAGATGATTATTTTTGGTTTTACTATCACACCTGACTAGAAGGACAAATGTAATACATTTCACCCAACCTTTCACTCAGAATGCCAAAGTCATATAACCCGGCATCCTCTGTGTTAAGACACAAGGCTGCAACCAGACCAAAATCACACCTTGGAACACATATGGATTCATCATCACCTAAAACATGATTGATGATTAGTAACCTAATGTCGGGTTCAAAACTTAGATTTCTATGAAACATTAGTGCATAGTATTTCAATAGGACCAGTTGACTATTCTAACATACAATTGAAGTTTGATTGGATATATCATAACATATCATAGCTATGATGTATTGTATCCCTCTTCCTTTGTTGAAAAGACATTATCGCTCGGTAGGTGAAGTAGTTTGCAAAGATATAGGCACATCTTCTGCAGTGTTTCAATTTCTTCTAGTAGCCTATCTATGTCTGCTCTTGTCAAACAGACAAAGTCACATTATTCAGACCATTGCTTGCATTCATTGCATGCATGTGCAAGTTGTGTTACCAGTGCATCCCTAATTGTAGTAAGGGTGGCCACAGTAGGTTGTATTCTTTGTACGGGCAACATCATATGACATCCGGTTGGAACAAGACCCCTACCACATGTAAAATACGGCATGTGAGGGTTGTTGTCTTCAAACCATCCATTTGTAGCATCTGTGGCATCCATGTACACTCATCTGCTGCATTGGAGGCCACATGGACACGATGACATTCCATTCTCCATTTTAAGACAACCTAATGAAACATAATGTGAAAAAAATTTAGGAGACATCAAAACATGTTATTAAACAAACATTTGAGATCACATGTGAAGTCGTAGAAGATTTCTCAAACACTAATATTTTATTAAACAAACATTTGAGAGAACATGTCAACTTTTATATTAGTTCTCAAATGCTACAGAACTAATGAGAAATACAAAGTAATCTCAGTGAGTATACCAAATGAAATTGGAAATAGTTTCACGTAATACATCACCCTCCCTTGCATCGGCTGGAGTTGTTTGTTGTAGCGAACTTGGGTTGACCCCATTGGGTGGGATGTCAGATGTTAAACTATTTTATGGGATTTCATCCATCATAGTTTCAAATCATTCTGGCGACGTATAAAATTATAGAGGATACAACAAGCCATCACAAGGCGACACTATGAATGTATAGGATATGTCACCCCTTTTTTAAGGTAGGCAAACCGCCTCTTCAACACACCGAATGATCTTTCAACAACATTATGTAATTGAGTGTGGTGGTGGTTGAACATATTCTTCTTGTTGTTGTATGAATGTCTGTTTCCTCGGTACTCAGAAATATGGTAAGTTGTATTGCGATAAGGTGCAAGAAACTGATGAGTGTTGGTGTACCCTGCATCAACTAGGTAAAAATTTCTTGGCGGTACTTTGAAACCACCCATGGTCATTGCTTCTTGTAGGACCCTTTGGTCAGCAGTTGATCCCTCCCACCTAGTCAGGACATATGTAAACTCCATTGAGAAGTCTACTACAACCATGACATTCAGAGAGACATTCCCTTTTCTGTCTCGGTAACAATTTTGCTTGTCGCGTTTGACCAAGACTGGGATGTGTGTCCCATCAATTGCCCTGATGGAATTCTACAACACCAAAACTGGGTGTAAACATACAAACTAATTGAAAATGATTATAAATTGTCGGTGATAACTATTTAAGTAAGGGTAGTACCTTGGGCTGTCCAATATAGGATGATGTGTTGTTGTGCTTGTTGATGCAGTTTGCATGACAACATAGTCATGGCACAACGCACACACTCCGTCCAATACTTCATTGAACTTTCTACTTATGTTCTCACCAGAGTGAATGTAGTCCTTAGCAAAAACACGATTTGTATGTCCATGGCCAACCATCTGTAGGAAGTAACATACAACCTCAATTGATGACATGCCTCTACTACTTTGTAACAAGCCACGACTCCCAAGCTTGTCCATGAGGGATATTATAGTCTGTGGTCGCATTCAGTATAGGTCATAAGCCCTTTGTTCATGACCGATTATGATATCTAGCACCTTTTGGTGGCCAATCCTAATGCTAACTAACCTACGTATTATAGGTGATATGTCGTCATCATCGGAAATCTCATCCATGATGGAGTTCGCTATTGACTCAGCTATTGCATTAGCAATGTGATTTGCTAGACCAGACACGATATCTAAAATCTTTGTGAGGAGGTCAGTTGATTCTGTATCATCACTAGCAGACATGATGCCTACCATTAAAAGGATAACAACCTTGACATGATGACTAAAATAAAAAGAATAACAACTTGAACATAATATGAAAATTTGACAGGAAAAAAATGATATCAAGATTACATATGAATTAAATGGTATGGGAAAAAAAATTTGTCCGGGAAAGTAATTATTACAACAATAAAGCAAATTGAAATTGATGTCCCCAAACACACAAAACATAATGGCAAAAGAAAGTTCTAACTTATGATGTGGAAGGGCCTCTGCTATTCCCACTTGTGCCAGCATCATTGGTTCTAATATACCACACGAATGGCATACTTGATGTGTTGTTGAAGTTTGGTGATGGGGACTGCAAAGAAAATCCCTGATGAGATGACACAAAAGAGGATGGCATTGTTGAAGGCCATGATGTTGCACTAACTCCTTAGGACCTTTCCCAAAGGTCTTGCAACCATATTGTTATTTTGTGTTGGGTATGTGTAAGGCTGAGGTAGATGCTACAGTTTGTTGACTCCCTTATGGCGTTCACAAGAGTAGTAAATACAGGGGTAGGGACATTAGTGAAAGTTTTATTGAAATGTTGCAAAATCGTTGCAGACTCTTCTTTTTTAATGGCTCTAGTGGCCACATCTGTGCCTAACTCATGTACCTTTGTGTACACCTATGTGAATTTAGATAAAACTTCATTAGAAAGCACACATCGCTCTTGTGACATTGATGGTCACTTCCTACACCTGTAGATAGGAGGAGTCCTTCCCCCAACACCCTGGATATTTGTTCCGCCGCCCCCGGTGTCACCCTCACTTTGCATCCCAGGTGCGCCGATGTTCGGTTTCCCTACTGGGGATTCTGTGTTCATGGGTGTACCAAACACATCTAAGTCGACAGCAACTTCATCCTCAGAGGCGACGTTAGACGGTATTTGTCTATTCGTAGAAGACATTGCATGGTGTCCTCTAGAAATGTTCCTCTCCGCCATCAAGTCAATGTCGTAGTAGTGGGAAAAGGGTTGGCTAATCAACCTAGCAAGATCCTTGTTTGCCTAAGTATAAAAAAGTTTTTATTAGGAGATTTATATGTAAATGTAGGACGTTACTTTTGGGGTCAGGGAATGATTGTTGTACATACTGCAGACCTCTCCCTCCACTCAGGGGTGTCAGGCAGCTTGGGATTGTTCCTAGTCTCATCCCATCTGATGCCACTCTTGTTCATGACAAGCTTCAATATGGTGTAGTCCTTCCTCAGGTTCTTCCACCGAGTTTTGACCTGCTCTAACGAACAGCCCGACCTCGCCATCCTATTTTACAAATCCTAAGTAGAGCGTCGTCAGACTCTATTGACCATACAATATGAAACTTGGGGTCTGCGGAAGACATACTCATGTAGGTTCTGCAATATATAATGACAGTGAGGGTTGTTTACAATAATAATAAATATATAACATGTATGGTTTTCAATAGGTACAACCCATGACAATACAGTAATCCTTGTGCTGAGAATGATCTAATCATATGTAACTTGATCAAACTTAGATTAGTTTCAAAAAAGTAGGAAATGGTGTAATTAGGGTTTCATGATATAATCATAATGTACAACTCTAATAAACCATGTATGAAGAACATTGACCCTAATAATTGGACATGTATTTATAGATAGAGAATTTTGTCAACAACATGCATTTTGTGCTTCAATTTTAATAGAGGTCTCATTATTATGTTGCAGACAAAAAGGTTATACACTACAAAATATGTATTGGCAATCTGTATTCCTAGATTATATAATCTCTTGATCCAATTACTTGACCATATTGTTGAAATGCCATGGGACTGAGTTGGGATGTTAACATGGCATTCAGAATACAACACAAGAATGTAAAAACATATATTGTTAAAATGAGAATTGAACCATATTCAGCTCCTAAATATGTTCAGTATCTTTCTTAAATGAGTTTAGCACAACAAAGGGCGCTACACAACATTAACAATATACAAATAAAATAGCATCAAGAACATATCAGAATAATTGTATAATAAATTATTTCTCCATACATCAACATCTATGTAACTGTCAAACCGATACTAAAAACACATTTACATTAACAATATTCGAATTAGACCCAAATAAAAATGAACCCGAGCAAAAACATTGTTGACTCTTTTATCAGTTAGCTCTAAAGTTGAGACTCAATTTAGAAAGGTTATGGGGTACAAAATTTCCTTTATTATTGTCTAGTCATGGTTTCTGAGATCAAAAGATAGCTACAAGGATAATAAGAAGATATGTAGGTACATTGTTCCCTGTGCCCTTATCATGATTGTTAAATTTTAAAGTTATTTTATACCAGTTGCAATATATACATTTGTGAGGGGTGTCTATAGTTATTTTAAAGTAATGTGTTGGATGACTTTCAATAGGTACACCTCATGATAATATAGTAATCCGATTATTAATCTAGTTATTAAGCCGGCTAACTTAGGTGATTTGTAGCAATAGAGTCCAGTAAATTGAATTAGAAAACAATGCAGTGACTGAACTGAAGGTTATGGTTGTAGTTGTACATTCAAATATTACTGAAGTGAAGGTTTACAATATATTTTTGCTGAATCTTCATGCATAAAATATATAGATAAGGGTTATGGTTTAGTTAGATGATACAAGGTAACTTAGATGATACTCAATTTAGAAAGCTACAAGGATATCTACAAGGATAATAAGAAGATGTGAAGGCATCAAGCCCCTATCTTACTTGTCTAAAAGTCAATATAAAGAAAAGTTCGATCCTTTTTAGTAACAGAGTGAATAAAAGCACCATTTGTGAGATGCTTGGTTTTGGATAAGGGAAGTTAAGTCTGAGGTACAAAAATTAGTAATACAAAAGATGGCAGTACTACCTTTAAAAATAGTAATACAAAAGGAGCTTGCTTACTAAAAAAAAGATGTGTATGTACATTGTGCCCTGTGCCCTTATCATTATTGTCAAATTAATTAAAAATTTTCAAGTGAACTATAGGAGGGGAGGGGTTGAGATACCCATGTTTCTAGTGTTTTTACCTTGCTTGATCAAAATCAAATACGTACATTATGCCATGTGGCCTTATCATGACAATAGAGTGAGGTCAAAAGTGTTTTTAATAGACACAATATTATTGAAATTTTATGCCCTTACATGTCTATCTATTATTATTGAAATTCCAGGTTTCATTTCTATTTGATATGGACATATTTCCATAAGGACATAAATGTACATATCCTAACTTCTAGGAAATTCTGATTAGGTTTATACCTAGTCTCTAAGGGTTTTATATGCACCCCATCAACTACATGTTTCAGGAGAAAATTCACCAGACATATACATCTATGCTCAAACAACAATTGACATCATATGATTCCAAATTCCATTGACAGACACATCATTCAATTGAAAGAACCCATGAAACATGAACTGGTTTGAATTTGTTTTGGGGTCCCTCCCAAACCTAGTAGTTGGATGTGAATGTTTAGGAAAGATACTCATGTATGTGAATTACTGAATCTGTGTTACACAAGATTCAAATTTATGTGAACTAGAGACAACACTATGCATAAGATGGTTCTAGCAAGACTGGATGCATAACTTGAAATTATATTTGGCATCATATGTTTTCCTATCATAAATCTTACATCTTCCCTTGCACAAATCAGACCATGCATCTGTTATCATTCCAACAAATAGACAGAAGGTCAATAATATATTTTTTTTAAACCTACGTAGATGTGGATGTAATTACATATTCCCTTACATCTTCCAAAAGGTTAGACCATGCATCTATTGTCATTCTAATAGACAGACAGAAGGTCAATCAAATCTTAAATCTTCCCTTACATCTTCCCCAAAATTTAGATGGTTTTCTCCAAGTTTTACATGATGTAAAAAACAATCTTTATACAATCTACAACTCATGATTTCTGTTAAAATAGTAGAGAAAAAAATAAATGTTGTGTGTGTGATTAATGCAATCAGCTCACTCCAACTTGTAGCACGTCATTACCACAATTGCAAAGATCAATACATGAAATTATTATTTTTCTTACTTGACTCATAATTAGTGCTACATAGCTATACAATAATTTATATTCAACCCACTGATACGAAGAAGTTTGATTAACAATCAGTCGAATCCATCCAATATGTAATTAGACATAGATTGGACCAACTAATACACAAAATACAGACTACTCAAACACACAAATAGACTATTAAAACCCCTTTTTCACCCCAAACTGATATTTTTGTGGGACCCCTGATTGATAAGATACTTCCATACACATACTACTAAGAGTGAGCATCTAGTTAACAACATCTGACTTCCATATAGATTGGTCTGATTAGCACAAAAACAAACTGGGGGAACACACAAACTTATCAGACCAATAAGCACACAACCAAACTGCTGGAACACACTACTGATTGGATCTATGAATGCATTCACTCAAACCATATCACTTATATAACATATCCATTCTCTTTCTTTGGTTTGGTAATCTAAAGTAACTCTGGGTGGGACGGTAGATGTTAAACTATTTTATGGGATGTTTGGTTTTGGAGAAGGGGAGTTAGGCCACCTCATAAGACCTAATTTACATCAGATGATTCCAAATTCAGTTGACACACACATCATTCTAACCATCCTGAATCAACAAACGCAAAGTAGTCCTCTCCACCCATAGAGAAAATAACTACTATCCAAGCAACCAATTATGAAAACAAACATCAACATTAGACCACTAAACAAACAAGTAAGTCAACACAAAGAGATATCATGGGAAGTCCTAAATATGATGAGTGTATTACAAGATCTCCTTAGCTATATTTCTCTATTGATAATGTCATATAATAGGATATTTGTAAAATAAGGGAATAAATCTTTATATGTGGCCTACCATTTCGAGGAGAGGGTGGGTTAGTGAATGGGTGGTATGGAATAAAACATCTTTAAGACAAACTATGCTACTACGTATATGTGTCCTACCGCTAGAACCCAGTCCCATAATAACTGTTTGCACAATGTGCTTTAGCCTAAAAGGTAAAATGAATATAGATTTGAGTTGTTTATCAGGTTACTAGCTAAACTATGCTACTGCATGTATATTGACCCTTTCACTTAGAACACATGACAAAATAAAAGGTTGTAATCTTAACATTATATTACTACAAAATTTTTAAATCACTTCTTTAAAATATAAAATGTGATAGATCTCCATTAGGTCTCAAACTAGATCAAGTATGCTCAGTTGCAGCCCATGCCGCATTTCATATTTCAATCCAGACAAACATATGAGGTAGTTTTCAGATGTCAGTTTGCAGTGGATGATATGAAATGCTTTAGATGTCATTTTTTAGTAGATGATATGAAGTATTTCACTTGAAATGAAGGAAGGCATTTCACTTGAGATGAAGGAAGCATTTCTTCATATTTTAGTTGAGATGAATGAAGCATTTTTTAGTAGATGATATGAGGTGTTTCACTTGAGACGTCATTAGGCACACGCCCATGACGCATTTTTCAGTACAAACACAACAACACAAAATCAGAAGAACAAAAATCAATAGTACAAAACATTACTGATCTATAGTTGCAGTATATCATTATGTTGTTAATAGGCCAATTTTTTTTGAATATTTAGAATGTATTCACAAAAATTAGGGGTAGAATACCATCAAAGGTTTAAATGACATATAGGGATGAATGATAGAAACTTGTGGATTTGATCCACAACACCATTAAAGATCAACAATCATCTACACATGTAGTCATACAACCAATTATCTGGAAGGTGACTCACTTTATTCTTGTAACATGGTTCTGGGAACATAATAAAAAGGAACATAAGAACAAAAGAGTGGATTAGGTCACCAGATACTAAACCCAATTATAATTGGTTATATAAGTTGATGGTTTAGAACTGATAGCATTACATTATACATAGATGAATTTATATATTCATATACATAACACTAATACTACTAGTAAGTTAATAATCATGAGATCTAAAATGTTAATAAACTATATTCTTAATAGATCAAGCAGAATATTGGAATATGTAGACATGGTTATAATGACAACTTCACCTAAGTAAGATTTTTTCTCAATATTTGTTATCCTATTGCTATCGTGTATGTATATGTGTGTGTGTTATAAGTTGTTAAGTAATTTAAAATTTCATAAAAATTAGCATGATAATCCAATTCTTTTCATTAATGAAAAACCCTATATCCATATATGTGTGTGTGTGTGTATATATATATATATATATATATATATATATATATATATATATATTGTAATTCTAGATATGTATGGATAAATAAAATACATCTGTCTAGGACAATCTATGTAAGATGAATGTGAATATGAGAGAAACAATATTCTTAAGAAGGTTTCTTTACAAATATACAAATGAAGGGTATGCATATTTAGGCTACATCAAAATTTAATATAAATCATTTGTATAATGCATACTTGTACTTGAGGTATATTTAAAAAATAAATAATAAAATGTATAATCACATTAATATGCATGTCGACTTTGATGCTATGAATAATATGGAAAATATGGTATTAGGTAGAGAGAAGATAATACTATTAAAATATTTTAAATTATAAGAGTGCATATTATTATCCACATATAGGGATGAATGACAGATACTTGTGGATTTGATCCACAACACCATCAAAGATCAACAATCATCTACACATGTAGTCATACAACCAATTATCTAGAAGATAAGTCACTTTATTCTTGTAACATGGTTCTAAGAACTATGTTAGACTGTCGCGAAGAAGAGGCGCATAACTCACTAATCGAGAACAAGAGTGATGAAGGTCAGATTTTTGGTTCCATAGTAGAAAACATTAATGATCTATTTTTCCATATTACATGTCTATGGATCAAATTTTGAATTCAATACAGATGATGGTCGGCATTAGGGGCACTCATTTTCATGTGTTCTTATGCTACACCAAATGGGATTCAACAAAAGTTCAATCGGGGAAATGGAATACCTGGAAGGGAGATTGAGAACAATCACGAACCAACCATCACAGGGATGACCAGTAGTTATGAACAACACAGATAAGCAGCACAGATCAAAATCACGGATTAGCATAGGGAAAATTATTGCGTCAATATAAACTGAAAGATTCAGTATAAAAACAAAGACAGTATTCAACATCACCAACATTTTCAAAAGTGGTCGACAATTAGCAGCAGCTGCAGAATCACCAGGATGAGCAGCACCATCAGAACACCATGGATGATCACCACCTTTGATATACCAGGGACGAGCACCAGCTTCGGAGAACAAGTTCTCCAATATGTGTAGGTGGATGTGAAGGAGCTCGATGTCCAACGCAATGAATATGAAGCAACATGGACACTGCTTGCCATGGCAAGGGTTCCACCTATGCGTCGACAAGATGGGATGATGACTATTCGAGCTAAGTCAGGTGGACGGTGACAATAGACGATGGCCATAAGGACAGGACATGGGTACCTTGCTTTTCCAGGATGTAGCCGCCCTAGTAGGTCGGCGGTCGTAGATGCCCACATTGACTCACTATGCGTACGCCCCTCCTAACGTATGCTACCGTCCATCCACGAGCTACTCGAGGTAGCAGACCTCACTTTAACTCATGGACCAACAGTGATCCGGTAGTAGGTAGAGGGAGAGGGGAGACTGTCATGAAGAAGAGGGGTGAGAGGGAGAGGGTGGACTGTCGGGGAGAGTAGGGTCGCGAGGGAGTCGGGGGCGTTGGGGGCTCTAACCCAGATTGGGATTCCAAACCCTGCCTCTACCGGGATTGGGTTGGTCTGGATTATGGGATTATGTTATCCCAAAACGGTGGTCGATTGGGGTTGCAAACCAAACACAAAATTTTCCCAATCTGGACCGAGTTACGCTGACGTGGTGCTAGAAGACAGGGCACAATCTGGATCACATCCGGAACCAAACAGGGTCTTAGTTCCTTGCTTCCCAAGAAGAACGAGAAAGAAGAATAATAATAAAAGAGAAATCCACATCCAGAACGAAGAATAGAGATTTATTGAAAAATGAAAGTTCCACTACTATGAATTCAAATAACATAGTTCAATAAAATATGCAAGTACAAAATTGAGGACCCTTATCTTAGTGGAGCCCCCCACTTTTATAGGGGAAGGAGGGGCCAAAACCCTAAAGAGGGGGTATGAACAAATGGGAGGGAGGATGCTGACTTTTGATGTCTAGGCATCATGAGACGACCGTTTGGGCTAGCTGAGACAGTTGTTTGGATGGTGATGTGGTGTGGTTATGCAGGAAGAGGATTGAACCCTAATCCAAGGGTGGAAGCATCGTTTCTTGGTCTTAAAGAAATGTCTGAATCGGTCATCTGGGTATGAGACACCTGTTTTGTGTTACTACATGCATTGATTATCTTCAAAACCCTAAGGTATGAGTGTGGCGGGGGCATTTGACCTAGCATGGTCATGAGATGGCCGTGTGGATTAGTTCGGACGCTCTACTAGTGACACGAGCTAATCATCTCACTGTTTTGATATGCTTGTCTGGAGTGTCAAGATGGCATGTTGAGCCGAGGACCAAATGGTCATCTTGCTCTGGGGTTGGACTTCTCAAAAATGAATAGACCATCTGGTGATGCGAGACACTTGTCTGGTGAGCTCAGTAGGTAAAAATCTGGCTTTGAAGGAAAAACCAAAGAAATTGAAGGATAAAATTAATAATTGCACAAATTATCAAAAAATGAGAAAATTGCAATTTGCCATAGAAATTACTAAAAAGGAAATAAGTAATATTAAAAAAGACTATGAAATTCATGAAAAAAGATAGATGAATATGCATTCATCAATCAACCATTATTTTGTATATTTCTTTGGCTTCAAATATTTTATGGGGACATTTGTCTACATAATTACCTTAGATCCCATCATATATTAAGCAATCTTTTTCTGATGCATAAATAAAACAATGATCTCCTTCTCGTATGTGGCATGGTTCCTTTGTGCATCATCCAACATTATCACTACCATCCACATGATGAATTGACATGTTTCCCCAAAGCTACCTCTACGACAGATTCATTACATTCACAAATATCTCAAAAGGGATGACCAATCCAGGGCAAAAACGTTTGGAGTAGAAACTAGAGTTTCTTTCATGATTGTGAATCTATTATGCAAATTGAATTGAATAACAAATAGAAATCCAACTCCTTCTACAACAAGTTTGTTAGTGGATTTTCATCACAGATGAACCCAACTATAGAATCCAACATGGTTTACGAATGCCTAAACTTCTTTGATAGTTGTTGGAGGTGCCATCTTTTCAATAACTTCTATCTTCACTTTGTCAACTTCTATTTTTTTGAAGGTAACACAATACCCCAACACAATTCCTTCCTTAATCTCAAAGATGCCTTTCTTCCAATTAAGCACCAAATGTTCTTCTTCTCAACATTCAAGTTCTAGGGAGAGATGGTGAAGGAACACCTCAAAAGATTCTCCATAGATAGAGAAATCATGCATGTAGAATTTCATTGTGCCATTAGTGTACCGACGACGTTTGAAAGTGGTTGGATCATTGCATAATCTGATGGGCATATGGAATAAAAATATATGTGCCACATGAGCACATGAATGTATTCTCTTAGATGTCAGACTGGATGGGGATTTGATCAAATCCAGAATACTAATTTAGTAGTAGAAGGAGTCCTAGTGAGCCAACCTCTTCAAGACATGATCAAGGAAGGGAAGAGGAAAACAATCATTCTTTGCATTGTTGATCTTTCCGTAGTCAATGCACACACTCCACCTAGTAGTTGTGTAGGTGGGAATCAACTTATTCTTCTCATTTAGGACCACAATTGTTACTTTGTTCTTAGGAACTACATATACACGACTCACCCAAGGTGATTCAAATGTGGGGTATATCATCCCATCATGTAGAAGCTTGATCACTTTATCATGCGCTACCTTCTTCATGATAGGATTAAGATGGTGTTAGGGATCAATATAGGTCTAGTGTTCAATATTCATGTTGTTTTTATGCATTTATAAGTTTGGTAAGACCCATATTAGATTCTTCATTTTGTTTCCAAGTTCTTTGTCTTTTACTTAGCTCAGCCAAAAACCTTCACTCTTGGTCGATGGTGATATAATCACTACAATGTCTAAGAAGACTTGTTTCTCACTTACATATATATACTTCAAGTCTTTAGTAGAAGCTTCATTATAGGAGAAATTGGTGCCTTTCCTTCATATTTAGAAACAACTATGGGTTTGAGTTCTTCAAGTTTAGCTTCAGTGTATTCTGTGCATTGTAGAGGTGAAGGAGAATTTGTTCCACATGTTCATCATTCATCTCATCAACAAAATAGTGTATTAGTTTTGTCTCAAGAGGGTCTTTTGTAGTAGGTGTGTCTTGTCACAACTATGCCATTTTGTCAATACAATCCATGCAGAAAACTCATTCCTAAAAGGACATACCCTTTAGACTCCCTAGGGCCCTAAAGTCAATTATGTATGTCCTTAGACTTAATGTAAGAATTCGATCATCACCTTAAATGAGGGCTAAGGTAGTTGGAAGGAATGGGTGACAAAATATGAATATCATAGGTCCTTCTTGATGTCCATAATGATAAAGAACAATAGTAAGACTTGGGTCCCACTTTCATAAGGATGTTTACTTCAATCCCCATTAGGGTGGTCATAGTATAATATGCAAGTTGTATCACAATGCTTGTGGGTAGGATGTCAGCGGTAATACCAAGTCTTTTGCATAATCTTTAAGGGGTGATAGAGATGCTCACCCCAAGGCCAGCTAAAACTTTTTAGCATTAGGAGTCTACAACAAATCAAGCGATGACAATAGATCTTAAGTTTTTGAGTTTCTTAAGCATCTTTCTATGGAAAATGTATGAGGTTTTCCTCAACAACAACTATCACATAACCATTTATTACCCTGATTCGAGATTCCTAATGGCTAGACAACCAAAGGCGAGTGGACTTGGGCATCCATCCCTAGAATGGATCACATAACATATGCATAAATAAAATCACAATCAAGAACATGATAAGAGACAACATGGTATATCAAAAGGAACTAAACTAGTACCTGACATAAGATTTTAACCCATATCTCAACCCGTGTGAATTCCATTTGCATGGAATTTGTTATCATCAGATTGAGAGTAGCAGATTTATTAGAATATATAAGAAGTAATGATCATAGCACAAGAGTCTTAGTTTACATGTTACCTAAAATCATAAGAAGGGTACACATTAGCACAACTGTGCTGAGTATGCTATAAAATACATAAGCTTTTAGGTATAAGAGAACTTATATGATTGGCAAAACTTGATATAATGGTAATATAGAAATAAATAATATTAAAGGATTTCTTATAAACAAGAAACATGTTTTACATGGATTTCCATTATACTAAACAACATTCAGTGTCATTTTACCTGCTTTCCAATGGAAGGGTCCATGAGTATGCCTTGTGCCCAAACCCCAAGAATTCAGGTAGGTGCATAAGGTTTGTATAATGGACAAGTTCAATTATGTTCAAGGATAGTTCAATGTATTTCAAGATAAATGAACATAACAATCATAGGGAACATGTAGCTCACACAAGTATATACAACCAAGAAATTTAAGTATACATACATACAAGCAAGTTCAATACTACTAATACACCTAATAGGAGGATAAAGTGTACCTTGATTAGAGCATGAGATTAACCATTCTATTAAAAACCCATAATTAGCAGCTTGACTGGATCTTGGCAATTGAGTCATCATAGAAATCCTGGAAATCCTGAAATTACAAATGAGTATATTTGGATTAATATCAATAAGATTAGGTATCATTAATCAAAATCATGGTACTTGGATTTGTCCCCTAGATTTAGGTATCATATCATTCATCAATGATTTTAATATCTCAACTAGGTCATGCATAGGCATTATTAAGCAACAAAGTACTTCATGGGTTCATCAAGAACCTAGGGTGACACATCACAACTAAGATAGGGATCATAATATTAGGATTTCATGATCTTAGATTGTGTGATCATATGATTTAATATAGATGAGAAACATAAGCATTAACATAGTCAAATTTGTCATTTTGAGTCAACATCATGAAAGGTTGTCACCATTAGAGTATGATGGGGTTTACTTGAGAATTGGTGCCACCAAGATCAATAACTTATTGTTTTTGAAAGTATATGTAGCATGGTTCATCATTAGAACAAGATTTGACAACATTAGATCTCTAAACAATAATGTGCACTTTAGTTCACATTCATGTCAAGATTAAGCTACATAGTCATAAAAGTGCACAAGAGTAGTCCATAAGTCATTTAGGGGTACAAGACGTGATAAGTTACTGATTTCAAAGCCACATGCATATCTTGGTTAACTTTAGATCAATAAAAGCAAAAATTTTAACATTCATCACAAAGTAAACAAAATGTCATGTTAAGACACACTAAGTGTCACAAGATCATCACTAGGATCCAGGAAAGATCATGATCAAGAATGATTACATTTGATGGTGGAATCTAATGACTAAAGCATTCATAGACATTTAAATCCCACTTCGGCACAAGTTATAACAAAAAAGAAGTGACCTTTTGCATGTAGGTCACTTTTAGGTCATTTAAGCAACATTAGATCATTCTAGGGTACAAAGATGGATCAAGTTCGAATCATGATATATAAAAGTGGTTAAGAGACATATTTTAGGATAATATTTTGATTTCGGATATAAACATCAAGATCATTAATTCAAAAGGGATAAACATCTCAAAAAGACATCAAAAGCATGATTTAGGGGATATCAGTAAAAGATCAAGCAGATTTAGAAGCTAGAAGAATTTTTATTGTGCACCACATGTAATCTTTTGTTTAGGTTGTGGACATATAATCTTGAAGATCCAAGATAGTGCGAGAGTTGTGTGGCAAGCTGATGTATAGGTGGACCTATTGGCTTAAGATCCTGTTGTTTAGTGGTAGTACATGTACATGTTAAAGTTTGTTGTTCAATATGTAATATAAAATGTTGTAACAATTCATGTTGTAATTATATGTTGTATGGTGAACATGAGTTGTATGATTTTATTATTATTCATGTGCATGTGCTACTATTGTTTCCTTCTGACCTCCCCTGACTTTCTTCTTCTTAGCCTAGTGTGTGGTGTTTAAATTGGGATTCTCACTAAGGTGAGGTTCAATTTGGACGTCACACATTAGATTAAGTTCTAGAAAATCTGGGGAACCCACATCCATCCTCTATAGGAG
The DNA here is from genome assembly GCA_963693085.1 of Alisma plantago-aquatica. Taxonomy (NCBI): domain Eukaryota; kingdom Viridiplantae; phylum Streptophyta; class Magnoliopsida; order Alismatales; family Alismataceae; genus Alisma; species Alisma plantago-aquatica. Next base: position 1,129,205,755 of record OY856410.1, read on the forward strand.
CATGTGCATGTTCTATTGGTTGGCCAATAGAAGTTGTTCATTCTCGAAGATTGCCTATAGATTATGGTACAACCGTTCTTGGACATCGTGGATGTCCACCAAGGTAATTGTCTACTTCTTCTGCCCTTGTTGTATCTCTTAGAGCATCCCATACATTCCCACCATGAATATCGATCATCCTCCTATGATGGCAGTGGAGCAGAAGAGCTGGAGGCTACATATTGTCGTGGACGCTTACATGGAACCTACCTCCTCATGATGGGGATGGTTGGTTCCTCCTCCTCTTCTTCTTCATCATGCTCCTACTGTCAGTCTTTGGATGCATCATCATCTTCCTCCTTGTTTGATGATCTATCAAGAGGCCACCACATGAGGTGGATTCATTGCAAGTCAAAGATAGCATTTGGCAGCGCCTTCTCCTTGTACTGAGTACCTATTGAACAACATGAGTATATAGTATCATGGCATGTATTGACAAGGGCGGGTCTCTTGAAGTGCATCAAATCTAGCCTTAACACAACCTTCAAGGATTTGGAGTTGGAGAGGTAGAGGCTTAGATGGATGGCTATCGGCGTGATCAATCCTACAAAATGAATAGGGGGCATTCACTGCACCAGTATCCTCACATTAATCATATGGAAAAGGAAGAAGGCACCAAAGTCCACATTCTTTGGTCCCATCTCGAGAAACTTATATAGAAAATAGAGGTTGACCCGCTAGGTTTTCCCATACCCCTGGCTGGATTTAGAGAAGATAGTGTTTGTGAGGAAGTGATGAAAAATGTGAGAAAAAGGATGGTCGGTTTCATTGATAGAGTCTCTATGCTAGTTGATATGATGTACTTTTGGAAACTCTGACAATAGATCCCATGTCCCCTTGATGTTGAAATTGTCGGGGATGCAGACTTCTTCCCCCATTTGCCATCCATAGATGGCGTTGAATTCACTTAGTGAGAGCTGGAAGTTAGTGTTGAACATGTGGAAACTGACATGGCCTTCTCTCCATCCCTCCCTATGCTCGAGAAGAACACATATCTCCAATGACGCCAGGAACTCACAGACGAGATATGGGTATGTAAGCCACTTGTTGAAGAAGGGGTTATCATTGTTGATCCCCTGACACTCGTAAACTAGGCAGATATTGTTGGTGAAGCTGAAGGAGTCGAGAAATGTATGGTCTTTGTACCGTGTCACATGGATCTCCCTCTTTTACAAGTCTTCATATCTCTTCTTGATTGTCGGTGTTGGGGTGAGATATTTGGCTTGGCTTGGTTATCAAGTTGGGAATCCCCGACGATGAAGACGCTTCTCTCCTTGGCACCATCTCTAGTGCAAGAAGAGGTTGAGACAGAGAGAAAGTGCTCAGTGTAGCCTCTAAATGCTTGAAAATTTTCTCTCGCACATTCTTGAAGGAGGAGTAGAGAAGGTGTGAAGAAAAAATGAATCCAAACACCTCCTTATATAGATAAGGTTGTGGCCCTACAGTCGCATTGGTAGTATCGAGTTGAAGTTGGTACTACCGACTTTGCATCTTGAATCTGTGTGTCTCAATTCTACTAACGGTCCCAATTTGTAGATGTCATCAACGTGGATTGCATGATGTTGGTAGTACTGACGTTTGCCATGGATCGGTGGTATCGATGGTCTGATGGGAAGAGTATCGATCAATGGATTAGCACTCTCGTGGATCCCCTACTTCTTTAGGTGTCGGTAGTACCAACTTTGTGTCATTAGTACTAAGTCATTCCAATTTGTCAGTGTTTCTGAGCGGGAACTCGATATTCAAAAAATGGAGCGCGCATGTTCATCGGTACTACTGACTTTGTGTCACTAGTATCGAGTCCTTATCAGTTACTTGACTCTTTTCTCTACAAAAAGTGGGTGCTACTGACTTATGGGTCAGTAGTACTGAGTTAATTTAACAAAATTGCTCAGATTTCATGTGATGTTTTTGGTACTACCGACAGATGTTGTTGGTAGTACCAAGTTGTTCAGTCAAAGTTGGTTTTCATCCAAGTGACTCTGTCGGTAGTACAGACTTATGGTCAGTAGTACCGGCTGGTACTCATCCTGCACACCACACAAAAATGATCAAGGTACCTTTTTTACATAAAAAACTAATAAAACAAAAGTTAAAGCTATGAAACCACAAACCTGAATGTAAAGAACAAAAATTATGGTTGGATTGCCTCCCAACAAGCACCCTTTTTTACGTCATAGGCTTGATGTACCTAATTAACCCATTAATGAAGCTCAATGAGCTTCAACTCCTCATCTTTCCTCACCACATCTCCCCAAAAGTAGTGTTTAAGTCGCTAGCCATTAACAAGGAAAGGCTCAGCCCCATTACTAATTTCTACTACCCCATGGGGAAACCTTAACTACATCAAAATATCCACTCCATCTAGACCTCAACTTATTGGGATGTAATTTCAACCTAGAATTGAATAGAAGAACCTTCTGTCTCGAAGTGAAAACCCTATGTGGGATGTGGAGATCATGGATCTTTTTGGTTCTTTCTTTATAGATCCTTGAGCTTTCATAAGCATCAAACCTAAGCTCATCTAGCTCATTCAATTCCAACATCCTCTTACTCCATGCGACATCCAAATTGCAGTTCAGTTTTCTTAATGCCCATATAGCTTTGTGCTCTAACTCTACGAGTAAGAGACCAGATCATCCATAGATCAATTTAAAATGAGTGGTTCCTATAGGTGTCTTATTGGTTGTCCTCACCCATAGATCATCATTAAGCAACATGCTCCAATCAGTCCTATTAGTTGAGAATATCTTTTCAAATATTTTCTTGATCTCTCTATTAGACACCTCTACTTGCCCTTGGGTTTGGGGATGGCATGAAGTACCTACCCTGTGTCTCACTCCATACTTACTCAAAAGTGCCCCAAAAAATTTATTGGTGAAATGAGATCCACCATCACTAATGATCAACATGGGCAACCCAAACCTGCATTAAATGTGATCCTTCACAAACCTACATACAACTTGAGCGTCATTGGTTCGGGATGGAATTGCTTCCACCCACTTAGATACATAGTTAACAACATGTAATATATAGAGATGAAAGTTCGATGACATGAATGGGCCCATAAAATCAATGCCTATAGATCCAACACCTCAACTTGTTGAAAGACATTCAAAGGCATTTCATGTTTTATTGAGATATTTAAAAAGCATTGGACATGCATCACAATGAAGAACAGAATTATATGCATCTTTAAAAAGCATTGGATAATAAGAACCAAATTCTAAGACCTTTGTTGTAGTCCTAGAACTAGCATGATGATTCCCAGTAGGGAAAGAATGACAATGTGCTATTATACTCTCAAACTCACACTACAGAACACATTTTCTCTAGATACCATCCCAAAATTGTTTGAGAAAAATGGGATCATCCCAAATATAATACCTCAATGAGTGGAAGAATTTCTCCTCCTGGTAGCCTGAATCATGTGGTAGTTCTCCACATGCCAAGTAGTTTACAATATTTAAAAACCATGGATCTTTGCTTTTCATGGCAAAGAGATGTTCATCTGGGAATTCCTCCAATATAGGAATATCTATGTCCTTTTCATCCACCCTTTCAAGCCTAGACAGGTGATTAGACACCACATTTCAATGTCTACTTTGTCTTTGATTTCAATATCAAATTCCAAAAATAGTAGTATGCATCTAATCAATCTAGGCTTTGCATCTTTTTTCTTTTGCAAATACTTGATTGCCTCATGATTAGTCCAAAAAATTACCTTAGTCCCTATCAAATATTGTCAAAACTTCTTAAAAGTGAAAAACTACCGCCAAAAGTTCTTTTTCTATTGTTGTGTAATTTAATTGTGCATCATTAAGTGTTTTAGAAGCATAATAGATGACCGTGGGGACCTTATCTCAGTGTTTCCCTAGAACAGCCCCCACTGTGTAATCTGATGCATCACACATCAACTCAAAGGGTTGGCTCAAATCTATAGCTTGGACAACAGGTGCAAAGACCAACTTCTCCTTTAACACCTCAAATGCCTTCAAACATCGATCGTCAAATTTAAAATCAACATCCTTTTGTAACAATTCAGAGAGCGGTTTGACAATTTTTGGAAAAACCTTTATAAATCTTCGATAAAACCCAACATGTCCTATAAAGATCCTCACTCCCTTCACCGATGATGGTGGGGGTACCTTGGAGATGACTTCTATCTTTACCGAATCAACCTCCATTCCTTTATTGGACACCTTGTGTCCCAAAATGATTGTCACTCACCATCATATGACATTTTTCCCAGTTCAAACTAGGTGAGTGTCCTCAAATTTCTACAACACCTTATCAAGATTGGAAAGGCAATCTTTAAATGATTCACCATTAAGAGAAAAATAATCCATGAATACCTCCAAACATCACCCTACCATATCAAGGAAGATGGATAGCATGCATCGCTTGAAAGTACCTGGTGCACTACAAAGACCAAACGACATTCGATGATACAAAAAAGTGCCATAAGAATAAGTGAATGTAGACTTCTCTTGATCTTGTGGCTCGATAGAAATCTAATTGTATCTGGAATCGCCATCGAGAAAACAAAAATGAGAGTTGTCGATGAGTCGCTCAAGAATTTGATCAATAAAAGGATGTGGGAAATGATCCGTCAAAGTGGTAGAATTTAGACGTCAATAATCTATACATATGTGTCACCCAGTCACCAACCTAGTCAAAATTAATTCATCATTTAAATTATTTACGACAGTTATCCCCTCTTTCTTAGGAACCACCTGAGTTGGACTAACCATGTTTGAGTCAGAGATAGAATATATAATACCTATAGATTAAAGTTTTACTACCTCTTTCTTTACTAGCTCAGTCATGATGGGGTTGAGTCACCACTGAGATTTCACAATTGGCTTATCTCCTTCCTCGACTCTGATCTTGTGTTGTAAGAAACTGGGGAAGATCCCCTTTATGTCTTCCACTGACCATCCGAATGGTGCCTGATGGTTTTTCATAATCACAAGTAGCTGCTCCTCTTCATGAAAGCTCAGTGCAACCAAAATGATCACTTGAAGCTTTTCCTCTTCTTTCAAGAAAGTGTACTTCAAGTGGGGTGGTAGTGGCTTCAGCTCTAGCTCCTGAGTACTTTGTAAGGAAGGGACCAAAGGTGGAGGGGGTGGTCCTAGATCCTCAAAGTGCCTAGTGTAATAAAACGGTAGTGCTTTGAGAAATAAGATGCAATCCTCCAGCTAACAAGATCGAATACAGTCATCCATCAGATTCATAAGACACACCTCTAACGACAATTGTGGATATGCTTGCATTATAGTACACGAAGTTGCCTCTTCAACTATTGTTGGGCAATAATCCTCTAATTCATCATCAGGAAATTGAATTGCCATTTTCAAAGAAATCTCTTTTTCGTTTTCCAAGATGTCCACCGTCAGTGTGCCTCTGTGGACCTATGTCATCACATGAGCCATATCAAGAAATGGCTTCGCCAAAAATAACAACACTTTTTCTTAAACTTGCTATAGCATGTCATGTAGTGCCTTTCCCTTGGCAGTTTGTGTAGGCTGGGGAATCAAGATTCTAAAACACTCTTTTCTATTACCTAATGTCAGTCTTCCTCTTCCCATTTCCAGAATCATATCAGCTATAGCTTGGAAAGGCTTCCTGAGTAATAGTTCGTTGCCCTAACCATCTTTCATCTCCATGACAACAAAGTCTACTAGAAATATGAATCTATCAACCTTTAGACCTAGCTTCTTGAAAGTGGTCAAGGGCATGGAATTGATGCTAGACCCTGATTCGCATAAAGCTTCTCTGAATCTTGTCCTTCCAATATAACATGAGATGTTCAAATAGCCCAGATCCTGCCTTTTTGGTGGAAACATTCCCAGAATAAAAGCAGTGACTTGCTCCTTTAGAACTACCACCTCAGAATCATCTATCCTTCTCTTCTTGTTAATCAAGTCTGTCAAAAAAAATTGTAGGAGAGAATCTACACAATTGCATCGATGAGTAGAATGTTGACTTGAAGCTTCCGAAAGCTGTTTAGGAACTTTTGAAATTGGGTGTCATCCTTTTAAGCTTTGAAGTTGTTTTGGAATGGCATTGGCTTCACCATCTTCCTCTGGTGAGGTGGGATAGAAGCCTCTTTCCTTGGATCCTCAGGTTCATGAGTTTCAACATCAAATGGCTTGTCCTCTACTACAACATCTAGATTCACTAAACCAACTGCAATGATAGTCACTGGTGAGCCTTTATCATCTTCTCTGTCCTTTAACTCTGGAACTATCTTCTGCTCCTTCTTCCCACTGCATAACATCACTTCTTTTACAATTTGATTGTGAGTAGATATGTTGATGTTTACTGGGAACCCCTGTTGTGTAGGTTTTTTCAAGGATGCAACCTCTGTTGTAATTTGAGAAATCTGAATCTCAATACTGCAAATCTATTATCCTTGATTATGTAGATCCCTTTGAGTTTGGCCAATGAGCACTTCATTCTGGCTAACTAGTGTACCCAATATGTCTTCTATGCAGTCTATCTTGCTAGGGTCCCTATCCTATTGGTATTGTTGTTGTGGAACAACCTATTGTGGCTTGGCTTGCTGAGATTGGGAGGTATCCCACTGGAAATTATTGGGATCCCTCCAAGAGAACTTGGGGTATTTCCTCCATGAATATTCATTGCCCCTATAGTTTCACTGTCCTACAAACTTGCACTCCTCGTCTTCTCCTTAGGAATAGTCTCCATCCTTCTAACACAACTTCTTAGCGATCAAGTCCAATTTTTCATTCAGTACAGAAATCACCTTGGACTCTCCAATACTTTTAACAGATGATGCACATTCACACTCTTCTCCCCAAGATTGGTTCTTAGCCATATTTTTCAAGTTCTCATGGCATTTGGATGGCTTATTATTGAGAAAGAAGCCCATCCCTGCATTGTCCAATGTGGTTCTTTCCCCCCTAATGTAGCCCATAATAGAAAATCTTAGCCTGGCCTAACAAGTCAATACCATGGTGAGGGACCTTCCTCAGCATGTTCTAGAACCTCTCCCATGCCTTAGAATACGACTCCTCTACTTGTTGTTTGAAGTTGTAGATCTTTCTGGTCAACTCATTCGTCTTTTGAGGAGGGAAATAGTGCTCCAATAAGCCACCACTCATTTGATCCCAAGTCTTAATAGATTCATCCTCCAGATTGTAGAACCAAGCATCTGCCAGTGACAATGGAAAAAGCTTTAAGTAGATCATAGTTGTTGGCACTATATCTATCTTCACCATGTCACATCTTTCAATGAAATTTTTGATGTGCGTTATGGGTCTTCAGTACTGTGGCTTGATTAATGCCACCAACCTCAGATCTATCTTGTAGCTTCCCACATTTATTTCTTGCCGCTTGATTGGCCCAAGCTGAGTTGTTGAGGAAGATGCCTTGATCTTATCCCACATTGTATGCTCTTCTTCTGCCATATCTGGTTGATCTTCTTGTTCTTCTTGTGGCAGTAATTGAGTGACTAGAAGTGGAGTCAGAGGTGGAGTTTGAATCAACCTTCCTCCTGAGTTACTAAACTCCCTTCCTTGGTGCAAGAGCTCTGCCTGGCTAAAACCATGTGGAGATGACTCCTCGTAGTCATGAGCTCTAGTATGCACCATACAATAGTACCTAAAATTATTATGGATAGTGTGAGAATGGGTACTAATGATTGAAGAAATTGATACTTAAAAATCAGTGTGAAAGGATAAAAAAGAAAAACAAAAGGTGTGGCCTAGAGTGGTCGATTACAACATTCGTAGTTTTGAATTTGTCATTTCCCTGACAACAGTGCCAAAAACATGATAGGTATTTTCTATATGCCCTAAAATTCAAGTCTATGCTATTGTAGTTAGATAGGCCAATGAGGCCTAGATATCGAACATGGGGAAATGTTAAACTCAGAAACTACTACTAACTATAATACGATCAGCTAGATCGAATAAAATGAATTGGTTATTTTAATTAACTAAGAATGTGAAAAGTGAATCTAAAATTAATGGTGATTGATTGCAATTGGATGTAATTCCTTAGGATTACAGTTTCACCTCAGTTAACATTACAATTAACATAATAATATTAATACATGTCTTTCCCACCCCTGGACTAAGATCTTGTACCAAGAATTACCCATTCTTGTGGTGTAATTCACTACCTAATCTAATACCAATCCAACCCCCATATAAATTGTGTAATTAGTCAGGAACTGTAATGAAACCTCTGGGTAATCTCTTCATGTTCATAAGTCACCTTTCTCAAAGGAAGATGTAAAACATGTATTTCTATGATTGTCTAACCGTTAATTTCCTTTTCCAAAGAAATTAAAGGTCTAATTAACAACCTATGGTGATCAAGCATGGATAGTACATTGCAATCTCATAGCAATAAGTCCAGAAATTGAGGGAAATTGATATATTAATGCACAACATCAATTACAATGCATCATTGGGCTACTCCTGAGTCCTAAGGAACAAGTGGTTTAGCCCCGCACGGTTTTCATGGTCAGAAACATAGGAGAGGAAAAGAAAAATGTGGGAAACAATAATGGGATTAAAGAACCCCTGAAGTATATGGTCCAAAGGATCCCTTCTCAAGCATGTGCTGATTTTCTACCTTTTGACTGCAAATACGTACACTAGAAGTGCCTGGATTGTCTAGAACATAGTCTTCTTCTCCACTTTCTACTCTCCTTGTTCTCGGTTGCCATCTAATGCAAAATAACACGATCCTTAGGGTTGGCCAAATTCCCCCTAAGTAATAGAAGTGACTTAGGGGAAAATAATCCCTCTATCGTCAGATTAGATGCCATCATCACATTTGCCTGATCCCAATGGGTCGGTACTACCGAATAGGTGTCGGTACTACCGACTCCTTTAATTATTGCAGCCACCTGGAAAGTTTTCGATACTACTTAGCTTTTGTCAGTAGTACCGAGTTGATTCAATTCTTTTTGAGTCCAACACTGTGATGTTGTTAGTAGCATCGACATGCATAGTCAGTACTACCGAGTCTTCTTGATTTCTTTGTTTTCCAAACTGAGCATGTTTCGGTATCACTGACTCTAAAGAAGGCTGTACCGAGTTGTGTAGATTGTTGTAAAAATTCCTAAAATTCATAAAATCCAAACATAAGCTCTTGAAATATGATAACTCATTTGGAAATAGTAAAATTACATTTATTTGATGCAATTAAGTATTACATGTTAATGAGAGTAAATTATGCACAATTAATATGAAAATTAACAAATAGTGCACAAAAATCAATATAAAATATCTTGAAAAAATGACTAATATCCCATGCATCAAGGATGGATGAGGAAGGAGAGAGAGCTCGTCAGAGTTGGTTGAGCCCTAGATGGGACGAGCACACATCAAAGAGCAAAGAGGCACAATTGGAAGGGGGGAAAGGGCATAAATGAAAGAGAGGAGGATGGTGAGGTGAATGGAAGTGAAAAGGGGTTATGATGAGGTGTGAAAGAAGGGATGGGTTGGCTCCATCAGAGGTGTTAGGTGGTGGTGTAGCACCACTTTCGTCGACCATTCTACAGAGGAACAAGACAATGTGTGGGCCATTGGATCTAGGACTAAACCCAACACATAAGATTGGTTGAAAGAGACACTGACTCGGATCGCTAACATGGCAAAGCAAGGGGCACCTCCCCTCAATCGGGTTGCACCCCCAAATGAAGTTAAGGTCAAAACAAGTTAAATCAAAGTTAAAACAAAAATTAAATTCTCAAAGTTCAAAAGGCCATACCCTTGGCTATGGTTGTCAGATTGGGGTGATTTTTGAATCGTTGGATTCATAGTTGAATACTCTACATCAAAAAATAGAGTTTATTGAATGTGTTCAATTGTGATTGAAATTCGATGATACATAATAAACATGACACTTAGTTCAAAACATCACATTAGAGTCACATATAAGTAAAAAATAGTAAATGCACGTGCTCCGCATGTACGCTTTTGTATCATGAATATAGTAACTAAATTAAAATAAAAAAAAATGTCATCATTGAGATTGATATTTCATGTGAATCAAACAAGTAAGTGAAGATGCATGTTGTTTTAATTAATTCAATTGTATCCTTTGATTTATATTCCACTTACTTTCCTTTATATATTTAGAACACTATGTTTCTTTTTCTCATACTATATGTCATCTTGTTATATTTTAGGGTAATTCGAATTATGCCCTCTGGTTTGGTTCTTGATTTTTTAGTGCATAATTGATACTATGGACTCATGATGTTTCCAACATTTCTTCATTAAAACATAGAACAATATTGCCTAGTTTTTTATATCAATATTAGAATCCATCCTTAATAAAGATAAGATCAATGATCAAATATATTATATATAATAAGATCTAACATTTAATACCTACTAATATAGATTATATCGTCATAACATTTACATTTATTCAACTTTCTTAAAGTAAGTAGCCTATAGAGCCCTAATATATTCATTTAGCAAGAGTCAAAGAAATTACAAACATATATTCAAAAGAATATAGCTAAGAATCCAAGAAATGTATAGAGCAAAACAAATCAACAATAGGTACATTCTAAGATTCAAAATAGTTTTATGAATAATAACAACTCAATTTTTTTAGTTAATTTATTTATATATATTACATATTTAGATTTTTACATGTTGCATTATTTGAAGTTGAATTTAGATTTTATGTATATACACATAATTATCAAGTAACGAGAACCCAAGTTTTCCATTAGTTATGTATGAACGTTCTAACAAAAATACTTGCATGCACCAAATACCTCGGTTCAATGGGGTAAATACATTAAAAAGGAAAAAATTAGCAGATGATTCTACTGTCGTTGGCGGGGAACTCACTTTTGGAAAAGCATATTAGTGGCTTATATGCCATGGGAAGGCTACAATTTTGATTATGTTGTACGGGTATCATGCCATTTTAAATGATATCTAACTAAAATATGTGAACCTGATTTCATTGTGTCTAATTCCATGTTAGGTTTCAACATGAAAAATCTAGCATAAGCTCAATAGACGAAGGATACAATTTGTTTAGTTAGTTTCTACATATAGATTATGTATTTAGGTTTACTACTCTTTGCATTATTTGAAGTTCAATTTATATTTTATGTGTATATATATAATTCACAATGCATGTACATAGACAATACTGTCATTTTAGATGAAATCTAACTAAAATATGTGAACTTGATTTCATTATCTCTAAATCCATGTTAGGTTTCAACATGAAAAATCTAGAATAAGCTCAGTACACCAAGGATACTTAATAACCACTATTATATTGTCTTGGAACATGAAAAATCTAGTATAACTTAGCAATATAGATTGATACATAATCATGCAACATATAAGTATATAACTTATGAATATGTGGTACTAATGTATGGCATTGAATTTTTATCTCTTGTGATTTTGTGGACTTGTTTGTTTTCACAATGGATATTATATCTTTGATCCTATAAAAGAACAAGTGTATATGATAGTTTTATGCTAGATTTATCAACTTCATATGCTTGTGTTATTTTTTCATGTTATCATTTGAACCACATAAAATGTGTCTTGTTGCCTAATACACTTTCTTTTACTATTAAATCCTTAAACACTACCATTCATTTATGCTCACAGATTATGTAATGGTGACTATTACATCATAAAGGGTAAATTTCATAAAAATACATCATGTTTCCTTATTTTCACAAATATATAATAACCTTTCAAAATCAATAAATGTATACATGGTTTATAAAATATGCTAATAAATGTACTATAGCTTCATAAGCAGATTGATTATTAACTTTGTAATGATTATTTTTATTAATATTTATAAAATGAAGAAATATATAATCTTGAAAAATTATTATTATGATTTATAATATTAATATATACAAAATTCTTATATCTATAGAAATAGTTGTATTCTTAGGTAAATGTAGATGGCACATAGTTTCATGCATGTATATTGTAATTTTGTTAATAATTCAATATGGTTTATTTCTCTATAGCAAGTGCAATGCACGTTAGAAGGAAAAAAATGAAAAAATGATGATTGTTTATTGATCGTGCATGGTTCACCATATATTTGCAAACATTCTAGGTAAAAACATTTATTAATTTGTAACTTTAAAATAAAATGATATATGCTAAACTAAAGAAATATCATGTATTCTTATGAAATTTCCCAATCATATATTTATACTTCTAGGAATAGATCAAGTAACTTTTTTCATAAATCCCATTCATAAGTGAGATTGATATTTATTGTTTCTTCATAGGTGAAGATACTCTTTTGGTACCATCTTGCATTTAATTGTCAACATGCCATGCTATGTCATGATAATTATAAGGATATAAGCAATTATATTGATGATGTTGATCTTTATTTATCCATGTCTTCAAGTCTCAACTAACATGTCAACTTCTCTACTCCAATGGGTAAGTGGTTAAAATAAAGGAATAGATAGATTTATAGTAAGCTGATAGAAAGTAGCAATTCTCATTGTTCTTTATATGGCATATTAAAGATGAATATTAGTATTCCCATGATCAATTTTATAAATAAGGACATGTCATAGAATTTTCCCATGGATTATCCACAAAATCATAGGGGGCCAAAGAGAAAAAAATTACTATGAATATGACAAGTGGTTGGGAGTTGTATTTCAAATCAGTTTTATAGAATGTATCAACAATTGTGTAATAGATATATAGCTCCACAATCGTCCGTGCTTAATCTCTATTCCAAGGTAGAGGAAGTGCATAAATAAAGGCACAACAAGAATTGACTTTCATCATGGTTATTATGCTTATTAGTGAGAGATCATCTTCTCTTTGACTGTTTTGGTCCTTAGTTACATCATGCTTGTTGGAATTCTTTCATGGACATATGTCTTCCTTTAAATCCATGTAGATCACTATTCAAATTACTGACATGCGTGCTAGAGATGTTCAATTGACTCTTTGTAAGAAACAAAAATAGAATGGTTGTGCTACTAACAAGACCAATGAAAATAAGATTCAATATTGATACTTCTTCCATTATTGACTCTATTAATTAAATTAAAAAATAAAATAGGTATATATGTAATTAAATTTAAAAATAGATTAGGTATATATGTAAATATATGCTTTGAAATGAACAAATTAAATGCAATAGGTGAATGACAAAGTGGCTCTCAACAAATACAATCTCAACAAAATCATCATTCATGTAGATTATTAAATGCTTTATTATCCCAAATCCGCAACTGGTAACAAGTCAAAATTGTTAGCATAGGAATGAACATCTACTATAGGATTTTTTTTTAGAGTAAAATTTCCAAAATCTATAATTAAATTATATGTAATCAATATGAAGTGATGTTGGTGTAGATTTAAATAAAATATTTTACTTTGCATTAATCTGATTTGAACAACAAAATCATAATTAGGTGCCACACATTACTATTCCTACACTCAATTGGTTTTGAAATGAGATGTAGTAATGAACATCTAGTTGGGTTGCATAGAGGTATGCATTTTCCATGAGTAAACTAAAATGTACAACACAAAAAGAAGATGAAAAATTTTACCTCTAGTTGAAGATTCTTGAACTTCCTAGAAATTATGGTTGGACTCCAAACGGTAGTTGGGTGGAATTCAGGCATAATGCATGGTAGGGACTTTCGAATTATTCTTACAATGAGTTAGATGCAAAGCAGCATGAGCACTTGCACAAGAAGATCCACACACTACATCAGATGTGGATCCCGGCGAGCCTCCCTTTCTCTTTCACCAACAGCTATGACGCCATGCTTTGAATGGAGGATATGTGGCGGATTGAGTTCCTAGTCAATGAAATTGACTCAATAATCCTGCCATGGGTTATATATATTCTTCAATTATTTATGCATGCACAACATAATTTTTTTAGAAAAAGCATATGATAAAATTTATCACAATAGCCTTGAAGTTCCGATACGTTTGCATGCTTGTATGTGTGGATATCGATTGGGTCATGCAGTTGACGAAGACCTTGCGTGGGATAGGCAAGGAACTCAGGATCCCTCATGTGTTGGTCTACATCTGTAGAAGTGCACAAGATGATTTTGGTGATTGCCCAAAAAGATGAGCGAATATGAGAAAGAGCCGATGATGGTATAATTCTTCTGGACGTAGCTTTAAAGCATGCGGTACTCCAAGATGAATTGAGGAATATGTAATCATGTCTTATATATTGACGCTGCTAAGCTACGACAACAAGGAAGGCTGCGCGAAGATAAGCCGAGACAGGAGTTTTTCTAGGGACACGACATGAAGCAGTTGGACTGGCGCCTGGAGGTCTGGAAGCCTGAAACTGTGGCTTTCCTTACGGCGTTAGTCGAGGCATTGTAGGGATAGCAGACCCGGGAGCAATTCATACACGTAGCGTAACCTATCACATAGACATGGAGCATCACCACAGATGGCTTAGAGCGGGTCGTATGATGGGCCGTGTGCAGAAACCAATGGATGAAGATGCTTTCAGTGCATCGGTGCTTTCTGTATTTACTTATGAACACGACGAAGGTGGTGTCTTAACTTTTGTGATACATTAATAATGTGGTAGAGGTTCTCTGCGAAGGACTTTATGCCAATAGAATAAGCGTATACCTTAAACCTGCCTGATTTACATGCACACAAGCCTTGACTACCATTTAGATGATTGGATGTCATTCCAAGAACTCGTGGTCGCTTCAGTAACCCAGATAGAAGCGGCATGCTATGAGCCGACGATCGAAATGGTACAGATGAAAGAGGGCATTATTAGTTGATTTAAGAAAAGGAAAGAACGGTAAAAGAGTCTAACCGTTGTACTTGACTAATTAGACGAAGACTAACGAGTTTTAAGGGAAAGAAAGAAAGAAAGGAAAAGGAGTCTAACTATTCTAGGTGAAAGCTAGATTGGACCGAGACGAGTTGTGGTATTTAGAAGAGTAGATTAGATTGATATTTGATTAAAACCAACTCATCAATTGAGCATAAGGTGACTTGAAGCCATCAAATTGGAGGTAATGGAGGTTATTGAGTGCAGTAGATCACCTAATGAGTCAAAATTGAATAAGAGAGAAATTTTAGATTATCACAACTACACAATCTTGTACTCCTATCTTCAATATTTGTAAATGAGGAGTGAATTGATATTTTTTAGCAAGAGGGAATCTCTGCTACAACATCAACTAAAGGGATATTAAGATGTATATTCTTTATTGCTTCCTTGAGCTTAGTGAATCTGTAGTCCTACTTTGGCTGGGCTAGATGACTTTGATAAGGGACACTTGGTTTATAGATGGGAACCACGAGTGTCACAAGTGTGGTTGTGCTCGAAGAGGGTGCTTAAAAAACTAGAGCGGAAGTTATTTACCGTGTTATATAACCAACTACATGATCGAAAATAGTGGCTGCTACAGTATCATCATCATTAATAATCACCTCCAAAGGGGGTTGACAGATTCTGACAGCACAAACCCATATCTTGTAGTGACAACCTTTACGTATTCTAGATGCTTTGCATTTCCTTCGGGTTGTCCCGTGAATGAGCTTGTCGGAGGATGAGCAAAAGAGGCAATCTGTGCAAGTTGGGCCTCAATCTCCTTTTTGAATTATGTTGGCCAACCAACAACTTCTCTATATCATCCACACGAGCTTGTTCATTAGATATAGGTGCATTCTACTGGCTAGCCTACCCTAGGAAAGGGTTGCCCTAATTACTATATGTTGTATGTTTTGATGACCTAACTTTTTCTCTCTACTAATATGTTACCTATCTCTCAACCTTACCCTAATTTCAATTCCTTGTGTTCAATTTCATAGTTGGAGTGATTTTTATGCTCTAATTGGTTAGACAACACTTTATGTTCTAATATGAGACAGATATATTCATGTTCTCCTATGAACCATGCTATTAATACCCCATCATCTAGCAATTTAAATTAAACCTCATAAATATGCTCTTTTTCCCTCTAATTTATATCATGTTGTACAGGGTCGAATTATGAATCTAACCGTTGGAAAATTGACCCAATAAGACCATTAAATTCAAAGTTATGATAATTTGAATTATGCTTTCTTGAGCCCCATTTTACCATGTTTTTTCTTCCTTTGTCCGGCACATGCTTCGTTGCGCTAGGAACATGCGTCAACCCAGCTGCACCATCTTCCTCATTTGTTAATACATCAACCCATTATGCCCTCTCTTAGACAATGGGAGGCCAGGAAGTGGTGGCCAAAATCCTCCTTCTCCATATAACGAAAGCATGGCTTACAACCATGACTATCATGCTTCACCTCTGGCCTCCCCATGCCATCTTGAATCAAGTAACTAGCTCATCCACTCTTTCTCATTCCTCTCTTTCTCTCGAACCCACTTAATGCTCTCTTTATGCAGATGAACAAACCATCTTGAAGCTCTCTAGCCTTTCATTCTATGGTTACTCTGCCTCCTCACTCTTGTTGTGATCTGGTCTCCCAAGCTCTGACCTTATCTCCAAGAGTTCCACTCTGACTCACTTGACCTATTCACAGACTCCTCAAAGCCTCAAGCTCTAGTGTCATTTGCTCAGGTGAGAGCATCGCCACTGCGGGCCCTCTTGATAGGCGGTCTCCCTTCCAAGGTTAGTGATGAAGTTATAGGTGTTCGATAAAAGTCCAACCAACAATGATAGTGGCCTTACCCCCTCCTCAGCCACTTGATGCAAAGTGGGTCAAATGTGGTTTGAACACGATGGACAATGGGAGATCACCACATGGCCCATCTATAACATTGAGTGTCACTCTCTCCCTTGGGCATGCATGTTGGCAGCCTTTGGATGGGATAGCAACAACCTAGATTCATAAAATGAAATGGTAACTCTCCCACGCATTTCATATACTTTTGTGCCAAACCTTCAAAAATTGCTAACTTACTCATTCCTTGACCAAAATACATGATCTAATATACCAGACTAATCAGGACAAGAAGATTTAAACATAGGAACTAATTGTAGACTCTTAAAACCCACCAATGGTCATCAGTGTCCTAATTTGTGAACATTGATGAATGTATCGAATGCATTATTATAATAAAACATGGATTAATAATGATAAATTCTCAAACCAATATATTGGATGTAATTTTGAGTCGATGTAAACCCTAGTTACCCTTTTGATCTTTTGATGACCCAAATGCATAACTATGTCTTTCAAATGAACATTAATGAATAACCTTACTCAAAGTTGTAATCTTCCTACTATATCACATTCAAAATCTATCTTACTTCAATATTAGGAACCATATGATTCTATGTGACATGTCTAATTATGATTACACTCATTTTATATATGTTTGGTCCATGTGACACCTATTGCATAAATGAGACTTGATTTTGGACCTTAATGATGACCATTGACTGAATTGTGAATCTTTATCCCAAATTAAATCATAGATAATGCTAACTTGAAATTAGTGCCTTAACACACTCCTTAATAGAAAAATCCACCCTTGAGCCCATTATGCACTTTTTTGGTCCATATGGAATCTATTGCATGAAGATGACTCTAAGCAATGGAGTTTATACCATGACCAAAGTGTTGATTTTGACCTACTTTTTGCATCAAACTCCATATATCTTTGAAAATAATAATCTTGTGGTGTCTCATGAACTAAGTGTCTAAAAAAACCTCTTGTTCTATGATGGTGTTTGTGTTACTAATCCATCAAATATGACCTATGTGACCTAAAATGGATTGATTTGTGTTCTTGTGCTAGAATCTTAATATGGATCCAAATCTTTTGTTTTCACCTTTCAGATAAGTGTATACTCTAATTTGTAAGATCACCTTGATGTGGATGTTTCATCTGATCCTTATGTTGATCCCTAATGGTGTAAGTAATTTATGTTGAAAGTTTCATGTATGTTGAAATGTTGATACCAAACTTGGATGATGATACCAAGACCAAGGGGGACATCCACCTTCCATTGGATATGATAATTTTATCCCTATTTTGATGATCTAAATCACATATCTTTTCTATATCTTGTGGAGTTATTGATCATAATCTTGGTTGCCCTACAATGATTCTTTTGTCCTTAAAATGCAATATAAGTGCTACGTCTCATAAGAATCATAAAAATGAATCCAACTTCATAATGACATGAATCTTGAGACACACCTTCATGGTGGACCCTAAATTAGTAAATGACAATCAATTATGTAAATAATCAACTTTGAACCTAAGTTTACCAAAACCCTAATCTTGGACCAATAATCTAGAAACATGTTGAACCTTACTTGCATATGGTTAATGTTCTTAATCAGGTGGATGCTTTTGATCCAGATGGTCAAGGATATTTTATGAACCTATGAACTTAGGTACGTGGGCTTTAATAGTTATCCAAATATGGTTTTCTTGATAGAATGCTTGATATGTTTGTATGCTCTCTTTCTTGCAAAATATTGACATGTAGTACTATTGTATTGTATTCTATGTTTGCCTCAATGACTTTATCACTGGAACACATAATATATATCTCCATTACAAACCTTGTTGCAGCTATTTGTAATATTGAGGTAAGGACGCAGGGTTTGTTTCCCTACTTGAGATGTCAAGTAAGGGTGGGAACATGTCGATAAACAATGTTTGCTAATGAGGACGGTCATTCAAGGTCTTTCAAATAGAAACAAGGTTAATTAAGATTTTTGAGGATTAATTACCATCATGGACCATTCTGATAGGAATTAGGTCAAGGGCCTTATGATATATTATTCACTTAGTATTTTTGAGTAATATTACTAGAATATGGTTCTCACTTTGCTATGGAACTAACTCTTTTTCTCTTATTTACTTACTTCTGCGTGTTAAAGTACGTAATAAATCCTCTTAAGATCCTTGTGTAAGATCCAATTTCATATATATGACTAGACATGTATAAATTCCTCTTAAGCATGTTAAAGTATGTAATAAATGATGTTGTTTATATTACTTGTTGAATTTTGATAATATGTTGGTATATGCATCTAGTTAATTGTTCATGTATACTAACCATTTCATTCTTACTCATCTTTGTCTTTGATATTAAGCTTGCATGACAAAGTCAGCATCTCCCTCGTGGGCCTTACGGGGTTCCAGGTAGGTGGGGTCTGGTTCTGTTGTAGATGGTATCTAAGCTTGAACATAGCCCCATTGATAACTTTCTCACCATAAAATGAAAAATAAACTCGAACCTACATCTATATCCTAGAAACTTAAATAATTTGTCCCTTGTAGACAAGCTTTAATTAGTCTGTATGTTAGAAATTAGATGTTCTAGACTTGCGTCATTTCTGAAACCTTCTTTTTCTCATATTTTTTTCTTGTAGTATGGGTTGTAGGTTCCGGAGGGTGAGAAGAGGGAGATCCCATAGTTGTAAATGACACAAGTTTGCATCATGTTTTTCTTATTCTTTAGGTATCATGATACTAGATTACCTGATGAATGTGGTAACTTTCTTTTGGTTTTGGTTTTATTCAAAAGGAGTGTGGTGTTTTGCATTGTATATTTCAATGTTGAAGAAAAATTATTTAAAGTGTATGTATACATGAATATGTGAACATGTTACCATACACAGAAAGGCACTGAGTGTTCATGTAGCCTAAGAGAAAATGATGTAGCAGAGGTTTAAATGAGATTTTATAGATTGTATATGTAGTATCTAGATTTGTCTTGAGCCATGACAAAGGATAGGCTAGAAAGTACCCTACATAACTTAATTTTGATGATAACATTATGAGTTTGCTTCACGATTATCTAAGTTTGATGTTGGATGATTTTACTATGTTTTGATAATATAAATGAGTTTTGACCATGCAACCCTTTGGAGTATAGAACCATTATGATACATATGACTTGTTCGTGTGCTAGACATAACTAGTGTGATGGAATGCTTGCATGTATCTAGTTTTATATATGTTGAAAAACTATATATGAGATACGGTTCAAGACCAACTTGTTCTTCAATCACATTATAGTGGAGGACCTCGATCATTGAATATATGATAAGGGTGAATTTCCTAAATGAGTAAACCTGACACAGGAGAAGGTTGGAGTACCTAACATCCAAAATATGTGAAACTTGGAATATGTGAATAATGAAATATGTGACAATGAGTCATGATAAGAAACTTTAAAGTATGCCATTTGAGTCACCTAGTGGGTGCTTCCTTGGATATGGTTGAATATTAGAATTACTATGAGGAGACATAACCCTAGAGAAAGTGATATTTTGATATATGTATGTTTGTCGTGTTGGTGAAAATTGTTGGTGATGTATACGATGTGTGATCTCCATTATGAGAATCATACTCATATTAATGGGTGTACATGAATGAATCTAGTGTTTGACCTCATTCTTGAAAGTTGGGTAAAAGTTTTATATGGGTAGATGCTGGTAGTTAGCATGTTCTTCCTCAATATAGATAGTTCACAACTTGACTAGCTCAAACTTGTGAAGCTCCTTTTATCCACAAGGGAGATAATAATGCAACCTTAAAATTAATGATAATGGAGTTCCTTAAATCATGTGTGACACATGAAAAAATTGCATCCGAGTTAAAACTTGATAAGTGTGCAATAAGTTACTTTTATAAGCTTGACCTAATATGAAACAATACCATATATGAAATTTATAAGTTTAAGTTATGATCTTTATATGATTATGGATTTGGTATCTTAGTTTGAATAATCATGAAACATATATGCTTAATTTCAGATCTAAATGGAAAGTAATGAACATAATCTCTGATAATTGGTAGAACTTTTGGGGAAACTAAACCATGAAAGTGATGTATCTTATTG
The DNA here is from genome assembly GCA_963693085.1 of Alisma plantago-aquatica. Classification (NCBI taxonomy): domain Eukaryota; kingdom Viridiplantae; phylum Streptophyta; class Magnoliopsida; order Alismatales; family Alismataceae; genus Alisma; species Alisma plantago-aquatica. Next base: position 1,129,226,636 of record OY856410.1, read on the forward strand.
ATGAAATGAACCTTATAATAAACATAATTCAAAATTTTTGGTTAGGACATAATTGTATGTTTTGATAAATAATGTCTTCTTAGAGTAACTAATGACATGACATTGGATATCTCACCTCAACCTTGTAGATCTGTATATGTGATTGAACCCTAACATTAAAGGAAAGTCATGACATATTAAAATGCTAGTAATTCTCAAATTTATGAATTGGTATGGGTACACCCTTGATGTTTTATAATCATATGATAATAATCTCATTGTGTACCTTATGGTGGTGGAGGTCTTGACACTTAGTGTTGGTTTCCTAAAACACAATGGAATTCATTTATGACCTTAAACTACGATCTTGGACAATATTTGAGCAAGATATTTATTTGAGGATGGAAGGATGCGACAACCTAACTTTATTTCTCTTCTAATATGTTACCTATCTCTCTACCTTTCCCTAATTTCAATCCCTTGTGTTCAACTTCATACTTTGAGGGTTGATGATGCTTTAATTGTTTACATTACATATTATATTCCAATAATATACAATGATAATCATGTCGTCCTAAGTTCCATGTTATTAATGATTGATAAACTTGCAATTGAAATTGAAACTCATCAATATTCTCTTTTGGACCTCTAATCTGTATCATGTAGTAGAGGATCTAGTTTTGAATCAAACAGTTTGAAAATTCAACCAATGGGAGATCAGGGAGTGGTGGTTGTGGATCCACCTTTTCTAGGCCATGCTACGTACAATGGAAGCATGGCACACAACCATGTCTTCTATGCTTCATTTTAATCCTCCCCATGCAATATTTACTCAAACAACTAGTTCATCCACTCTTTATCTTTTCATTCCCTCTCTTTCCCTCTCTTACCTCTCTCTTTGCATACACAAACCACCCAACCTCCATTCTCACCACCCTCTCCTTCACTAGTAACCATGCCTCCCCACTATGGCTACTCTCTAGTCTCTCGAGCCACGGCCTGAGATCGATGAGGTCCTCCCAGACTTAGCCAACCCCTTTCATGACCTCCTGGAAGCCTTGAGCTCTACAGTAGTTTTCTCTTCCAAGAGTATTGCTCTCATGGGCCACCTTCTAGGCATGTATGCTTCTGACACAACTTTGAAAGTACCTCTCCCCTTTGTGCATTGGATTAAAATACAACTGTCGATGATCATGGCCTTACCCACCTCGAACACAACCTTGAGAGTACCTCTCCCCTTTGAGCACACACATACACAACCTTTGGATGGGATAGAAACAACTTAGTTTCATCAAATGAAATGATAAGCTCCCATGTATTTCATTTATTTTTATGTCAAACCTTTAAAAAGTGGCATGTTGATAAAATACTTGATCCAATATATGAAATTAATATGAAAGAGTAGATCTACCCAATGAAACTCGTTGTAGACCGTGAAAACCCAAGAATGTTTATTCATGTCCTAATTAGTGAAATTTGATGGTTGAATGTATTTAATGCATGATTATGATAGTACATGAACTAATAATGATCAAATATCTTCTTAATCCTTAAATTAGCATATGGGATGTACTTTTGAGTCTTGGGAACCCCTAATCACTCCCTTTGCAATTTTTATGAGTCATATGCATAAGTTAGACTTTGAAATGAACATTAATGTATAAACTTAGTCAAAGTTCTAATCTTGATTCAATATCACATCAAAAATCCATATTACTTCCAAATCAATAACCATATGATTCCATAAGACATGCAAGATTATGATCACTATCTCTTTTGCTAATTTTTGGTCCATTTGACACCTCATGCAAAATGGGACTTGATTTTAGACCATATTAATGACCATTTATGTAATTGTGAATCTTTCTATCTAAGGACATCAAAGCTTATCCTAACTTGAAATTAGTGTCTTAACACACACCTTAACACACGAATCCACCATTGATACCCTTATGCACTTCTTTGGTCCATATGGCATCAATGTATGATGATGACTCTATATGTCAATGCATGTTTATAACTTGGCAAAGTGTTGACTTTGACCAAACTCATGCATGAAACTCCTCTATATCTTAGAAAATAGTAATATTTTGTATTGTGACATAAATGGCAAATATCAACCCATCTTGTTCTATTATGCTGTTTGTGACACTAAATCCATCATAGATGACCTATGCAGGCTAAAATGACTTGATCTGCGGTTTTGCGTTTAAATCTTTATATGAATCAAAATATGTAGTTTCCCTCTTTCAAATTAGAATATACTCTAATCACTATTTTTGGATATAAGAGCTCTAGATAGGGGTGAATAGAGCTAAAAACACTTACACAGAACTTGTTAGACCATTATGTTACTTCAAATAAGTTTAATTACAAATAGTGAATTTGATGGCAATTGAAACATACATAGTAATGAAGAGAGAGATTGAAGAAACCAAGTGAAAAAGTTGTTTTAGAGTGGTTCCACTCTCCAAACTAGGAGAGAGTCATCCCACTACCTAGAGAGGTCAAGCTCTAGGATTTCTAAGAAGTGTACTCCTTATATTCACTTATAAGAGTTACAACAAATGACCTTCCTTTTTTGGGGCAAGGATACCCAGCTTCCCTTTGAGGCCAAGGGATCCAACAACCCTACAAACAAGGTCTTACCTATCTAATATAAAGTCTTATACCTCACCAAAGTCTTACCCACTCTTGCAAGAAGCTTGATGCCTTCACCAATGTGATCCCCTTCCTGCAACGAGTCTTCCGACTGGAGGATTTACCTACTCATCCCCTTGGATGTTCCGCCTTGTCCTTCTCCTTCACTCAGAGAAGCTTCAACCACCTTCTCCTTCACTCGAAGAAGTATTCATCAACTAGATCTTAAAGAGGGAGGTTGGGAAGGAGGAACTTTGAGAGATTTACAAGAGTACACTAAGGAATATCTCTCACACAAGTCCTATATCACTCATATGAATGAAATGAAGTGTAAACAAGAGAGATAAAGGATATCAAGTGGACTAATAACACTCAACTATGCCAAGGACCTTGAATAGAATGAATGAGAAAATTTGGAATGAACTCCAAGGGGTCCTAATTATAGTTGGGGGTGTCCACTAGAGTGTGGGAACACTTGTGAATGTTTTCTTTCCGTTTGGAGGGTTGCAACAGATATAATTTCAAGATTTGCAACTCTCCAATGGTTAGAATCACTTTTATTCATTTTCAGTATAGTGAAATTGGTCAAGTTTCAATAAAGATAACTCAACTGATCCCACTATGTGACAAGACCAATTTAAACCATTGATCGAGTTTGTCCTGGTGGCAACTCGACTGATCCACTTAAATCAATCTTGGGCATTGAGATCGTCAGTCGAGTTATGTGGATAGGCAACTCAATAGATCGATATCATTCTCAAAATCCATCAATGATCGATCAAGTTTGTAACTTGACTAATATAGTGCCTATAATGAATTTTACAGAATTATATTTGAGTGATGTAACATTCGAATTACGTGTCCCTGATTTTTTCTCATTTTAGTTACAAGTCATATCATCAATAAAAATGATTACAAAAATGTTCTAAGGTGATTTGGAGTGTTTTTTTAAAAAAGTTGCATTTGCATTGCTTTGGACTTGAACTAAAACCAAGCTAGGGCTCGGCAATTTGATCCTTTTCATGAACTGAATGCCTAAAATCAATCTCTAACAAACATATTAGGTACATATGAATGGAATGGTTAAGTAATTACCAAAATATGGACAATGTGTAACACTTTGGTCAACATTCTCCCCCTTTTCGATAGTTGCAAACCATTCCTCAGCATATTGAAAAGGATATGAAATTAAACTTTTACATTTTTCAAAGGATGTGAAAGTTGAACCTTTTACCTTGTGAATTGCAAGGGGATACATGATTGAACAATGTGAATTTCTCTCCCTCGATTCACGCTTACCTAAGCACGCATGGTTAGTCGATCCACAAATAACCATAGCACATATCCATACTATATCGTCCTCTAGAAAGTCACATGATATGTAGATAATTTACAAGAAAAGGATCATATGAGCGTTATAACAATATGGTTGAGATCACTTCTCCCACTTTGTCATATAAAAAAGGCAGGTGGGATAGAAGAGCTAAAAACACATGTCTTCTCCAAAAACACATGCCAAAATAGTCAACCACATACGGCACACATCAAACAGAGATGAAGCACAAAGAAATAAGCAATCCATTGTCATAATCAAAATATGGGATAACATACCAAAAACTCATAAGATAGTGTCAACCAAAGAGTTAGAGTACATAAGATTATGATTACAACACTAGGAACATCTCCTCTCAAAATGAACAATAAACCAATGATAAAACTGCAAGATGATAAATTAGTAAGCCTCAGATACAGGGCCCCAATGTCTCAATACATAATTTTCTAAGAAGATTGATATGTTCAACACCTAAAGACTAAAGAACTAAAACATGTAAGTAACATCTATCCTATCTATGTCAAAGGTGTCATCATCCGCATCATCATCGTTGGCCTCGAGCACGTAGTCCTCGTCACCATCTGAAGGCGCAGTAGAGACAACAACATCACCTTAATCACCAGAAGCACCATCAAAGCCATCATCAGAACCAACATCGGAGCCATCATCCTCACTACCCTCATCATCAGCAGTAGCATCCTCACCAGACTTGTTAGGCATCTCCTCATCAACACGAGGAATGAAAACACGATCGAGCCATCTGGAAGACTACTCCTCCCAAGACATGCCAAGAGCAAGTAGCTCTTGTGCTTGGGGGAAGGTGGGAGCAGAAGTCTCAATACTGTAAAGAAGGATAACTAGATAGCCAGTAGGTAGAGCCAAAGAAGGACCACTCTAGGGGCAGGGGCATGCACACCATCAACAACATGTGTGGCAGTGGAAGCAATAGGTGGTGGGGCTAGATAGAAGTGACTATATCCATAGGAATCATAGTCACTGCCTGGGTATGGGTGGTAGGAAGGGTAGGGATGGATATAGGATAGGTTCATGGTAAACATGATCTGGAACAAGTCCTACTGGAGGTGGTCCTGAACCTGAAGGTTGTATGCTTGTTGGTGTATCATGTAACCCCTGAGGGCTTCATTGGATACTGAGAAAGAGGCACAATCAGGTCGGGGTGGTGGTCGAGATGGAGGGGTATGGGTGGAGGTAGATGTGGAGGCTCCAAGTGTGGTGGAAGAGGTGGGCATGAAGGTCTTCTTGATTATGGTTTCACTAATGAAAACTCCTTTATGAATAGTTTTGCAATTGAGATCATGGAAAAGAGATTTCTTGGTAGCAAAAGTGAAAAGACCACAGACTGAGGTAGGGTAGGGCGGGTGGGTACCGCATGTGTTCTTCACAATGTCAAAGAATGGCATGTGGTGTAGAATGTATCATGACCACTTGACTCCAATGTTCTTTAAGAGATAATACATTATCATAGTATTGTTCTCTACAATTTTTGTTTGATTTTTCTTTGGGTGGACATTGCAACTAATAACTAATGCGAGGAGCCTGTTCTTGAGATTAAGGGAAGAGGATGGAAAGATCAACTTCTTCCTATATGGAACCTGAGGCATCTTTAAGAACTAGTAGATATCAGGGAGAGTAAGATTAAAGTGCTTGTAGAAAGCCTCAGGGCCAAGAAGGTCAAAATAGTCAGGATAGTTCATCATCCATGTGTCGGTGACATCAGTTCCATTGAAAGCGATATTCAAGGAATCTTTATAGATTGAGAATTTTGTCCTGACAATCATAGAAGTGAGGATTACCTAGTTATTGGGTGGTGCCACTATAGTGTTGTAGTTCCATGAAAGATTGACATAAAATTCATGGTCCGTGTTGGTGCTTGTGATGGAATTTTGAAAGCACCAACATTCTACACACAAATCACCTAGATGATGGGTATGGAACAAATCTACAACCTCCGTGATAGCCTTTGTCATGGTGAGATGAGGCTCAAACAAGACTCTAAATGGGAAACGGTTCCTTGGAAGGAGCTCTTGATAGTGATTTAGGGCCTCAGAGGAGATGAAAGAGGTTCCATTGAAGGATATGAGGAGAGGGTTGGAAGAGGATGGGTTGGCTCCACTAACGGCGGCACTCTTTCTTCAGTTAGATGCAATGGGGTCGGATTGAGAAGCAACAACAACCAAAAGATGGAGAAATTCTCACCAATAGGTCGTCTAACCACCTAGGATGGGTGTGGGAAAAGGCAAGGAAAGCTGGGCTAGGCAAGGAAGGGGATGTGTGAACCTAGGGTTAAAGGTTAAGTGAGTTGGAGGTGGGAAATCAATTGAGTTTTCTCTAGTTGAGAGGGAGAAATGTCAAATGAACCCAATTTAAGTTTACTCCATCTCTGCCATCGATCAATTTTTGAGTTTTGGAAACTCAACAGATTGACCTATTCACGTAACCTTCGGTAAAGGCATCACTCGAGTTGGCAACTCGACCTACAGGTAGCCTCTCCAAAAACTTGGAATTTATATTCCTAGCCTCTAGGGTGCTAATTAAATTTATTTCTTTAGCCTATTATTTATTTTAGACATATTGAGGCACATTTCACTCATCATAGGTACTATTTTGTGATAAAAAAAATTATTTGCGAAAAATACCCAAAACAAGAAAAACAAAGCATAGAAACAAGGCAATTTTAGCACATATCAATCAAGAGATGATCAATTTCAAGCAACAAACATATAGGTAAGAGAACAACTAGCTAGAAGGCATGTCATTATCATCAAGAGTACTTATAAGAAGTTTTGATCTAATAAAAGCAAATTGTTCTCTAGCTAGAGGTTTGGTGAAAATGTCCACAAGTTGATTCTCCATATCTATGTGGATGACATAAATATCCTTCTTTGCAATTTGATCACGAAGAAAGTGATGATGGACCTCTATATGTTTATCTATCCTATGCAATATAGGGTTATAGGACAAGTTAATTGCACTAGTATTATCACAATAGATAAGAGAAGCATCAAAATAAATGTTAAAATCATTTAATATTTGCTTCATCCATAGGACTTGGGTACAAAAACTCCCAGTTGCAATGTATTCAGACTCAGTAGTTGAAAGAGACACAGTTCTTTGTTTCTTTAAGAACCAAGAAACTAGGCAACGTCCTAGGAAGAAGCAAGTGCCACTTGTGCACTTTTTATCAATCAAGCATCATGCATAATCCACATCACTATAAGGAAAGAGTAAAGTCCCTTGACTTAGGATACCATAGTCCAAAATTTGGGGTTTTGGCTATATACATCAAAATCCTCTTAAACTCTATATGATATGATTTCCTAGGACTTGGTTGAAAATGGGCACACAGGCCAACACTAAACATTATGTCAGGTTTAGAGGTAGTTAAATAAAGTAAACTTCCAATCATACCTCTATGGAGTTTCTCATCTACCTTTTCACTTTCTTCATATCTATCAAGCTTGGCAATGTTTGAGATGGGGGTGTCCATCGGCTAGGTGTTCTCCATCCCAAAGTTCTTAAGTAGCTCACATGTATACTTTCCTTGGTTGATCAAGTCATCAACCTTGGTTTGCTTGATTTGGAAGCCGACGAAGAAAGTAAGCTCCCCCATCATGCTTATCTCAAATTCACTCTTCATAAGCTCACTAAACTCCTTGTAAAGATCAATATTTTTTCCGCCAAAAATCATGTCATCAACATAAATTTGAATAATCAGAAACTTGTTAGAAGTGTGCTTTAGAAACAAGGTAGAATCTACTTTGCCCATGATATAGCCATTATCTAACAAAAAGTTCTTTAGTTTCTCATACCAAGCTCGGGGTTCTTGTTTGAGACCATAAAGAACTTTTTGCAACAAATAAACATGGTTAGGAAAGTTATCATGTTCAAAGCCTGGAGGTTGTGCAACATACACTTCCTCCTTAATTGTACCATTCAAAAAATGCACTTTTAACATCCATTTGATAAATAAGAAAATTATTGTGACTAGAAAAGCAAGCAACATTCTAATTGACTCAAGTCTAGCTATAGGTGTATATGTTTTATCAAAATCTATACCTTCTTGTTGATTGTAGCCTTGAGCAACTAACCATGCTTTGTTCCTTACCACTTTGCTGCTTTCATCAAGATTGTTTCAGTAGACCCATTTGGTGCCAATGATCTTTATATCACTTGGTTTTGGCACTAGAGTCCACACTTGTTTCTTTTTTAATTGCACCAATTATTCTTGCATGTCAAGGATCCATTCATCATCCTTGAGGGATTCTTTGACATGTTTAGGCTCAAGCTAAGAGATGAAGGAACTTTCTACTTGTTCTTTATTGTAGGCAGCCCGCGTCTTCACCCTTTCAAAAGGATTTCCTATGATTAGCTCTTTTGGATGATGCTTTGCAAAGCAGGGGGTTGGACTCCTTTTCTTCATATTTCTCTTCTTCATCAGCTAACACCTCCTTTCCTTTATCACTGATGTTGAGTTCTTTCAAGAGAGGAATCACCTCACCTGCAACATCATCATTTATAACATTATTGGAATAAGAGGGGTTAGTCCCAACAAATCTAACATTTATCGATTCTTCTACTTTGCACAGTTCAATGTTAAACACTCTACCAACCTTGTTGGTAGTGTTATAGACAAGAAAGAAAGCCTTGAAGGACTTCAAATCAAACTTGTAGAGAAAATCCTTGGTGTTCAAAACAAAACAAGGACACCCAAAAACATGATAGAAATCTATTGAAGGCTTTCTACCATGCCATAGCTCATAGGGGGTTTTCTTTAAAGAGGGATGAGTAAGAACCTAGTTTTGCACAAAACATGAAGTACTAACGGCTTCATCCCAAAACTTCTTTGGAGTGTTGTACTCTAGAAGCATAGTCCTATCCATCTCTTTTAGTGACATGTTCTTACTCTCTACAGCCCCATTTTGTTGAGGCATTCGAGATGAAGAAATGTGCATAGCCGAATTCCTCAAAAAATTGTTCAAACAAATCATTTACAAATTCTCCCCCATGATCACTGTAGATACAAACAGTCCTGCAAGAAGCTTTGTTTTCCACTCATTTTCAAAAGGTCGACTAAACATTGAGAGTATAACTTTTTGAAACAAGGAAGAAAGTCCATGTATAGCGAGAAAAATCATCGACAATCGCAAGGCAATACTTGCTACCACGAAGCGATTGAGTACGCATTGGTCCAAATAAATCAATGTGAAGAAGCTCAAGAGCTCTCTTAGTGCTAAGGACTCCTTTAGATTTGAAGGATGACTTGGTTTTCTTTCCTTGGGTATAAGATTCGCATTCCTAATCCTTTTCAAAATCCAGTTTGGGAAGTCCCTTCACTAAGTCCTTTTTGCTCAACTTCTTCATTTGATGCATATTTCCATGACCAAGCCTATGATGCCATAAAGAAATATCATTTGAATTTGCAACAAGACATCTACCAACAATAGGCTTAATAGAGTCAAGCACAATAATATAAAGATTACCATTTCTAGTTCCCTTATATATGACATTGTAGGAGAGGGAATCTAGAAGCAAGCATTCTAAAGAAGTAAATAGAACAAGATAACCATTATCACAAAATTACTAACACTTATTAAATTGTGATGTAGGCCATCCAAAATAAATACATTCTAGATGCAAAGTGAATCACCTACATCACCCTCACCTATTACATTACCCTTGTTGTTGTCCCCAAAGTTCACTGATCCTCCTTTCTTTTTAATGAATTGATTGAAATGGCTGATTTCACCTGTCATGTGTTTAGAACAGCCACTATCAACAATCCATTTGCCTTTTTCCTACAAGAAAGGAAGATAAATAGTGCCCAATTCAAACTTTGGGATCTAGGGATATCTTGGGGACCCTTTTATCTTTGGGTTGGTCCTCTTCTCCCTATAATGTCAATAAGTAGAATAATGGTCATCACTCTTACAATGAACACACACCATAGGGTTCTTTACTCTCCATGGAAGATTGGAGGACCCTTGCTCTTCTTCTTACCTTTGCCTTTGCCTTTTCCTTTTGAAGCGCCCTCATATCCTAAACCACTTGTACCACTATGTTTGGTGGAGTGACCCAAGACTTCATTGAGGAACTTCTTTCCTTTGAGGAAAGTTTGCAAAGTGGTTCTAAATTTGTGATTATCATTAGTAAGAGTGACAATGGTAGAAAATAAATGAGCAATATCATCATTAGCTTGTAGCAGGCCGGCCTCTAAGTAGAGGGATTTAATCAAATATGAATCTCTATCCAATGTAATAGAAGCAACTTTATTGCTTGGAAAAATAGGTCTAGAAGACAGATGACTAAGTTGAGAAAGCAACTTAGCATTTTTAGTTCTAAGCAATATAAGTTCATCAAGATAGATTCTATTTTCATCCTTAGTAGTATTACAAGAAAGATTAAGATCATTAATTTCAATTTCAAGTAAAGCAAGCTTATCTACTAGGGCTTGGTTTTATTCCTTAAGACTATTGATGTTCTTAAGGTAGACACCATTCTCAACTTCAACTCCATTATATTGGAGCTCAATATCAAAAAACTACCCTTGCAAGGAGTAAATATTAGCAAGGTGCAACTTTTTCAATTTTATCAAGAATTTCAATTTTTGCTTACAAATCATCAACGATATTACCCAACCTCTTCTTCCTATATTTACATTTAGAATAAGAAGAGTGGGTAGCACTAAGCATATCAATAAGAGTTTCTTTGGATATCTCATGCAAGCTTATCTCACTTATCTCTCTTATGTCTTCAGTTGTGGAGTCCATGAGTGCAAGGTGTCATTCTCCCTTTTTGGAGCTTGAGCCACTAGAGAAAGACTCCTCGCAAGCTGTATGAGTTGCATCCTTGCTTCTTTTTTCCTTCTTATCCTTCCTCTTGTACTTTTCTTCCTTCCTTTAATCGTCCTTCTTCTTGTGGCTGCTATTGTAGTGGATCTTCTTGGCCTTTGGGCATTCATTCTTGTAATGCCTCTTTTGTCCACATTCGTAGAATCTTCGAGTTGAGGACAAGGAAGACTTTACCTTGAATTGCTTTCCCTTGGAGTAGTTTGCTTCATGCTCACTAGGGTTGTCATCTTCACTTGAGGATGGAGGAGAGGACCGAAAAGAAAGTTGTTGTTGAAGAACCATAGCCTCCACTTGAGAGTTGAAAGCAGTGTCCTTCATCTTCTTTGATTCCTTTTCTTCTTGCTTGTAATCTTCTTCTTGCTTGTCTAGCCTTGGCTCAAGGGCTTGGTGGTTGCCAATGAGCTCCTTAGTGGCCAGATCTCCAAGGCTTCTAACTTATTCAATTGAAGTCACCTTGGGTCACCTTCTCTTGGGAAGGTGCCTTAAGATCTTTGAGTTGATAGTCCCCCTATCCAAGGTGTGACCCAAAGTAGCCAACATGTTGATCATGGTGCTGAGTCGTGAGTACATATCTGTCACTCTATCCTTCTTGCCCATCTTGCAGTTCTCAAGCAGTCCATTGATCATGTAGATCTTAGACTCCTTGACTTGTTTTGTGCCTTTATATGTGATGCACAACTTGTTTCAAATCTCATGGGTTCTGTCCCAAGATGAGATTAGGTTGAATTCGGAAGGAGTGAGAGAAGCATAGATGATACTAATCGTCTTGGCATTAAGCTACGCCTTCTTGAATATAGCTTCATCCAAAGTAGGTACATTACTTGTTTGACTCCTTGTATGGAGTAATCACCACCTACCATTTGTCATATTTCATCCCTTAGAGAAAGAACTGCATCCTTTGTTTACAATTTAGGAATTTGGTGTCATCGAGGATTGGTGGTCGCATGGAGAAGCTTCTCTCTAGGTGAGAGAACCAAGAAGGTTGTCACCCATCTTCTCATCGCGTGGGAGATGTGTCAGAGTAGACTGTGTCTTCGATACCACTTTTTGGATCTAAGGGCTCTAGAGGGGGGAGTGAATAGGTCCAAAAACACTTACGCAAAACTGGTTAGACCTTCAAGTTACTTCAAATAAGTTTAACTACAAATAGTGAATTTGATGGCAAATGAAACATACATAGCAAGGAAGAGAGATATTTAAGAAACCAAGTGAAACAACTATTTTAGAGTGGTTATACTCTCCAAACTAGGAGAGAGTCAGTCCACTACCTAGAGAGGTCAAGCTCTAGGATTTCATAGAAGTCTACTCCATATATTCACTTATAAGAGTTACAACAAATGACCTTCCTTTTCCGTGACAAGGATACCAAACTACCATTTGAGGCCAAGGGAGCCAACAACCTTACAAACAAGGTCTTACCTATCCAAGAGCTAGTCTTCTACCTCACTGAGGTCTTACCTACTCTTGCAAGTAGTTGGATGCCTTCACCAAGGTGATCCCCTTCCTGCAATGAGTCTTCTTCCTAGAGGATTTACCTACTCAGTTCCTTGGATCTTCTTCCTTGTCCTTCTCCTTCACCCGGAGAAGCTTCAAGCACCTTCTCCTTCACTCAGAGAAGCCTTTATCAACTAGACCTTCAAGAGAGAGGTTGGGAAGTGTAAGGCCCCTAACCTAGCTTAGTGCTTGAGAATGTTTGATTATGTTTGCTTCTCTTAATAAGATGTTTAAACCTTAATTTAATCTCTTTCGATGCCTTAATAACATGTGAGATGCTTATGTTTTCAGTTTGGTCATGTTTGAATAATGTTTGAGTTAGTTTTTCTATATATTGTTTGGACCTAGTTGCAATTTACCACATTGAGGGGGTTATCTTGAAATTTGGCACATGTATATTGTTCCCTTGATACCTTGGCATCATGAGAGAGTATGGTGCCTTGGGGTGCCTTGTTATGCCTTGTTTTGTTAACGAGAGAAGTGGTGACATGTTGAGAGTGGTTTCTAGGGTTTCTTTGATGCCCTAGCTTTGTGTTGACCCTTGTATTGACCATTTGGTTTTGGGTCTTTCAGCGACCATCCTTGTTGTCCCTTGGTGTTTTATCTCTAGTCATATAAGTTTTGGTGGATGCCTTGAGATCCCTAAGATCACATAAGGTGTGGAGTCTTCTCTTGGGTCGCTTGACCTAGGGTTTGGTCGCTTGGATTGTGTTGGTCACTTGAAGTGGGTTGCTTGGTTTCTCTCCAACCATGTGCCTTTGTGGCCATGGTCCCCTTTGACTGGTGGTCATTTAGGACCACATGAGGTCTCTAGTTTACCTAGTTTTTCATGACCTATCTTGCATGCATGATGTTAGTGGGTGCATGTTGGTTCTTTGGTGGACATGTGGCACTTATGTGCATGACACCTCAACCCTTCCATTTCTCTCATACTCTTAGGTATATAACCTGTCTCCTACACATGCAAGTGTCTTTGTCATCCTTCCTCATTCTCTCCTCCATCTTGTGCTTGGCCCTAGTGTGCTTGGTGGTGAGGAGAAGCTCGTCTTTGGTTCTTGGTGGTCGAGAATCCCTTGCATGTGGTAATCCAAGCTTGGAGCTACTCTTCCTTGGTGATTTTTGGTGGTTCCTTGATCTTTGGTAAGTGATTCCACCTCTTCATTTTGTTTTCTTGCAAAACCCTATCTCCTTCTTCTCCTTTCTTGGTCGTAGATTGTGGTTCATCCATGGTGGCTTTTTGAGAAACTTCTCTTCATAAAGATCAAATCCATGGTTCTCCATGGTAGTACCTAAGTGAGATAAAGATCTTCTCCCTTTCTCCTTCTTTTGTTCCCTTCGTCCTTGTGGTTTTGAGTTCTCTTTATTTACCTTTAATCTAGAGTTTCCTCTTCTCTTTTGAGTTGGTGTCTAGCTTGATCATGGAGGATATCAAGGCCAAGTTTCTCTCTTGCTTTCAGATCTTTGCTTGGAGGTGGTGCAACCATCATCTAAGGAAGATTATATAACTCTCTAACTTCTCTATTGTAGCACTTTAATCCTACATGCATCTTATTATAAAATGCAATATCTCATTTTTTATAATGTTATCTTGATTAGAGTTGATTTTCTATATTGATCTTGCATGCACTTACTTCTTTATCTAAACCCTAATTCATGTGGTCAAACTTTAATGGAAGGTAATGACAGTGGTTTTGCATGCAACTAAATCTTGATTTTTGTTGATCTTAGTTTTGGTTAGGATTCCTTGGATAAGATGGAGTTTTGGTTCTATTTCATGAGTTGGATCTTGAAATTTCGTTTAGCATATCAGGTTTATGATGTTGGTTTCAAGGAATTTTTGGTTTTAGAGTTTTGAATGTGATCTTTGCCCAAATGAGTTCTCTTTCTCAAAAGTTCTATTTTTAAGATGTTAATCTCTATTTTGATGATGTTTTTGTCTCTCTAAAACATCTCACATGTTGTGTACCATGTTATGAAGGTCTGGTTTGAATTTGGTCAAATGAAGTGGTTCCCTTGGTTTTGGTCGCATACGCCATTGATCCTCTTTGATCATATAGAAAAGTTGGTCTCCTTTGACCATTTGGATGTGGCACTATTCCTTCGGCCATTTGAATTGGTTGATTCCCTTTGGTCGCATGAATTGATGGTTTCATTTGACCAATAAAATTCATGTCGGTTGGACCACCAGATGTGGTTGCATTCCAATCAACGTGTGTCCTTCATCTGAAAATCTAAAAAATGAAGACTAATTAGAACTTAAGATAGCATCGTGTGATGCGATCTTTATTCAGTGCAAAATTTTCTAAAAAGGTAAAAACAAAATTAAAGAAACATTCTAATTTGAAATTAAAAGTAAAAATGAATTTATTGATCGGGTTGCCTCCCGACAAGTGCCTTTGTTTTATGTCGATGGCTCGACATGAGTCCTTCAACTTATTGGTGGATACGTCAGATTGGTAAGATCCGTCATTGATTTGGTGCCTATGTCAGCTGAGGTGATATATCTCTTCAAGTGTTGGTTGTTAGTCACAAATTCTCCTGATTGTTCTCTCTATAAAACAAAAGCTTCATGCCGGTAGATGCACTTCCTACAACCATTTGGTTTTAGCTTTGGTTGCTAGTTTTTGTCGCTGACCTTGGTATTATCGAGCTCTTGTGTGTCATGGTTGTGATTTGATCACTGGTCTTGTGAATGGTCTTCGACCATGATGTTTTCCTCCCTTTGGTCATATATTTTATGTCCTTATGCTTAGTTTAACCAATGAAGGGTTATGACATGTGTTGATAATAATGCTCGCCTTGATGTTGATAGTGGTTGACCCACATGTTCCAAGAGTGTGGGAAGGTGAGATACCTAGGGTATGTTGATTTTTTTATGCAAAACCCTAATCAGCTCTATATGATAACCCTAACCCTAATCCCAAGTGTAGGGTGTACTATTAACTTACTTGAAGGAACTAACAATGTGATTAATTGTTTCTCTCTCCTATTCGTATGATTCTAACCATGCATGTGATGAATGTCATAGCTTGTGTATGCTATGGTGGTGATCATATGAGCCTTGATGAAACATGATGAGATCATACTGATGTGATGGGTACTATGACCTAGTGAAGGCTTAATGCCTATTGTGAGGTAATATACTCTAGTGATGTAATTGAGGGATTGATATCCCACAATGATGTGACATTGGTGGTAACCTTGTGTGGCTGTGTGACATTGGTGATGACCTTTTGAATGGCAGCGCTACAAGTACCATGTGATAATGATGTGACTAGTTCACACCTTATGTGTTTTATATCTTCTGGAGTTGTATTATTCTCCTTATTCTTGTAGAGTTTGTTTTGGGTTTGTACATCATAACTTGATTGATGCTAAAAGATACTAAATTAGATTAACTAATTAAGTGAAACCCTAACCGTGTAGGTGCATGTGCCATTGATCCATTCCAGTGTCAGTTTTATTTTTGGATGGAGAAACGAGTCATTCCTACAAGAAACTCAGAGCACATATTTTTGAATATGTGGGGGTGCAAGTCGACTATCTCCTTGCGTCCAAAATTCCAGTTTGTGTGAGACAACCATGCGTCAGATATTCTCCTTCTGATATGTAACAGGAAACAATTTAACTGCATGTGATGCCTCATTTTAGAATGGCCATGTGTGCACTTGTTCTTCTAGCGTCACGACCTATACCAAGGCGGGCGAGGTGTTTTTATATGGATGTCCGTGTGTGAGCCAATCCTTCAGTTTGATTATATGTTGTAGTTTGCAATTGACTGATATGTCTCTGTGGTGTTTCTCTTGTACTAAGAAATAGGTGTTGGAGTGGTCATGGATTCTAGCTCTTCCATTGACCTTGTATGGCATGATTTGGACTCTACAGTGGTCGGTTGGATTTGTGTAACGACTCGCACTTTTGAGTGTCTAAAAGACCTTAAAGTCGCAGATCATTAATCATATACTCCAGGATCAGATTCATGAAATAATACAAAATAGTAAATAATTTCCATTAATGATCAAATAATTACATATTTGCATTAAAAATCTCATCTAAGGAATTACATAGCTTTTATACAGAATTAACTTTTACATGTGTGAAGATAAACCATTAAGACTAAACCTTCATGATTAAACGGTGGTGCCTTCAACATCTCTAATTGTACGCTCATGTCCACAAATCAAGTATATCTAATACCTAAAACGCCGACAAACAAATACGCAGTCAGTATATTGCTATACTGGTACATGGATTCAAACAATAATCACAGGTAACATATAAGAAAACATCTTTATCTTGCATATAAGAACATAAACTTGTTTCCATATTCTAACCCATATGTGGTCAACTACGTCAGGTGTAATCACTGTCCCTCCGGGGCTCATGTGCATTACCCTTAAGATCAGTCTAACCCCAGTTTTAGAATATTATTATTCCCTTTACATGATACTCATAAGAACTTTATAATTTTCAAGAAATAAATAAACAACCAAGTAGTTTATTTGTCGTTCAATTTCATTGAGAAACTTCGGCAATCTCAGAAATCGATATATGTAATCATAAGCGTAACCACGTACCTTATGTCATCATAGAAACCATGCAGAACATTATATACTTTACGAGTGTATCCAAACATCCAATCAACAAAGCACATAATCAATAGGTATCTGAAACAAAACATACTACATATGTGTCTCCATGTATTCATATTACATTATTCAGATCTATATGTGCTCCTAAACTAGGGTTTAAGACTATCTCGTGTTTGGACCAGGGATTAGGGTCACAAACTCTAACTCCTCACATTATGGTTTCTAAGATTACTAATTCCATTATGCATATTAGGTGAAACCCTAACTGTCAAATTAAGCATATTAAACTACTTATGACACCTAAATCATATTACTAACATTGTCATCATAGCAAGATGTCCAGATTGGTTTCAACACCCTAAATCAGCATGAATATGGTTACTAATATGGAATCATCCATTATTCATCATTATCAAGGTTTCACTCATTATATATGTCTATATAAGTTATGAACATAACATAACCAATTCTAATCAATTAAGCATCATGTTAACCTAAATCTAGGATTTCCTTTATACTAATCACATTAACACATGTATTGCACATACTTTTGAAATAGAAAGCATAATCAGGTTCTGATAATATTTTATTTCGATTCCTCTCGTTTTTCTAAGAAACTTTCATATATTATATGTCCCCATCAGAGTCACGAATAATTAACTATAATTATTTCAAGTTAATGCACTTACCGGCCAATCAGGTGACGCCGCATCATCCTAGTGTGTGCCTGCGGCCAGCCGGTCCTTTGCTCCAGTGAGGCGGGGACTTAAGAACATAATGCAAAGACTATTTTACCCATCCCTCAAACGCTCGGCTCCTGTGCATGCGGGGGGTATAATTGTCTAAAAGCTTTAAACCATTTTCAACCTTGTGATGCGTCTTCGTCCCTCAACGGAGGTAGACCCCAAGTCCCGGTTGTGCACCCCACTTCCAGCGTCGCGCCCCAACGTCTCCCGCGGAGTGGCTACCGGCACCGAGGTCCCCAACCACCCTCCTCTACTTCTCTCTCTTGTGCCTCAGCACTGTGGTCAAACAAACGTCGTGGGCCTCTCGCAGTCTGCCCGACTCCATTACAGCTCGCCACACCCCTCAAACGCTAGCCTCTAGCACTCCTCTTGGTGTGGCGGACAGCACCGATCTCCGCGCTCATCCAACCTGATGCTAGACGGCTCCTCCCCTTCAAATAGAAAGTCACCCTCTCCCTACTTGTGCGCTCCGCTGCACAACGCTACTGTTGTGGCAAGCTATGACGCTCAGTTTTACAGTCGAGAACGTCGCCCCCAAAATGCCTTCACCCTTTGTCACTCAAGCTTGATGCATAGAGCATGGACCTGGTGTGTCTGTGTCATTGTCTCCATGTGCTCCACCGGATTAGAGGGCTGGGATGGCTTTTTCGCCTCACCCTACTGCACAATGGGGCGCCTCCTGTCTGCAGGTCTTCCGACCTAAGCAAGGCTACGTTCTTCTTGTCAGGTGGTGACTGGGTGGAAGCGACAAGATCTGTACACGGGGAGTCATGTTCTCTTCCATCGGCTCCTATATATATATATATATATATATATATATATATATATATATATATATATATATATATATATATATATATATATATATATATATATATATATATATATATATATATATATATAAGACCCTAGGAAAGGCTTTAGGGTTGGGAGGAGGACTATGATCTCCGCTGGATATGGAAAAAGATTCACTCACATTAACTAATCAGCAACTTTGTTGTATATTGCCTTATGGCTACGTGATTTCAAAAGGTAAGTACTCCTTTCCCTATATAATTATGACAACACTCACAATATTCATTGTCTTTCTGAAAGTACTTCAAAGAAATCTTCTTTATTTGATAATTGACGCCATCTAATATTATGGAAACACAAAGAATAATTTAAAAGAAAGAATGTATTCCTTCTTTTTCTTTAAAACAAGCTTCCTATTTTCTTTAGGAAACTTACATATTATTCCATTATTTGGCTTTCAAGAAAAAGGTGGATAATCCTTTAACTAATTATCTAAGCTACATATTATCTTGGATTATCTGAGAAATCCTCTCATTATCTTATATTGTAATTATCCTTCAACATACCAAAAAGGCAACCCAAGGTAACACTATTTGGTATCCCAACCATTGTGTTTCCAATAATGGAAAGATAAGTATTCTTTTAACTGTCTAACACATTATACACTTTATTCTCATTTGGAAAACGTTTATCAATATCAAAAGTCATTACTATTTATTAATGCATGAATTCCTTTTATCTATTTGTCTTTTGCCACAAGCACTTGTGCGACAAAGGCAATTAACATTACTATTCCACCAATAAAATCATTGAGGAATTATCAATTTAATTCATGCATCATTTTTTATAGTTCAATTTTACCAAAATTTGAGGATATTACATTCACCCCTCTTTAAAAGGAATTTTGTCCCCAAAATTTAGGCCTACTAAGCTTAGGTGAATGATAACTCATCTTATTTTCAAAATTTAGGGTTAGCACCCTGCTTAGATGGCTTAACCACTTTTCATTAGCATAACAATTTTCGTTTTATTACTAAGATTGGTACCCGAATTGAAATTCAAGTATATCAACATCTTTAGTATATGCATATTATCATCACTTGATGATTTCATTATCACTTGGTGATTTCCCTTTTCACCTAGGTTTCCAACCTATTATTCATTATTTTAACATGAGGGTGAGGTGACACCTCTAACCCTAGTTCATGTCATTACACATTCAATGTAAGATATTCAACCTCATTATCTCAATTTTTTTAAGCATAACGTGTGTCTATCCTATCTCCCTCCCTTATAATAAAATGAAATAAGCATTTGGCTGCAGCCCAAACACAAAGTTCAATCCATTCCAAGAGCAGAGATGGTACATCCACACATTACCTTTCAATTTCACATATTAAGTTGTATCATACTCTATATGACTCTAAACTTACTTGTTCTCAATTTCACAACATTCTTATATCTCATGAAGTCAAGTGTCCCTTTTCTTACTCTTAAGTTAGGGCACAACTTCTCTCAAGCTTCTATGACTTCCTTATATCTTTATATTTACATCTCATGTATCATTATGAGCCTTGGCCAAATCCTCAAGGTCTCTAGGGGTATAGGTACTTTTGGAGTGATCTCATCCTTATGCATCAAGAGAGTTCCTTTCACATTCACCCATTAGGCTACATGATCCTCATGGAGGTAGCTAATCTCCTGAGTCATGTACCTTGGATAAACCTAGTTGTTACCTCCCGACCACATGGTCATGTGCATTCAGGGCATATCAACTCCCAATCCAACAGTCCAATGTACCTCTAATACACCGTACTTGACCCTAGGATTGCATTAGGACTCTACCCTCCCTAAGGGTTTCTTTTGAGATGTCACATCTTTTAAGCACATTATTCTCTTATTTAATTCGTTAACCTGGATTTCCTTCATCTCTCTCTTTCGAGTACACATAATGTAGTGTCATCCCATCATTAGGCTCGGGCCACCTTCCCTCCAGGGCTTGGTGCCATGTTGGTCTTCCCTCCTGGGCTTGACCTCTGTGATCTTCCCCTCCAGGGGCTTGATCCTAAACAACTGCATTGTGGACTTAGGCCACCTTCCCTCCTAGGCTTGGTGCCTTCCTGGTCTTCCCTCCTTGGATTGACCATTTCATGACCTTCCCTCCTGGGCTTGGTCGTCCACTTAGGCCACCTTCCCTCTTGGGCTTGGTGCCTTACTGGTCTTCCCTCCTGGGCTTGACCAGTTGTGTCACTTAGAGTTGGCATCCTTGGGTTCAAAGAATTTAAGTACGTTCATTTTTTATTTTCTCTTTAACTCTTCACCCCTCTAGGCAAGGATTAAGGTTATCTCAATACTTAAATACATTTTGTCACTTACCTTTTATGGGAAAGTCCTAGCCTAGGGTTCCGTCATGGCTCATAGGAGGAGGTTAGGCTCTCTAGCCACAACCTGATCCCAAGATCTAAGGTTTTACCTCCCTCTTAGGTCATCTTCCCACTCTTGGGTTGACCCACCCTAGGTTGGAACACTAACCCTAAAGGTTTCATAAATATCTTCTTTTTACTTATGCATAACATTTTTTTCTTTCTTTTCATTATATCATATCAACCCATGTTTTCTCAATTTTTAGAATATCCCCTCATGGTTTCTATCCATTCAGTGAACTTGGATCACCTTCCCCTCCAGGGGCTTGGTGCTACATCGGCCTTCCCCTCCAGGGGTTTGGCCATCATCACCAAACTTCTAGAGACAACATGAGGGGTTTGAGAAAGTTATATTCACATTTTATATATCACTATTGGGTTCATATATTTCTTAAGACCTCTTACATGCATGTTATGCTCCTCGTGCACACACGCATGGGAGATTGGGTTACCTCAACCCATCCCTTTATCTTTCTTATTTCTAGTTTCAAATTTCACATGGGTATTGTCCCATACCACCACACCATGTTCATTATTTAAGGTTAAGATTTTATGGTTAGGATTAGGGACTATACTCTACCTCTTAGAGTTTTCCTGTCTCTAGACTCTCTAGAGTTTTCATACCCTAATCCAAGTCCTTCCTCTATGAAAGGGCTTACCCATACTTGTATCTTTCTAATGTCTACCCTCTCTAGAGGGACCTACATAAAAGGTTACATCTTTTCACATTTACTTCTCTAATTAACAATTTCTTTTTAGGGCTTATTAAGCAAAGTCATGAGAAGTAGACGAAGTATGAGATGAGAAACCTAAAAGATACTTTCAGCTTTACTAATTTTTCTCTTAAATTTTCTAAGGATGATTTTGAAATTATAAAATATTAGGTATTAGTTGATGAATCTGTGCTCTGATACCAAATGTAACGACCCACACTTTTGAGTGTCTAAAAGACCTTAAAGTCGCAGATCGTTAATCATATACTCTAGGATCAGATTCATGAAATAATACAAAATAGTAAATAATTTCCATTAATGATCAAATAATTACATATTTGCATAAAAAGCTCCTCTAAGGAATTACATAGCTTTTAAAAAGAATTAACTTTTACATGTGTGAAGATAAACCATTAAGACTAAACCTTCATGATTAAACTGTAGTGTCTTCAACATCTCTATCTGTACCCTCATGTCCACGAATCAAGTATATCTGATACCTAAAACGCCGACAAACAAATATGCGGTCAGTATATTGCTATACTGGTACATGGATTCAAACAATAATCACAGATAACATATAAGCAAAAATCTTTATCTTGCATATAAGAACATAAATTTGTTTCCATATTCTAACCCATATGTGGTCAACTACCTCAAGTGTAATCACTGTCCCTCTGGGGCTTGTGTGCATTACCCTTAAGATCAGTCTAACCCCAGGTTCAGAATATTATTATTCACTTTTCATGATACTCATAAGAACTTTATAATTTGCAAGAAATAAATAAACAACCAAGTAGTTTATGTGTCGTCTCTCATCGAGAAACATCGGCAATCTCAGAATTCGATATATGTAATCATAAGCGTAACCACGTACCTTATGTCAGCACAGAAAACATCCAGAACATTATATACTTTACGACTATATCCAAACATCCAATCAAAAAAGCACGTAATCAACAAGTATCTGAAACAAAGCATACTGCATATGTGTCACCATGTATTCATATTACATTATTCAGATCTAGATGTGCTCCTAAACTAGGGTTTAGGACTATCTCGTTTTTGGACCAGGGATTAGGGTCACAAACTCTAACTCCTCACGTTATGGTTTCTAAGATTACTAATTCCATTATGCATATTAGGTGAAACCCTAACTGTCAAATTAAGCATATTAAACTACTTGTGACACCTAAATCATATTACTAACATTATCATCATAGCAAGATGTCCACATTGGTTTCAACACCCTAAATCAGCATGAATATGGTTACTAATATGGAATCATCAATTATTCATCATTATCAAAGTTTCACTCATTATATATGTCTGGATAAGTTATGAACATAACATAACCAATTCTAATCAATTAAGCATCATGTTAACCTAAATCTAGGCTTTCCTTTATACTAATCACATTAACACATGTATTGCACATACTTTTGAAATAGGAAGCATAACCAGGTTCTGATAATATTTTATTTGGATTCCTGTCATTTTTCTAAGCAACTTTCATATATTATATCTCCCCATCAGAATCACGAATAATTAACTATAATTATTTCAAGTTAATGCACTTACCGGCCAATCATGTGACGCCACGTCATCCTTGTGTGTGCCTGCGGCCAGCCGGTCCTTTGCTCCAGCGATGCGGGGACTTAAGAACATAATGCAAAGACTATTTTACCCATCCATCAAATGCTCGGATCCTGTGCATGCGGGGGGTATAATTGTCCAAAAGCTTTAACCCATCTTCAACCTTGTGACGCGTCTGCATCCCTCGACAGAGGTAGACCCCAAGTCCCGATTGTGCACCCCACTTCCAGCGTCACACCCAGATGCCTCCCGCGGAGTGGCTACCAGTGTCGAGATCCCCGACCACCCTCCTCTACTTTGCTCTCTCGTGCCTCAGCGTTGCGGTCAGACCGACGTCGTGGGCCTCTCGTAGTCTTCCTGACTCCATTACAGCTCGCCACACCCCTCAAACGCCAGCTTGCAGTGCTCCTCTTGGTGTAGCAGATGACACCGGTCTCTGTGCTCACCCAACCTAACGCTAGACGGCTCCCCCCTTCAGATAGAAAGCCGCCCTCTCCCTACTTGTGCGCTCCACCACACAGCGCTACTACTGTGGAAAGACACGACACCCTATTTTACAGTCGAGAATGTCGCCCCCAAAACTCCTTCACCCTTTGTCACTCAAGCTTGATGCATAGAGCATGGACCTGGCGTGTCCGTGTCGTTGTCTCCATGTGCTCCACCGGATTAGAGGGCTGGGATGGCTTTTGCGCCTCACCCTACTGCACAACAGTGCGCCTCCTGTCTGCAGGTCTTCCGACCTAAGCAAGGCTACATTCTTCTCGTCAGGTGGTGACTGGGTGGAAGCGACAAGATCTGTACATAGGGAGTCATGTTCTCTGCCGTCGGCTCCTATATATATATATATATATATATATATTTATATATATTTATATATATATATATATATATATTTATATATAAGACCCTAGGCAAGGCTTTAGGGTTGGGAGGAGGACTATGATCTCCGCTGGATATGGAAAAAGATTCACTCACATTAACTAATCAGCAACTCTGTTGTATATTGCCTTATGGCTATGTGATTTCAAAAGGTAAGTACTCCTTTCCCTATGTAATTATGACAACACTCACTATATTCATTGTCTTTTCGAAAGTACTTCAAAGAAATCTTATTTATTTGATAATTGACGACATCTAATATTATGGAAACACAAAGAATAATTTAAAAGAAAGAATGTATTACTTCTTTTTGTTTAAAACAAGCTTCCTATTTTCTTTAGGAAACTTACATATTATTCCATATTTGGCTTTCAAGAAAAAGGTGGATAATCCTTTAACTAATTATCTAAGCTACATATTATCTTGGATTATCTGAGAAATCCTCTCATTATCTTATTTTGTAATTATCCTTCAACATACCAAAAAGGCAACCCAAGGTAACACTATTTGGTATCCCAACCATTGTGTTTCCAATAATGGAAAGATAAGTATTCTTTTAACTATCTAACACATTATACACTTTATTCTCCTTTGGTAAACGTTTATCAATATCAAAAGTCATTACTATTTATTAATGCATTAATTCCTTTTATCTATTTGTCTTGTGCCACAAGAACTTGTTAGACAAAGGCAATTAACATTACTATTCCACTAATAAAATCATTGAGGAATTATCAATTTAATTCATGCATCATTTTTTATAGTTCAATTTTACCAAAAATTGAGGATATTACAATTTGAGTGGTACAATTCAAATCCTTAAGGCATAATAAAAAGACATAATACGGCCGTGTAGTGTAATTTTCTTAGGGTCAAATAAGAATTACATTCAATGACTCCTCTGCCTTATCCTTGTACTAATTTCTTGAATTATAATGTGGTAAGAGAACTCAAATGGTATACATGTTCTTCATATTCCTTCTTAACATATTAATTGTTCTACTGCTCAGTGGTAACTACCTAGTTTACTTAATATGCTTTGTTAATTTAATACATATTATTTAGCCAAATCTTCTAAACCTATTAAGTATGATATCTACTTATGCTTTTAATAGTTGCTACTGAGATTTATATCTCTCGCTGGGACATTTGGTCTCACCCCATGGGTTAACACATCTTTTAGGCGGTCGTGCATGACAAGGTAGAGATCGTGCAGTGGAGATTGGGCAGCAAGAGGAGCAATAGTTGTTGGAAGGTTTGATATACTACTAGTGTTTTGTAGTAGAGTCATATGTGTCATCCCTGTACTCTCAGGTCCTTGGCGGGAGTTTTGCAGATGTTGTATATCGAGACAACATTTTTGCTATATGCCTTTGATGTACATATATCGCATGTATGTATATGTGACAGTTACCATATGTACAAGTTGTGGCCAGTGAGCCTAAAATAGTGTTATGTAATAATATTTTCTAGGGTCATATATATATATATATATATATATATATATATATATATATATATATATATAGAGAGAGAGAGAGAGAGTCAGGCTAGAATACACTCGAGTGTACAGATGACGCCGTACACCTCAATGGTGTTTGCCTATCTAGACCATGTTTTTCCAAAATCTAATCCATTGATCTTCATGGTTACAATAATAATAGGTCACATACAAAATTTGAACTCATTTGGATGAGTGTAAGTCACTCATCCAAGGACAACAAAATCGACGTACAAAACTAATTTTAAATACATGATTTTTGCATCCTTTAGATGCACGACCTATAAGTGTCCAAATGAGCTAAAATTTATTATATAGTATGTTCTTATGATAATTAAGAAGATCAATGGTTTAGATTTTTCAAAAATTTGTTGCATCTTCAAAAATGACTGAGGTGTACGGTGCCTCCAGTACACTCGAGTGTACACTAGCCTGACTCATATATATATATATATATATATATATATATATATATATATATATATATATATATATATATATATAGGTGGATTTTGTGGATTCCGATGTGATATAATCTAGTTTTTTGCTTATATGCAAATGGTTTTAATTTCTTATATTTTTTGGTAACCTGACTGATTAGTGTTAATAATGCATTTGTTTTGAGTAATATCGTTGTTGTGTTCCACGGGGCGTCACAGTTTAAGGTTGGTATCAGAGCTTTAGGTTCGTTGAGTGTACAAGGACATAGGACTAGGGTTTGTTTCTGTTCTAGTATCCTCTAGTTCATTAATGGTAACTTCTACTTATGCAGAAGAAGAAGAAGAAGAAGAAGAGAAGAAAGATGGTTGGAGAACACGAAGAACATGTTGTTGAGAGCAGTGTTGTTGCACCTGGAGGTGGTGTAAGGAGGTAGGAGAGGGTTGATGGAGTTCCTAAGGTGTCCCAGTTTGACCTGAACATGATGGAAAACCCTACCTTTCAGTCCTTATTCAAGCAGTTCATGGCGACGATGACACACATGGCAGGCAGAATGCCCACACCACAGCCAAGGGCAGCTGTTCCCAGTGCTTAATCTCTTGAAACCATGAAGGCCTTTGAGAGGTTGAGGTGAGTTGGAGCTGTGGAGTATGTTGGTAGGTTAGATCCAGCAGATGCTGACATTTGGTTGACAAAGTTGAAGAATGCCTTTAAGATCCTCAACGTCCCTGAGGTAGACAAGGTGAAGCATGCTGTGTATCTTTTGAAAGGAAGTGTTGGCCATTGGAGGGCCATTGAGGAGGTGAAGAGGCCTGGTGCTAGTACCCGTTGGGAGGAGTTCCGACATGAGTTCATCACTCAATACTTTCCTCAGATATACCTAGACAAGAAGATCTACCAGTTTGAGAGGATGAGGTGGGGATCCATGTCGATCAACGAGTATGAGGTTAAGTTTATAGAATTGTTGAGGTTCTGTCTTCATATGGCTGCTACAAATCAAGAGAGGATCAGACGTTTTGAGAAGGGCTTGAGCACAAAATTGACTACACCAATGTCATCTTTGGAGAATCATGAGCAGTTTGCCACATTTGTGGAGTCGGTCAGGAGGATAGAGAGATCATTTGTTGAGAAACGTGAGGTGAGTTCCAACAAGAGATCAGCACAGTATTAGGGACAGTCTTTTGGAGGTTTCTAGAAGTCTAGGTTCTCAGCACCACAGTCACAGTAGAGGTCAGGTATGCAGACATAGTGGTCACCAAGTAAGGGTAGAGGCTGCATTTTTCACCAGTAGGAGCGCACAACACAACGTCAGTGTCAATGACTGGTCCATCTAGGTCGTGGTATGAGAGAAACACTTGCTACAAGTGTGAACGGAATGGGCATACAAGACGGTATTGCCATGTGAAGGATGATGAGGTGACCCAACAATTAGGACAAAGTTAGAATGGCTCACAGTGGCAACAATTTAACAATAGTGGAGGTTGAGGATGTGGACATGCGCCACAAGTTGGTTCCTTTGGACATGGAAGTAGATGATAGGGGTGACAACATGAAATGACTCGATTCTACACCATCAGTCAGCTGGAAGTAGTGGTCAACCCATGCGTTGTGACAGGTCAAATGGAGTTATTTCATTCTTATTTGTTTTCTTCTTGCTTTATATTTATTTTGGTTGACCTGGGTGCGACTCACTCTTTTATCATTCGAGAAGTGATTTCTAGTTGTTCCTTGCCTGTTAGTCATAGGAATGATAGCCTTCATTTAGAAACCTCGTTGGTTGGTTCCACTGAGTTGTGGGAGGTGTGTCCTTCTTATGTCCTTTCTTTCTCAAGGTACAACATTCAAGTGGATCTCATACCACATGACATGCATTGATTCGATCTGGTCCTTGGAATGGACACTTTGAGAAGTATTAGGTAGTTTTGCACTGTAGTTCTAAAGCAACGACGTTTGTTGATAGAGATGTGACGTGGATCTTCCAAGGAGATAGGAAGATCCTTCCGACGTGTACGGGTCAGCTATGGTGGTAGAGAAGTTGATGAGGCAAGGCTGTGATGCATTCTTAGCGCATATGGTAGATACCAAGGTAAGGAGTTTGAGTATCTGAGAGGTGCCAGTTGTCTATGATTTTGAGGATGTGTTTCCTGACGAGTTTCCTGATGTTCCTCTAGTCTGGGAGATTGATTTTTAGATCAATCTGGTACATGGAACCCAGTCGATAGCACATACACCGTACAAAATGGCACCAGCGAAGATGGCATAGTTGGAAGAAATAGTTGCAAGAACTTCTTGAGAAAGGTTATATTCTGAGCACTTCACCTTAGTGTGACCCCATGCAGTTTGTTAAGAAGAAAGATGGATCCATGAGGATGTGCATCAATTATAGGCAGTTGAATAAAGTGAAGATCAAGAATAAATATCCTTTGTTATGGATTGATGGTCTATTTGATCAGTTATGAGGTGTTATAGTCTTCTCTAAGTGTGACGCCCTGTGCCACAAACCACGAGAAAATTTTGATCTAAATGCGGAAATAAAACTAAACAAATAGATTATAAGAAAACAATGAAAATTACAATTGATTTCATTAAGAACCAAAACTACAAAAACCCTTATAGATAAGTCCTCACAGAACACCTCAGATATCATCAGTTACAAGGTACTTACATCAACATTTACTTATCACATGTGCTATAAACCTGCTTTAAGGGATAGATGTCCCATATATACATATGTAAATATACTTGAGCATCTGCCATATCATTACATCAAAGGGCATACGATTCAGAAACATGTATCGATAGCATCTCTACAAAATGCACCCAAAAACCATACCAAAGACTTGAGTTTATAGGGACGACTCTAAGACACTACACCAAAAGACTAGCAACAACACCCCCAACCTTATCAGCTATTGGCCTTCCTGGTGCTGCTCTGCCTCAGTTGCATGATCTCTACCTCCTCATGCATGTCCACCTAAAAGATGTGGAGAACCCACAAGGTGAGATCCAAATCTCATTGGGAGATATAACTCTTCAACCACGCTATTATTAACACAACATGGATAACTAAAGAATAGAAACAAGCTATAATTATGATAAGCATGTTCAACTACATGTTATGTCTAAAGCATAACAGTATAAGCAACTACAATTGGATTGTAACATATCTTATCATCATAAAAGGAATATGAAGAACATGTATATTCACTACCAACTATACTATACTAAAGTAAGCACAACCTCATCCATTGTTTTTGTATTTGATCCTAAGCAAGTATACTACATGACTGATTACATGTTTTATCATGCCATAAGGATTTGAGTCGTACCACCCAAATCCAACCGAACACTTCTAAGTCGAAATCGGTCCCATACAAGGTCTATGTAAGAGTCAGAATCTACGACCTCACCAAACCTCGTGGTCAGTACACGAGTATAGCACAGAGACATATCAGTCAACTACAACCAACGACATATAGTCAAGTTGTGAAAATCATAACCCGCCTTGTTACAAGTCACAGCACTAGAGAAACTGAGCTACAACCTGCAGCCACACTCCTGCCAAGGTATGACCTGCAGCCAATCCTTTGAAACCTCATAAGCAACATATCACTCAGCTACGACCCACAACCACACTCTTTCCAGGGTATGGCCAGTAGAAAATCCTTTGAATGCATATACTCAATAGTATATGACTCCAAGCTTTCACTAGGGAAAGCCCAAACATCCAGTATATGATGACACTGAGATGGATCTATGGCATATGGAAAAACTACATGATTAAGTTCCACTTGATTAGTTAAGTCAATTAAGTTTCTTTTCACATCAATCAAGTCATAACGTATGAAGTCATAACAAACTCTACAAAGATAAGGACATAGCACTCTTACAGAAGATGTAAACGTATAGGGTGTGATCTTGTCACACTATCACCCCATGATACTTGTATTATTGTCATTTACCACATCATCAATACCAAAGTCACATACTACAGGATATCAATCCCTCAGCTCATCATTCATGTACCACAAGTGTTTCAGCACGCCTCTTGATGGCTCATTTAACCTGTATCATGCCTAATCATCATAGCATACCCTACCTATGATTTTCAAACTCATAAAACTTGCATGGTTAGAAGTTCATAAACAAGAGGGATAACCACATGACATGTTAACCATACCATGAGAGAGAAACAAGCAAGCTCATTGCACTTTATTAGGGTTAGGGTTCCTTCTTAGCCGATTAGGGTTTACAAAGTCAGACATAACAACCAACCCCAAGTTTATCACCTCCCATCATCTTAGTAGTATATTAGGTTAAAGGAGTTAAATTAAGAGTGATTAAATATTATTCCAAACAACACTTTACATGGCTTAATCATTACTCATATGATTGCATCATTGAGTGTCCAAGCATACCCTTCAACCACCTTCATCATCATGTGTCGACCTTCTTCAACATGGTGTCTCAGTCTATCATCATGATGTGTGTTAGCCTAACATCAACAAGATGTGTCAGTTTTACCATCATCATAGGTGTATAGATTTACCATCAATTAGGTGTATCGATTTATCATCAACATAGGTGTGTTGACCACTCATCAATAAGGTATGTCGGCCTAACACCAACAAAGTGTGCCAGTTTATCATCATAATCATGTGTTAGCATACCATCAAGGTTTGTCGTCCTAGAATCAACATGATGCGCTAGCTTACCATCGACAAGCTATGTCAGTCCAACGCCAACATGATGTATTGGCCTAACACCAAAAAAAGTGTGTCGGCCTACCATCATCAAGGGTATATCGGTTCTATCATCACAAAAGGGTTTTGGCCACAAACCATCACAAGTTACAACTATGGTTAGCTAGGGTATCAACCATAAGTCATCATGGGTTACCTCTATGGCTAGGGTGTTGGCCATAAGCCATCACGGGTTACAACTATGGTTAGGGTGTCAATCATAAGCCATCATGGGTTACCGCTATAGCTAGGGTGTCAGGCACATCACTACATGGCCAAGACCATCACCAAGACATAACCAAGGTTGATACAGGGAAAACCTAGATTTGAAATAGCAAGAAACTCCATCATCAACAAGGGGAAACCCCACAAGATAAACATATAAAATTGATTCAAGGAAGAGCCACATACAAGGGTAACATATCATGCTTTACACACCACAAAATAGCAAGCTAAGCTAGGGTTTTAGATTTATTTAAACCAAGCAAGACTTCCATCACCAAGACAACTCATGAGATCATCATCAAGTACTCACTTGTTCTGAGAAATGGTTTAGATAAAGGAAATAAATGCATGCATAAATAAAGAGTGCAATAATAGAGGGGCTAAGAGTTATATAACCCTCCTTAAGAAGATCACCACCAAGGATGTAAGCTCCAAGCACAATCCTAAGGTTGAAGATGATCCACTAAAAGGTCTGAAACTCAGTCACAACAACACCTACAAGAGAAGAAGATATCAAGGTCAAGATAGCCAAAGGAAAAGGAAAGAAAAGGTAAACCCCTAGATGATCTAAGGAAGAAGAAGTAAGAAGGGGAAGAGGGAACTTCATCCCGACATGGTCCATGACCCTAGAGATGAGGGTTCTTTCCTCAATAATAGCCGTCTTACCAAGGCATGATCCATGTATGAGATAAGAAGAATAAGGAGAAGAGAAACTAAGGAAAACATCATAAATAAAGCACAACCTAACAAGGTGTGAAGGTGAACAATAATCACCAAAAGCTAAGGATCCAATCACCAAGCTTCCAAGGGGACTTCTTCTTGCTCTTGAAGGCTCCAAGGTCATCCACAAGGAAAGGGGAGAACAAGAATGGCCAAAAGGTTCACTTGTGTGTAGAGGAAAGAAGCTATATACTTATGGGATAAGACAAGAATTCGAAGGAGAGGTGTCATCACCTCAAGGCATCTAGGGGACACTTGTCCACACAAAAAGATCCACATGCAACCACTCTTGCCCAACCTGCAAGACATGGTGATTCACTCTAGGTGGGGTCTCGGCCTCTTAGCCACCCACCAAGGGCACGACCTTACTATCCCAAGGCAACGCGCTACATACACACTCATAGATCAAAACACACATATCACCCATAGAACCCTAATCACCACTAAGGATGCCACCACTCATCCAAGATGCAAGAAAAGTGTCCACTTCTTCCTATCTCCTCTAAATGATTCCAAGAGATGGAAGGATCACTCTAGAGATGACAAATCACACGTCAACCCCCTACTTTGGGGTAAATTGCAATTTGCACCAAAACCAGCACATAAAGCACAAACAACATTCAAACAAGCTCAAACTTGAAACCTAGGCTCCCCACAGGACCTAATTACACCTCAAAATATAAGAGCAAGGTTATAAGAAACTTACTTAGGAAAAACAAATAGGGCTACCCCAAAAATCTAGTCAGGGTTCTTACACTAAGATAGACCTAAGATCAAGATATCACCAGCTACGGATCAAGGCAGATGACATTCCAAAGTTTGCTTTAGAACAAGGTATGTGTCTCAAAATGGTTCTTACCCCAATTCCAATCCCACTACCTAGACAGTGGTAAAAGGATTGAAGCACCCGTCCCTGAGCGGCCCAATAGGGTCTCACACATTGGCATATACAATAAGAAATAAGAACTCATAAATAGGGAATTTAAAGAACAAACTAACCAAAAATAGGAGATATTGTAGATTTATCTTTGTCATCAGAGTATATCGAGTGCGGAAGTGGTCTAGTCAATGTTCCATTTGTTTTTCCTAAACTTAATAAAATCAAGACACAATCATGCAATTCCACGTTACACTATCAAAAAGAAGTACAACGATTTATAGAAAAAGAGTGTACTTGGCAGGAATTATATTCAAAAAGTATAACAAGTGATTTTTCCCAAATCCAATTTTACTTGACAAGATGTTTATTTAAACAATTCAATTTTTATTATGATTTCCCATTATGCTATTCGAGAAGCATGCTTATATATTTTGTGTGGCTCCATCACCCCCAAAAAGATGGGGAAGGTCACCAGGATCCTTCCCTCCATATGAGGTAGGAGGTCGATCGACATGTACAAGATTCAATATCATTCGAAAGGTACTAGCTCCACTCTCCAAATGAGGAGGTCAATTGTACTCAATTTCAACATTATCAACATCAATATACAGATAGTTGGGCAATATCATTATGTTTTCAAGTTTTTCTCAAAATATAATATAGGAAAAATAGAATCCTAATTTAAAGGGAGCAATAGCTCAACCAAGTATATAGCCAAGTATACAATCAAGAGATACATAAAAGGCATCTTCAATACAACCAAGGAGGAGATATAATAGTGTACCTTTCACTGGAGATTTAGAGTACATATCATCAAGTAACAAGTCGATCCTTCGAGTGAGATCCTAAATCAAAAATATTTGGATCAAGGGTCATGATCATGATACACTACAAAAAAATAGTGATTTAACTACACAAATTTTGTTTACATATATGTTATATATAGTTAAAACTATGTTTATTTATAAAAGATAACAATGTAAGTAAAACGATTGTAGTGAATTACATAAATACAATCCTAAACGCGCCACTCTCTCCATTTCAAGTGAAATTTACTTCCCTCGCATGACTCATCCCCACGCACTCATTCGTCCTTCTTCATTGATAGAGAATATTTCCCCCATTTTTTTGTCTCCATTCTATCACCAATCACGGTATGCGCTCTTCCTCCCAACCCCTCCCTGTACGCATTCTCCCAGCCGCCCATGAGCTGCACGGAAACATATTTTCCTCCTGTGCCACCCTTCTCTTCTCTACGCCTCAGCCTAGAGCACGAGGTTTCCACCAACTGCTCTACTCCGGCTTCTGTCCATTAGCCTATGGATGTTGTTCCATTCTTGGCTACTCTATCTAGAATCCCAAGGGCACAACAAGACCCAAGCCAAAGGCCTAAAGTAGTTGCACCCTGACCATCTTCTTTTTGTAGTTTCACTTCTCCCTTTGGAAACCATCTTCCACAATCCATCATTGGTCATTATCACATTCGTCTTCTTTGACTAATCTCTGGTATTCTAAAGGTTTAATCATCTTCAAGAGGTGACTACCTTGAGCAATCACATCATATATGGTATTACAGATCTTCATCTTAGACTTAGATATGTATATGTGTTGTATATGACTATGTTCGGTATTTTTAGATTGTTTCCTAGGTAGATTCAGAGTTGTGCTTTGTTAAACACACTTAAAGGGTAGATCCAGAGTCATGGTGTTTCTAGATTATTAAAAGGTTGTTTCAGAGTCATGGTTTGTTAAAAACACTTCAATTTTGTTCAAAGGAATATTATGACATATGTAAGACAATGAATGGATACCACCGTACTTACTAGTAGTTGTAAAATTGTCTTCTAGTTTATTGAACCTCTCTGTATCAGGCTTGGCGTTTAACTACAAATCATATCATTCAAGTTTCCTTTTCTTATTCCATTTTATATTTATATAACGGAGTAGCATGTGTTATAGTTTTCACTGGTGCAAACCTTTTTATCCAACCATGAGTAATCTTTGAGGCTGGAAAAATTAGTTTCCATCACAGTAATTATTCTCTTTTGTATAGGTATTAGCCTACTAGCTGCATAAAGATGGTCATAATCCTACTTCCATTGTATAGCACAAAATGTAGTGATGTTCATACGAAAATTCCAGAACATCATTCGTTTAGACTACAAAGGAAGGTCAAATTTTATGAGTCTCTATAGAATATGATCCAGTAATCTACTTTCAGTCTAAATGCATGGGGTTTGAAGAGCAATTTATTAAATAGTATAGAAACAATATTTGCTGGGGTAGTGTCTGTCTGGGTAACGCAAATTGCTCTTTGTTCCAGATGTATACTTCTTGCAGTCCGAACTCGACGAGGATGTGCTCATTGTCTTACATTCTTGTAGGTCTTCAGTTTGAGAATGGAAGGTTAAATATTAATTATCTACTTATTTTTATCTGCTATCACCGTGGTTTTTGTTCCTACTCTTTTTCTTGATATGTCCCTATGTAAATACATATTATCTGTTAGTAGAGGATAATCTTGTATAGCTTGTTATCTACACTTTATCACTATGTCTTCTAATCAGCATCACAACAAATAATATGCCATTTGTATTCAATGTATTATTTTTGTATCCTTCATTTGCAAAAGTCACATATAATTGTTTATGCTCACATGTATTGTGTGAAGTGACTGCTAACCATTATTAAAATCCTTGACGTTCTTGATAATTAGAGTCAGACCCATCTTTTGATATAAGCGAAGGGTTACTAGGTTCCTAATAGCTCCAATTTCTCTACAATTTTTTCTAGTACAAAAATTACAGAAGGGTGCAAACATGATCCTTGTGCGAGTATTTGAGAAAATGCAGCTATAAACTTGATTTTAGAAGTTTTCTGAATGCAAAAATGATGATTGTTAAAAGAATGAGGTAGTAATATTATGGAGACAGATAAAGATAAGGAATTTCCAGACCACCTTAAATAGTGATAAACCATATATTAACCCAACTGAAACTCTCATAGTCTCAGATCAAGGGCCATATTTTGGTTAGTCATGTCCTCATCTAAAAAACAAGCTTAGGTTGAAATGGTAGGTGTTTGTCGTCCTTATGGATAGGGACCACTATGCGCAAACTCAATCTTATTGGTGCTATGTTGCTAACCCACTTCAATATTGTGCATATTAATTTCTTTTGAGTTATGCACGCTCGTTGTATTCTATGATACTTATGCATGTGCCTAATAAGGATTTTCTCTCATGTTAATAAATGGCACACTGGATATTAGTTTCTTATGTGTGAAATATACAACATCATGCATTTTATTATATGTACCTATCATTTTGGCACATTCTCAGGCTTATTTTTTATAACTTCTATTTGTGTGTCATGCCTATCATGTATATCTACAATTGTGCATCTTTTTACAATACATTGATCATATATTATTTGTTTCATTGTATACTTGTAAGTCCCTATGTGTGGTATCACTAGTCTGTCTTCACAAGATAAGATAGGATGCCATTCTTATACACACAGAAGGTGTAGAATCTCTTTTTGATTATGAACTTTGTTATCCTTCCATATTATGAAGGATGTTTTTTTTCTACGTATAGGGGTATGTCACTCTTTTCTTCCCACATATTTTATGTTTATTTTGTATTATAGATTTATAGTGCATGGATATTAAGAAAAAAGCACGTTCACACACATGGAAAGGTCAATTGATATTGCCTACATGATGAACTTTAGGACAAAGGCATTGTAATTATTTTTTATGAACCACTATCAGTCTTCAGTTCTACTAGAATTCTCTGGTCAATCTTCAAGAAGTCTTTACTAACATAAATTACTCTTTTTGGTAGGCTAAATCTGACTGCGATATGTTGGGACTGTAAGATCTAGCCATCCATTTTTATGTATTATATGTAGCTTTTCATTTTGGTTGCATTGGTGGTTAGCTGTTTGAAATATGTAGGTTGGTGATGAATTATTGCCTACTGTCAAAGCTCCTAAGGTTATACAGGAAAACAAAACATGGGTAGGATTAGGTGGGTGGGCTAATGCTTACGTTACATGGCTTCCCTGTCCATCATTTGTGCTGGTCCATACATTCGAAATATGCTCATCAGAACAAGTGCAAGGGATGTATCAACCTGACATATCAGATTTATAGAAATCAATAATGTATTAAAGACACCAAATTCGTAGAAGAAAAGGTTTATCCCATAGGGAACTAGCTTTTTCCTTGCATTTCTTAGCTTGCAAGGAAAAGGTAGCCAAAAATTATGTTACCAAATCGAGAAATAAGTACAATAGACAAAGTCGTTTAGTGCTACAAGACTTTTTGATTAATGACCTAAATCTGTAGATATAATGAACTAATTGTGTTTCAATTAGTGACCTAGAAAATGACTTCCAAGAACACCTAGAATATTAGGTAATTAGTTCTTGAATTAGGCCAGAATCATATAGTTATTGTATCAACAAACTATTATCTGAGTTTTCCTCACACTAGATAATATTTGATTTTGTGTCATTCATATGACAGTGAGGTCACAACTATCATTCTCAGCAGATGTTGTCACATATACTGAAACTTGAAAGATTCTTTGCTCAAAGAAATTATAGTCTGTAATTAAATGATGGAAAAGGAATGGTTAGCAACTTCTATTCCATTGTGATTTCTCCCAAGTGGTGAGAGTGTGCATGGTCTAGATTTTTTAGGTGAAAAGAGACATTGTAGCATCTAGATCTATAATATAATAGAAGCATATTGTGCTTACTGCAAGGTTAGTGAATAGAGGAACTTATAAGAATTGATAACTGTATATATTAATGGCTTTAGGATGAAAAATAGACCAAGTAGTTGAGTTGGAGCCCTTAGTCCCTAATTTTATCACAACTACTTTCAAACATGGAAATTAATGGCATGAATGATAGACATTATGAACTATATGCATCTGATTAGTTATCAAAAAAATGACTCCTAATAACATTTACTACATTAGGTAATTTGTTTTTTAGCTCGGCTAGAATCATATACTTATTGCAACAACAAAGCTACTACTACGGTTTGGTTTTTCACAGTAGATGATATTTGATTCTATGCCACCTATGTGACAGCTAGATCGTAGTTATCCTTCTCATTAGAAGTTGTCACACACATTGTGACATTTGAGAGCTGCTTTACAAACAGTTTAAAGTTTGAAGTTCACTGGAACAAAAGGAATTGCTAGAATTTTCCATTAAATCGTAATTTCTCCAAGTGCCATGCATGGTCTAGATGTTTAATGTTAGAAAATACATTTGTAGCATCCAGAGCCATAATACAATAAAACAACACTGCTACTACTACAAAGTCACTAAGTGGAGAAAGGTATAAAAATAGGTCATTGCATGGTGTAATGGATTTAGGGTGAAAAGCATAGGAAGTACTTGGGTTGGAGCCCTTGGTTCCTGTTCTTACTACAATTACTATTAATAGCAAGCTAGAAAGGACGATTAACCATGTGACTAGGAATAAGTGCTTCTTATTCAGTTGGAGAAATCTTTCTTATTGTTATACTAGGTTAGATATGGAGTCATTACCAAGGATAGATTCATTGTTACTCCATGTGACTTAGATAATCATGCTTGAGTGATGCTCAAATGGAAATCCCCATTTACTTAAAAGATGCTTACTCTACAAAAAGCCTAAAATAGTTTATTGCTGATATGAAAAGTTGGCTCTTTAAGCATAAACATATTTCTGCTGGTTTAAACTAACAGTTTTTTATTGCTTAAAAATAATGTTTGGCCAATCTTTTGATCTATATCTATTCATGTGCTTCAACTTACGTGAGGTAAGTCTTTGAAATTTTTTCTTGTGATCATATGCTTGTTCAGGTTGCCACCATATGGACTAGCGGTACCTACCGGTGTAATTAATAAAGTTCTGGGTAAAGTGGTTTGAACCTGGTAAACATTCAGAAGGTTTTTCTATCTAATTTTAATATTTGAATACTCAATAGATATTTTGGATTCTTAGTTGTCTTTTATTTCACATTGCTATCGGTTTTATATTAGGATGTATACGTTTTCATACTTCTGGAGCAATAATTCCTAAGAGACTTATATATGTTATCTGAAATCTGAACTACTAAGGGACTGGCTTGAGACGGTTTCAGAGAAAACCTTGAGTGTCGTTCTCTTATTTAGAGATGATTGTTATTTTTATTGTAAATATTGCTCTGGTTGGCATGTCAGCTCCATATGCTCATTTTAGAATGTCTTATGTGCTCAAGGGCTTATTGCATTAAGGGTTCGAGCCTATGATGCTCTTCCTAGTAGGTATTATGCAGTCAAATTTTCTTCTTCTTTGAGTGTCATACGGAACACTTTGTTTCAGAATTCTGAGTTTATATATTCAGGTTCAAATATGTAGAGTAACCTAATAAGCTGACTTATTTCTTGAAGATCAGATTTATCTATCATTACATATTAAGTGTGTCACATCACCCCCAATGGATGTATTGTCTTGTACAATTTTGTAAGTGTACCATTGATAATATTTGGTCCATGATTACTATATAATACTCCTATATGAATTAGGATATTCTGTTGTAGATAAGGAAATAAATGGTAATCATACTAAACTATGGGTCAACCCACATGGTCTTTTAGGTTTCCACTTTGTTTGTTCTAATGTTATGAGCTTATGTTGGTTGTAGGTAGACCTCATAAAATGGATATGATGCATCTCATTTCAATACATTCTCGAACGATGATATTGTGATGGATAACCCACATTTAAATGGAGGTTCAAAGTATGCAAATTCCAGTAGAGGTGCAAGGTACAAATATCATATAGATTATAGATATAGTTTTACTGAACTGCATTGATTCCTTGGACACATATTCACTATAGAAGTTAGAATCTCGTATCTACTTTTTCCATAGTATAACTATAGATTATTTATTTAACCTTATGCCAGCAATGTTATGCTTCCCCTCCTTGCCACACATACTTTCTTATTATGATTATTCAATTTGGTATACCAGTCCTCCTTTTATTGCATCCAAATAGGGGAAAGAAAACTGACATCCAATCATGCATCCCATATAATCATTTCCTATCCAATATACCATACCACCCAAATCCTAAACACATCCTATGGTCCAGGTTCCTCAAATTCATTATGATACTTGTTGTTTTATTGAGAAATTCCTTAAAGTTCAGCTAAGTTTATTTGTCATGTTTGTTTTCTGCTTTGATTTGACAATGTAGATGTAACGAATGTAAGTTCTTTTGAATAGCTTTGTCTTGGTTTTACATCATTTTGATGTATATTCTTAACCTTTTTTAGATTATGAATATTTATCTACTTGTGTAGGATCTTCACACTATTAGAAATTCACAGGGACTAACTTATGATGAGCTTAACATATTTAACTGATTGAACCTTGGATGGTATGTGATATCTGTTACATCCGTTACATTCCTGATGGCCAACAAACCCTCTCTCTGAATATGACCCCTTATGAGGATGTTGCTTCTTGGAGATGAGGGTGAGTACTGCTTCCTATACATATCTTGAAATTATTTCTTTATAAATCTCTACATGGACAGTTACTTTCAGTTTATTCCATTTGTTCTTCATTGTTGTATTCGTATCTTGCTGCATGGTTGCTTTTTGTGATGACATATTTGGTTATTAGTTATCTATATATCCAACAAATGGGGTTAGGTGTTGATACTTACATTCCTTATAGTTCATTCCATAAGTGGAATCATTGTGTAGGCTTTTATATAATTTCTTGATGGCATGTCATTTGGAACTTTCTCAAACATGATCTGCCATCTTTTGATCTGAAGATATTTGCATTAGCCATATCTCTAAAGGAAATGGTCAGGATGACATGTAGGTCAGGGGTTCTAGAGATTTGTCCCAGCCAGTCCGTAGTTCCACAATTGGTACCTAACTGATATGATGTCTTAACATAAAAACACCATCCTCAGTAGGAAACCAATATTGTGAATCTATGGCTTCCAAGCAAAGGGGGATATTAAGGATAGTATCTTGATCATCAGCAGATAACATCTCAGCCAGTCTATCAATCCTCTAAGTTCATTTTTCTAAGTCCATCAACAAGATCTAATTTGGGTTCTGAAAACTACATGAAGTTAGGCTACAGGGTGACAATGCACAGGGTCTGTGTGGAAGTTCCTTTTAGAATAGACCTTTAAGAAGATTTTAAAGATATGTAACAATCATAACTATTTTTTTGTTGACTAACATCAAATATAGATCATAAGTAACATGATTTTCTTTGTGTATAATATTAAAAATGCTAACTCTAGAAATACATTCTGACCTTAAAAATAGATTCTATTTTCAGGGCACTCAACTAGAAAGAAGGTTCTTAAAGTTTCAAGAGTAACTTGTCATACATGCTAAATTAGTAGACACAGAAAAAATCTGAAGTAATCATTCATCCCTATCTGTCAAAGTATAAATCTAAGATCTTCTCATAGCCATAGTTTAAAAAATCATCTGTTTGAGTCAGAACTAGTCCAAGTTTATCTCAATTTAGTTAATGCATTATTATTTATTTCTAACAAGTCTGAGAATCTTCTCTAATCAGCTTGGTTATCTTTTGATTTGTTGTACTATCTGCTTGTTCATATATGGACCTATTTTTCTCTACTTGTAGGTTTATTAAGGATAGTTGTAACAATATAAGTTCTAAGTCCACGAGAAGATGCCAGCTTACAAACTAAACCAGGAAAAAGACTTCATGGGTCATTTCATAGGTAGAGGTCTCGTCCAGTCCTACTACCATATAGCTTAAAGTTTGGAACAAACCCGGGTAGTACAGGAAATATTAGAGATCCTATGGCTAGCTCTACTCATTCCAAGCATTAAGTGCCACTCACTTAACAATGCAGACTTTGATGGAAGTTATGGCACACAAACTGATGTAAGGGCTAGTGGACTCCTTCCTAATGGGACAACTTCTTTAATGTCTTATACAACTAAGTATTCTCTTTCATCTTGATGGACACAATAATATTAATAGATATTTTGAAACTATATTGCTTATTTTAATTGTGCTAGATGGAAACCCTACAAAGTCACTAGTTTTGGATCCATTTCCATGGTGGCAGTCCTATTTATATGTCTACCTAGTCCCCCTTCAATGTTTGATATATTTGTATTGAATCATTCTCAATCTCTTCTCCTTCTTGTGTTTCTTCACTACAACGACTAAGAGTATGGTTTTTCATTCACCCTATGGAGGGCCTCAAGCTTTTGAGCATATATTTGTAGATGTGCGTGCTCAGTGCATTGAATCATCCTCAAGCTTTTGCAGGTTGCTCCTAAATAATCCAACAGACATATCACCTCATATTGGTTGTTTCTAAATGGATTTTCTCCATTTGCATACTTGGGTTGAGTGCATTAGGTTTGATCTTCTTCTTCACACCTTGGGCAGGGTGAGGACAAACCTATATCCCCTCTCACTCACTCTATGTTGGTGAGTGATGACTTGTATTCAAGTTTCCACATAAATAGCTTCTAAAAGATGGGGATGTTCATTACCTATATAGCTTTCTAGTCTCCCTCAATGGGTTGTGTCTTTCCTTTTGCAACCAGGTGATATTTTGACTTCACCGAAAATATCCCAGTATTATATATGTTCCTAATCCATTCGTCATTACCCAAGTTTAGGCTCTTGGGGGATTGTTTCAATAAGCTCAGTGTTTTGTTACTAGAACCAATGCTATATAGCTTACTAAGTTAGTGCTTTGTTACTGGAACCAATGCACGTACTTCATATCTATGGGCTTCAAATCCAACTTGCATCATGTCAAATCATGAGACATTTCTTATGGCATATTTCTTTCACAACATGATTATATGTTGTTGTATAGCTTACAAAATCACTATCTCTTCTATAATTATAGGGGCCCTACACATACAAGTAAATTAGACTATGATCAATGCCTCATGGGAAGCCCTTGCTGCATTTAGAATCTATTATAGCCTCGACCATGTTGCAGATGTCTTATAAGGAGGTAATTGAATTCTTCATCTTGTTAATGGTTTAGGGTTGGTGCCAAAGTTAGTCAATACAGCTGAAGGTCATATCCATGGTTTCTTGTTTCACGCTATACACATACTTTTCATGTCTTTTTGTAGAGCCCAGCTCATGCTACTTCTGGTGAATACATGGGCTACAAATGAGTTTAGAGCTGCTTAGATTTTATGGAACTAAGCTCATTCAATTTTAGAAGTCTGGAAATATGGTTATGTTACCTCTACCTTTTTTATATTCATTAGTTTAGCATCCTCACATCCATACAATATTACATTGCTCTCAACCAAAATCATAAGTAACTGGTGTTTCTTTTTTCCAGGTTAATGACAAATTCATGTGCTCTATGTAGAACCAACACAAAAAGGCACATGGGTGGATCAGTTTTAACCAAATAGTGAGGTTTTCGATGATCACCTCAAGTTATGAGTTCAAAACTAGAGGTCCAATCAAGTATGAACTCCCCTCTCATAGTAAATGAGTAATTACTTTCCTATATAACTTCCATTGGAACATGAGATTTGGAATCAATGAGATTTTGATTTTCTAATGAATTTAATATATAGTGCACATGCTTGGATTTACGTTAATCTAATAACTTTAAAGGGATCACTAAAGTAGATGCTTGCTTGTTAAAGTTTTATTGACTAGTTCAC
Organism: Alisma plantago-aquatica; assembly: GCA_963693085.1. Lineage (NCBI taxonomy): Eukaryota > Viridiplantae > Streptophyta > Magnoliopsida > Alismatales > Alismataceae > Alisma > Alisma plantago-aquatica. The sequence goes on from OY856410.1 coordinate 1,129,269,921, forward strand.
TTCAGGGAATCATCTTTTACTTATTATTTGAAGACCCAGCTTATGTCCATTAAAAGGATGATATTCTAAATTCTTCATATGTTGTGTTCCTTGTTTTGAACTGTTGTTGTTTTTATGATAGGAGAAACTATAGTTTTCATCGTCTATCTACTAAGGACGTTTGCCAATTCCTTTTATTAGATGTTGGCCTCATTTCAATTGGTTGTCAGCTTAGATTTCTGAAAATACCTTAGCTAATTTCATGCTTACTTCTTGTTCTCACTTGGGTTGGCTCAAGTTTTGAGGTTGTTATGTTTGGTGACCTCAATATAAAAAATGTTTGTGTTCCTTAAGGTGAGAGGATGATACTCATCGTTTTTTTTATTGTCATCATAGAAACGTCCAATTTGCACATTTCTCAGAGAGCTTAGCAAAATGTTTTTCTATCTGCTTGTTTAACATTTTGGAATCAGGGGAAGTTTTTCCTTACTCTAGTCATTTTTCTCTTTATCGCCTAAGGCATAAGGTTGCCTAAGTTTTGTTCAAAATATTGTCTAGGCCTAATAAGTTATCTCCAAATCCTATTATTTGTTGCTTTGTTGGTCATTCTTGGATTAAAAGGGGCACCAATGTTACCTGCATGTTGCTAAGTAGATGTATGTTACTATGGATGTCACATTGTTTAAGGATATATCCTTCTTTGCCAAGCCAACTATCTTTGTGACTCTCATGTACCTTTTCCTAATCCTATGTTTCCTATAGCTGGGTCTTCACTCCTCTAGTTGCAACACCTTCAGCTATTGGGTTCGATGAGTGTAGGAAGCATAGTAGTACACCTGAATTATTCCATGTTGAGGTTCTATCTTCTCCTATAGATCATGTTGCTACCTTAGGTACTACTGCTCCTTCTTATTAGGATTCAACTGAGCTGATCTCATAATGTGTGAGTAATAGTGGTGCGAGGTGGATTACCTATGGTGAAAGATATGAGAGAAAAATAGAAGAGAACTGGATGTGCGATAGAAGGATTTCAATGTTCTGAATTTAATACCTTCACCCACTTGTAATTCCTTTCTTATTATAGTTGGAAGCACGCCCTCACATAACAGACTACCTCCACATTGCAATTGATGATGCCAATAGCTAACACCTAACTTTACAGACTAATAGTATTACACACAATATCTATAGTCAGACTCCTAACAATTCACCCTTACTAAAGATTGGATGATGTCCTAGGCATCAATCCAAGATGGAAACCACATCTTCATCTTTTCATAACGCTCTGATGTTGCTTCAGCTTTTGGCTCCCCTATCCATTTGATGTTGATGTCAGCAGTAGTTGTGGTACCATCATGCACCATGTAGTGTTGTAACACTTTTTTAGGAAATTGAGAAGCCAATGCCCAATCCCAGAGCTTTATCTCATAGTTTTAGGGGACATCTTAGACACATGAAGTCTGCTTTTTTAATATTGATGCTTAGGGTGATTGTAATCCTTGTAAGTGGGTACCACCTTACAACCATCAGATCGCCAACTCTGTTGCAAAGGTTGGGTCATCAATTAATGGGTTCATGATTTGTCCACGTGGTTGTGTCTTTCCAGGTCAGTGTGAAGTTTGAAGCACTGTAGTATTGAGTCAAAGTCAAACAAAAACTAAATGGGAAGAGGTATATCTAAGTTAATATGAGAAGATTTATTAAAGGATCTTTAAATTCATTATATTTGAACATAAAGCATGAATAAGTGTAGCCCAGTCTAGTATATTGGCTATTTCCATATGCCATTCAATGATTCACTTGTCATTTATCTATGAGATCATAAACTACATACATCAGTTGTGCTTATATAGAAAAAATCCAAACAACTTTTTGTAGATTCTTTATTGTGCTTATTTTGTAACTAGTTGTGAGATTTCATGGATAGAACTCTTATAATCATTGGCCTTGCTACTCCACACGCCTCTTAATTCCTATGAGCTTATTCATTGTGAGATTTTCCTAGAGGTGACTGCCTAGACAAATGTGATTGTATGAAGTACTTGTGTGTATTTAGGCCAAAAGCACAAGTACCCTTGAAATCTGAACCAAACTCACCATTCAGGCTTCATGAAAGGTCAACACAGTTATATTTATAGGTCCTTTAGTGGAAGTAGAATCTAAATATCCAAGAAAAGGACACCAGCAGCAGTCGTAAGACACAAAGTAATTCAGTGCTAAAAGAAACCCGATTTAAACATCACAAAGGTAGATTGTCACTCTCTTATTCGCATCCCCAAGATATTCAGGAGATCAATATTTATTTCTATGAACTCTATCTTTCCTCTCCCTCCAAGTATTACAAAGCGTGCATAAAAATAATATGATTTTTCTTGCCTTTCATTCTTGCACAATCAATAGTCTTTACAGGGAAAACGTAAGATCATGATCTTTTATTGCATTCTCCAAGATAACATAGGACAACTAAATAAAATATGGAGGGTTTCTTAACTAGCAATAATTCATTTTACATATGCTCCCATATGTGGTTTTCAACGCCAGATTACTTCATTTCACATCATGAGATCCTTCTTATGGCATAACTTGTTTTTCTATTCAAATCTTGATTATATGTTGTAGGATAGCTTAGTAATCAATATCTTTTTAGTAACTATAGAGGTTCAGAAACCTAATGGAGCAAAACATCAATGATAATGATTACAAGGGATCAAAAACTAACCATTTAGGCTTCATGAATATAGTTGTCTTTCTGTTCATGTTTACTAAGAAATGGTAAAATCTTCAATCAAATGATCAGTAACTTGGATATGTTTTTATCTTACTCCATGTTTTACGAACTCCATCAAGTATTATCTTAGCTACAATTCCTCTATAGATTTTTTTTCAGAACATAATTATGTGACACATCTACTACTCCCCTTTATCTTGGCATACATTTGCTGATGTCAATTCTCCCTGCTCAACCCCCTTGAATTTGACTCCATATTGATAGGATATGAGTCATAGAGAACATATATAGTTTCTAAATATTTCTACACTAGAATTAGAGGGTTCACGAAGACAAGGGCATGCATTATGATGTTCTCTAAAGGATTATTCAAAATGAATTTCTTGTCATGTTATAGAGTTCATTGAAGTTGATTTTTGTTTTTTGTTTCTCTGGGTTTAAGTCCTGTGGTTTTCTCTATTATTTTAGAATCCAAAATCTATTAGAGTTGTGTTGTTGAGGCTCATGCAATTATTGTGAAGCCTGCTTGGGCCTACTATTATAGAACTTAAGAATGATCTATCTTTTGATATTAGTCTTGATTCTTCTCAGGTTACATTTTGTTCCAATATGACTGCTGCCCATAAAATCATCAACTCCTTTTATTACTATCTGAGGCCTTCTTCTCTAGAAGATTACAATATGATTTTCTTTAGCTTTTAAAGAGTTGTTTAAAGAGGTTTCTCTTCTTTACTTCTCTAGGTTCCTAGAAGTATGATGCAAATTCAGAATTTAGATACTGTTTGAGATGTCAGATAACTTCTTTACCACTTTAGAAGTATGATGCACATTCTGGCATTTGGGAGCTTGTTGAAAGGGTGCAAGACTGTGATACATATATCTAATAACATAATCAAGCTACTAAGGCGTTACACTATTGTGTTATACGACGGTGATTGGTGATTATGTCGATGTGTTGAAAAATACAGAAAACAAACTAGAAAATCTCGTGCTGTAACAGATGATGTTCCAGAGTGATAATTGGATTCTGTCTAAAAAAAAAAAAAAAGTATGATGCAGCTTAAAAATGAATGAAATAATTATTCTATTCAATGAGTGCAATTTTGATACATATATGATGCAGGATAAAAAAGGCCTCAATGTCAACTTATTGCTAAACAAGAATCCCTCTTTGGGTCTAGATCAAGTCCAACAAAATAGAGTACAAAGAAGATTCCTAGAACATCTATGCATGGTCCAAGTTGTAATAGAAAGATGTCACTATGAGGGGCGATGCTACAATCTTCAAATCAAGACTTCTTCCATTCAACAAAATCGACCCACTCATCAAGGAAATCGAATGAAGGGCCAACGTGTCACAAGGTCACAACTTTGTGCAACACAAGAACCCATGCTATCGCCAACTCATTGAACAAAAGGAGAAGATAACAACGATTCTAAAACTGGTCGAGAAAGATACATACTCTTTTTCCAAGATGTGTGTAGACCTCCCCGAATTTATTAGTATATGTATATCCTTTTCTTTGTACACATTATGTAATAGGGGCAAGGTATACGTCCTCCCCATGTAAATTTGACGTTTCAGTATAAATGAAAGTAAGTTTGTTGGCATAAAGAGCATAACTTGGTCTAACTACTATAAATTTGTTACTAAAAGAGCTTCTGGACTAATTACACAATACATGAATAATCAAACTATACATATATGTATATGTGGCACTACATATGTAGCTAGTGCATAATCCAACTACATATATATGTGTGCAGTAGATGCTTCCTTTCCCTACACATTAACTACATATAATTTGTATTAACTTCATATTTTTGCTACATACTTACTATATATACAATTGTAGGCATACATTTAGCTATAATTATACCTATATTTAAATATGTAAGGACAATATCTAACTACGCTTCTGGATACAAATGAATTTGTAGCGAAGGGATTATCTAACTACATATTTGAAAAATGTAGTTAAAGGCTTTAGCTATATGAGCATATACTACAATTTGTATGTGTAAAGAAATATGTAGTCAGAGCCTTTCGCTACAAAATATGGGGTTTACATTACAATTTTTTTTTTATAGTTAAAGACCTTTTTTTAGTAGTGATATTTGAAGATGATGTTTCAATTGTCAAGATTAGGGTTACTCATTCCTATTAACCTTAGGGTTAGGTCATCCACTTATTATCAACAATATTCCAATATGTCCAACATTATTTCAAGTGTCAAGCATATTTTTGAGTGTGAATGACCTACCTATATTTTCTAGAATCATATGTGTTAACCCTAATTTTATGATCATTATCCAAGTCATTGTCAAGTACTTAGGTCAACATTTGGAATGAGCATCATTGGTGTTCAATACTAGATCAATTTTTTATTGATATACAAGTAAGGCCAGAGATCAAATATTAGGTCAAATGATCATGGTTTCACAAGATTAAGATCAATCACCCAAAATGTCAAGATCAATCCTTATTTCAATGTGCATGATTCATTTTCAAGAGTAGATGAGTCAACTAGATTAGATCTAAATTAGTATTTATATATAATCATCTGAGTCCAAATCTAGGGGTTCTAAGGATTAAACATCATTGTTGAGTCATTAGACAAATTAAATAAGCAAGAGATCAATATTTAGGTATGTAAACAAAAATCATTTTGAATCAGGTCTCAAATATTTTTAAATGATTCTTTGTATTTTTCTAATCAAAATATACTATTTATATGGAATTTTTGGAGCTAGGAATCAAGAGATATGATTTTTGCAAGATAAAAAAATTAATCTAAAAAATTGGGCAGAGAGGATGGGAATTATGGGGAAAAAGGATGGCGAGGAAAAACGCCAGTCGATGATCCTTGGTCATTGTTTGACCATCACAATGGATCAATTCCTAAGGGGCGACGGCCTCCAGGACACATGCGTGACACAGGAGAAAGAGGGAGGGTGTGAGGACCGTCGATCTTGGGTCTCGGTCAACTATTGGCTAGGATCTGATGGATGTGGGTCGTCGTCCCAACCAAACAAACCCACATGTGAGTAGGGTTTCTCTGTGGAGGCACGGCGACCGGAGAAAAGAGGGATCAAGAGGATAGGTTGTGGGATATAAGGGTGAAGCACCGTTCGGGTTCGTGAGGTCATGGTGAAGTTGTCCTTGGGGTTTTTATAGATAATTAGGGTTATTTTTAGGGTTTCAAGTGGGCGTCCATGGAGGCAGTCAAGAGGTGTAATCGAGTGCCTCATTTGCCCTCAAAACAAGCCAAAAAGTAGATGATCAAGGGCTAGATGAGTTTTTATGCATTAGATGTACATTTTTCCTCACTTAGATTTTCAAATCGTGGTCGAATTGAGTTAAAAGCCCGCTTAGTGTTGCATCCTTCTTCCTCATTGGTTGTGGGAGGTAGGAGATAGGTTTTTGACCCTCTGATCTGGCCAGGATCTGTGTGACTCATATTCAAGGGTTGGGGTTCCCCCCAAGCGAGCACTGGATCGTGAGGTCGGTCTAGACCAGTTTAGTGAGAAATGGAGGGGAAATCTCCTCAGTTCAAGGGCTCCATGGCTGAGTCAGGACAAGCGGTTATTGGGCCGAGCCCAGTAAACAAAAAAAGGGAAATAAAGAGGGTATTTAGGGCTAAAAGGGGAGTAAAACTTAGAAAACTCATATAAAATTGTAGGAGTGTCTAAATGACCTCAAATTTAGATTAGTGCTTCATTATAGGGTCTACAACATGTGTGCACAATTCCAAATCAAAATGAGCACATATAATCAATAATTTAATCAAAGTATTAAAGGGTATACCAAAGTTAGGGTTTTATACATATTAATTTCAAGAAATCATAGGAAATGGTATGAACGTCCAATTGCAATGAAATTTGGACCACAAGTTCCACATAAAGTGTTATAAAAGTTTGAGGACCAGATGATGAATTTTGATGGACCAACTTACTTCATTAGACAAAGTTATGATTGAATCTAATTTGTGGTATTATAATATGTATAAAACTAACATTGATCCCCATATTTCGAATTTGAGTAATAAATGTGATCTAGTGGCTAAGAAAATAATTTGACATCAAGAGTGAACATCAGGAGGGGAAAATAGTTATTAATCCATTCTTATGCTAAAATTCACTTTGTCACATACTTCCCTCCTTAATAGGAATTTTGTCCTCAAAATTCAAAAACGTCCTCAAAAATTGGGACCACATAATCTAGGTCATATCTTTAAATATTAGAACATCCTCAACTATATAATCAAAATCATGTCCTCAAAATTCAAGTAGTCAAATAATCACAATTGGGATTCGATGTTCCATATCATAACCAACTTGGTGCCAACGTCATTTCATCAAGGAGCAATTGAGTAACAAGGTCAATGCATATATTGTTCAAAGTCATCATATAAGCCACAAATATGGAAAACATCCTATTGATCACAAATTTGGAGAGATAATATTTTAGGTCAAACAAATAGAGTTCTTTAATCAAGTGTACAAGATGACTTTCAATCCCAATATCTCAGGGTCGTAGCTTCTGCATTGGCCTAGGTGGGGTTATACATCCATGATTTGAGATTTCATATTTCAACAATTTTAAGATAACATCATACTTTCAATATCATGATTTTTGAGCTTCAAAATCAATGGAAGGTCACACCCTATTCCTAATGAGAGCTAAAGCCTAAGTCATAAATCAAGGGATTCAACATAGTCATCATTTAAAAATTTTAAAAGTTTGGGATTTTGAAGTCATTACTCTTATATCTCAAGATCCAAATAGTGTGATCATAGGATTTGTATCATTATTGAGATTTGATAATCGTGAGTAAAAAAATTTGAATATCAAAAGTCATACGTCTAGAATTTTGAAGCTAAGGTTTAGATTCCGACTTTAGACCTAAGAGGTGATCATTCACCTATATACAACAATAGAGCAATATTCGAGCAATATATAAAGATTTCATTATAATGGTATCCAAGGTTGATGAATGATCTAGACCTAGGTCTATCTAGGAAATCGACTACAAGATTTAGTCAACATCGTCATATATCAAAGTCATTATCAATATTCAAGATTATAATAGGGCAACAATGTCAAGATTTGTGTTCCTTTTCTTTCATGATCAAGGTAGTAATATAATTTGGAAATTGAGGATTTGAATTGGCCATTCAAAGAATCAAAGAACAATAGTGCAAGATCTAGGCCCATAATCATCATATCAAAATTGAGATTACAAAAAGGCATCAATAGTCAATAGTCTTACATCATGCTTTTTTGATTTCTAATACTTAATAATTTGATGACATAATCATGATGTGTATCAAATAGGGTAAGAGTTTGCTTAGATATCTTTTGAGGCATAGTAAACAATAGAGCAAAATGAACTTAATTAAATAAGGACCTCATCAACAATGAGGTATTAGGTATAAATCATTCTTATTTCACAAAATTAATATTTACCTCAAACATAGGAAACATGTAGTCTAGTTTTGGATAAATTTGAGTTTTCATGATATGAAGGGGTCATGCATGCGTATTTTATTTCAGAATATCACTGATCAAAATCACTTTTTCAAACTAAGGTCAGATCATGGTATCAATTTTCTAGTAGTTTTCATTTTACCATGCATAAGTTACCCATAATCGAGAAATCATGTGGTAAAGGGTCATGAGAAAAATACCACATGAGGAGATGAGAAGACTACCTAATCATCATCTACTGGGTGGCTTAGGTGGTCCTTAAAGAAGATATGAGATGCTAGAAGACTCTCTAGGTTTTCAATAGAGAACTTTTAGGTCTAGTTTTGGATCAATTAAGGTCAGGTAGAGTGGGGAATCTCAGACACCATGTAGACAGATAGGAGAAATTATGCCAAAACCCCGAGCCTAGACACCTCAATTTTCACCATTATGAATTTTAGGGTTTCTGAGGTTCAAGAGACTTGAGATGTTATTTACTTAAAGTATATGCAAGTGTGTATGCTCTAATACCAACTATCACGGAATGGTTCTTACCCCAATCCAAAGCCCACTGCCTTGAGAGTGATAAAAGGATTGAAGCGCCCGTCCCTGAGTGGCCCAATAGGATCTCACACATTGGCATATACAATAAGAAATAATAACTCATAAATAGGGAATTTAAAGAACAAACTAACCCAAAATAGGAGATATTGTAGATTTATCCTTGTCATCAGAGTACATCGAGTGCGGAAGCGATCTAGTCAATGTTCCTTTGTTTTGCCTAAAATCAAGAAAATCAAGACACAATCATGCTATTGCACGGTACACTATCAAAAATAAGTATAACAGTTTATAGCACAAGAGTATACTTGGAAGGACTTGTTGGTATGTATGCCCATAGAGCAAGTCATATGATGATTGTAATGGGATACTTTGTAAATGATTTGAATAATAATAAAGGAAATTTCCGATCTATATGTTTAAACTGTTTCTGAGATGATAGTGTAACATGATAGATGTCTAAAGAATGATTTTACTCAATGACGTATGTTTTTAGGTTAAGGACCTAAACGAGATCATACAGATGTTAAGAGTATACATTCTTGTTTGGTCCCTAGTCGGTTGTTATTGTGGAAATAACCATAGACATAAATAACACTGAAGACTAGATTGTGTGTTGGTTGATGACAGAATCTCATTAGTCATGATATAGTGATATCAAACCAAGCACATAGGTACTTGTTAGAGAACAAGGTACCGGACAGACCCACCGTGAGAGTGACACATGGAACCATGACATGGTAGTCATAGTCAGCTCTCACAGTGATGGTGGTGAGTGTGATTCTTAGACCTGAAATCACTACACTCAACACATGTCGTTGGGTACACTTTGACATCATCAAACGCAGTCCTGAAACATGGGTTGTTATAAAGGTGATGATTGGGTGGCTTTGACACATGGGGCTTTTGAGGGGTGAGTGATAGATATGGGATTTGTCCCTCCTGAGGGAGTTTCATGTCCTTGGCCACTTGATGAGTAGGATTGAGAAAGGCATGCGCATGCACGTGTGAATCAATATGTGATATTGATGTCACACACATCTCACCCAGTCTGCTCTGAGATCAAGGAAATGAATGAACGTTGACAGGATGACTGTTCCATGCCTCGAGTTCATTCAGGATATCAGTGACAAAGGAATTATACATTCACTGTAACACCATTCACAGATTGTAGGATTGAAAGTTGTTCCCCAACTTTCTATTTCACTTGGGTAGCACTGATGTGTGACTAGGCACCGCTCTTTGCTTGTGAAGTCATAAGTGTTATCGACTTTCACTGCCAACGTGAAATGGACCTGCAGGGTCACACACATAGGATTTAACCTGGAAGAGGAGTTTGTCCGCAAATAATGTTTAGATTGATTACTAAAGGAGTTTAGTGTTCAATTAAACACTCAATTAATTGATAGCTCAAAATCATAGTATTCAAGGTGTTGGATCAAATGATTAGAGTATCGGGTTAATTGGAAACTGCAATTGATTGATTTGCTGCCCCAACCGATCGGCTCATAAGATGAACCGATTGGCTCAGGCAGGTGAGCCGAGCGGCTCAGATCACCAGACGATCGGTTCATGTCGGTGAACTGGTCGGGTGATCAAACGATCACGTTTCGTTTCACTTATCAAATATGATTTGGATAAGGACTAATATTGATTAGTTAGAAACAAACAAGGAAAGTCAATTTGAGTTGAACCAGGATCACGAACCGATCGACTGGAGTGTCCAACCGTTTGGCTCATGGATCCAAACGATCGGCTGGAGTGTCCAACCGATCGGCTGGAAGGTCCAGACGACCGTTTCAGAGTTGAAACGATCGGTTCAACTGTCGCAGTTTGTCCGATTTTGTGGAAAATCTCGAACCCTTCTACTCCTGCTTTAGTCCCATATTGCCCGGGATAGAGAACCCTGTCCCATGACCTGCCTATATATATAGGGGTATTGGGGGCTTCTCAAAGTACAACTCAGTGCAACCAGTTGCTCTGTAAAGTTTTCGTTCTCTCTGGTTTTGGTAACTGAGAGAGCCCGAGCAAGTGCTACCCGATAAGGGAGGCACAACAAGGGAAAGACAACTGCAGTTGCAACTAGCAGCAGGAGAGTGTGTTGGAGACTAGTACGCTGATAGGAGGGTGCGACTCCTTCCAATTCCTTGTGGGACAAGGAGATTGGAGTTCCAGGTGGTCCGTGTGGACTACTTCAGAGGCGGGAGGTTTCTGCCGCTCAGAGGACAACTGTCAATCCTGACAGTCCCGATGAGACCAGGAGTCGTCAGTCCCAGTGCGACCAGGAGTTGCACAGACACCGTCCAAGACCGGAGGTGAAGACCATGCAAGGTGCGAGGTACTGTCACCGAGCAAGCCTCGGGACAAGGTATGCATCCACAAACCATCTTTCCTATTGTATAGACGTTGACGTGATTCCTTTTGTTTTGGGTTTTGGGGAGAAATTTTTTTTGTTTCCGCTGCTTCTCTGCCTCCTCTAAAACCCAACAGGACTTATATTCAAAAGTATAACAAGCAATTTTTTTCAAATCCAATATTTATTTGACAAGATGTTTATTTCAAACAATTCAATTTTTATTATGAGTTCCCATTATGTTGTTTTCAATAAGCATGCTTATATATTTTGTGTGGCTCCATAACCCCAACAAGATGGGGGAGGTCACCAGGCTCCTTCTCTTCATATGAGGTAGGAGGTCAATCGACATGTACAAGATTCAATATCATTCTATAGGTACAAATTCCACTCTTCAAATGAGGAGGTCACTTTACTCAATATCAACTTTATCAACATCAATATACGGGCAGTTATAATCGGTAATATCATTATGTTTTCAAGTTTGTCTCAAAATATAATATAGGAAAAATAGAAGCCTAATCAATAGGGAACAGTAGCTCAACCAAGTATATAGCCAACTATACAATCAAGAGATACGTAAAAGGTATCTTCAATACAACCAAGGAGGAGATATAATAGTGTACCTTTAACTAAAGATTTAGAGTACATATCAACAAGTAATAGGTCGACCCTTCGAGTGAGATCCTAAATCAACAATATTTGGATCAAGGGTCAAGATCATGATATTTGAAGATCATGTTTCAATTGTCAAAATTAGGTTTACTCATTTCTATTAACCTTATGGTTAGGTCATCCACTTATGATCAACAATATTCCAAGATGTCCAACATTATTTCAAGTGTCAAGCATATTTTTGAGTGTGAATGACCCACCTAGTTTTTTTAGAATCATGTGTAAACCCTAATTTTATGATCATTATCCAAATCATTGTCAAGTCGTTAGGTCAACATGATGAATTAGCATCATTGGTTTTCAATACTAGATCAATTTTTTATTGGTATACAAGTAAGGTTAGAGATCAAATATTAGGTCAAATGATCAGGGTTTCACAAGAATAAGATCAATCACCGAAAATGTCAAGATTAATCCTTATTTCTATGTGCATGATTCATTTTCAAGAGTATATGAGTCAACTAGATTAGATCTAAGTTAGTATTCAAAGATAATCATCAGACTCCAAATCTAGGTTTTCCAAGGATTAAACATCATTATTGAATCATTATAAAAATTAAATAAGCAAGAGATTAAGATTTAGGTATATTAGTGAGAATCATTTATAATTAGGTCTCAGTAGTATTTTTAAATGATTAATTGACTATTTATATGGAATGTTTGGAGATAAGAATCAAGAGATATGATTTTTGCAAGATAAAACAATTAATCTAAAATATTGGGCAGAGAGGATGGGAATTACTGAGAAAAAGGGTGGCGAGGAAAAACATCAGACGTTGATCCTTGGTCAGAGTTTGACCATCATCGTAGAGCGATGTTTGAGGGGAGATGACCCCCAAGGCATGTGCGTGTGATAGGAGAAAGAGGGAGGGTGTGAGGACCGATGATCTTGGGTCTCAGTCAGCTATTGACCAGGATCTGATGGATGTGGGTCGTCGTCCCAACCAAACAAAGCCACACGCAAGAAGGGTTGCTCTATAGTGGTGCAACGATCGGAGAAAAGAGGGATCAGGAGGATAAGTCGAGGGAGAGAAGGGCAAGGCTACGTTCAGGTTAGTATGGTCATGGCAAAGTTTTCCTTGGGGTTTTTATAGGTGGGCAAGGCTAGTTATAGGGTTTCGAGTGGGTGTCTATGGAGGAAGCCGAGAGGTGCGATTGAGTGCCTCGTTTGCCCTCAAAACAACCCAAAAAGTAGAAAATCAAGGGCTAGATGAGTTCGTATGTGTGAGACGAATGCTTTCCCTCAATTAGATTTTCAAACCATGGTCAAATTGAGTCAAAAGCCCGCTCTATCTCCCAACCTTCTTCCCCGTTGATTCAGGGAGGTAAGAGATATGTTGTTGACCCTCTGATCTAGTCGGGATCCACATGGCTCAGATCCAAGGGCTGGGGTTCTCCCCCAAGCGAGCCCTAGATCACGAGGTTGGTCCTGACCAGTTTAGTGAGAAATGGAGGGGAAATCTCCCCAGTTCAAGGGATCTGTGGTCGAGTCAGGCCAGGCGGCTATTGGGCCACGCCTAGTAAACAATGAAAAGGTAAATAAAGAGGGTATTTAGGGCTAAAAGGGGAGTAAAACTTAGAAAACTCATATAAAAGTGTAGGAGTGTCCAAATGACCTCAAATTTTGACCACTTCTTTATTATAGGGTCTAAAAATGTGTGAAAAAATCCAAATCAAAATCATCACGTATGATAAAGAATTTAATTAAAGTATTAAAGGGTATAACAAAGTTAGGGTTTTCTACACATTAATTTCAAGAAATCATAGGAAATGGTAGGAATGTCAAATTGCAATGAAATTTGGATCACAGGTTCCACATAAAGTGTAGAATATTTTGAAAATTTTTGAGGACCAGATGATGAAGTTTGAGGGATCAATTTACTTTATTGGACAAATTGATGATTGAATCTAATTTGTGGTTTTATAATCTGTATAAAATTAACATTGATCACCATATTTTGAATTTGAGTGTTAAAAGTGATCACGTAGCTAAGAAAATAATTTGACGTCAAGATTGAACATCAAGAGGGAAAAAGAGTAATTATTCATTCTTATGCTAAAATTGACTTTGTCACAGTATGGTCACTACGAGATCGTGGCTATGTCGTTTGGGCTAACCAATGCACCGACATCATTTATGGACTTTATAAATAGGGTGTTTTTGTTGTATCTGGACTACTTTGTGGTGGTGTTTATAGATGATATCTTAATATATTCCAGAGACATCCAACAACATAGCAGCAACTTTGTCAGGCGTCGACCTTGTTGAGACAACATTAGTTGTACGCTATGTTCAACAAGTGTGAGTTTTGGCTAAAGGAGGTGTCCTTCCTAGGATACATGATATATGCTAAGGGTGTTCATTTGGACCCCAAGAAGGTTGAATCTATAATAGAGTGGGTGCATCCCAAGAAACCTACATAAGTTTACAATCTTTTGGGATTGGCAAGCTATTACAAGAGGTCCATCAAGAACTTCAGCGCAGTGGCGTTACCCCTAACCAAGATGACAAGAAAAGATGCACTTTTTTTATGGTATGACAATTGCCACTGTGCTTTCCAGTTGTTGAAGGAAAAGCTAACTAGTGCACCAGTTTTGGTTCTTCCTGAGCAAGGAAAAGGCAATATTGTCTTTTTTGATGCCTTGAGAAATCGTCTGAGCTTTGTGCTAAGGCAGGATACGAATGTGATCTCTTTTTCATCGCGACAGTTGAAGAAACATGAGGAGAACTATCCCACCCATGATATGGAGCTAGCTAAAGTGGTTCATGCCTTGAAGATCTGGAGACATTACCTTTGCGGTGAGAAGTGTTAGATCTTCATAGGTCACAATAACTTGAAGTACATCTTTTCACAACAAGAGTTGAACATGCAGCAGAGGCGTTGGATGGAGTTGATTAAAGATTATGACTACACTATAGATTACCATCCAGGGAAGGTGAATATCATGACATACATCTTGAGTAGGAAGTCTTCATCATCATCATTTGTTGATAAGGCACGGTGGTGCTCCTTGGTGTGCCATAAGTGAGACATGTTGGTATCCTTACGTCAGATGAATGTGAAGTTAACAGTCTCCCTATTGGCAAGTTTGTTGGAATAGTTACAAGTGAATCCTACGTTGAGGTAGTAGATTATAGATGCACATTAGAGTGATATTGTAATACAACATATATGAGTAGAGTTCGGAAGCAAGAAGCGTGATGGCTTCTATGAGGCATAGGATGGGATAGTGTGTTACCACAATAAAGTTGTGGTTCCCAATGTTGATGATCTGAAGTAGATGGTTTTGGAAGAGGCTCTCTCTTTGATGTATTCTATGCAACCAGGTCACACCAAGATGTACCATAACCTTAAAGATCTATATTGGTGGCCTCATTTAATGCATGATGTGGTGGAGTTTGTTCCAAGGTGTCTTATGTGTCAACAGGTTAAAGCAGAGCATCAGAAGCCTGCAGGGATTGCAACTTTTTCCTATACCATAGTGGAAATGGGATCATGTTCCAATGGACTTTTTGGTTTGTCTCCCAAGGATAGCCAAGGGTCATGACTTCATATGGGTGATATTTGACCGGTTGACAAAGATAGCACACTTTTTTCCAGTAAATATGACATACACAGTAGAGAAACTTACACAAATATATGTTGATGAGATAGTGCATTTGCATGGTATCCCATCTACCATCATATCTAACTAAGGTCCTCAATTCACTAGTCACTTCTAAGAGTGCTTGCACATAGGTACGGGTGCATAGTTGAGGTTCAACACTGTGTTCCACCCATAGACAAACAGAGAATTTGAGAGGATGATACAAACTTTGGAGGACATGCTGAGAGCTCATGTCTTATAGTTTTTGGGTAGTTGGGATGTTTACCTCTATTTGATAAAGTTTACTTATAATAACATTTATTAGAGGAGCATTAATATGGGACCTTACCCAGTGGTGGCACGTGTTTAAAAAGTGACCTATAAGTTGGATCTGCCACCAAAGTTGCACAGGTTGCATCCATTGTTTCACATGTCTATGTTGAGGAAGTGCCACCCTAACACAGAGTTAGTGTTGCAGCCAGTAGAGGCTGAGTTGGATGAGGATATCTCTTATGTGGAAGGTCTTGCATTGATCCTAGATAGAAGGATCAAGAAGTTGAAGAAGAAGAACATCATTTTGGTTAAGGTTTTGGGTCATCATTGTCGTGTAGAGGAAGCCACGTGGGAGCTTGAGGAGGAGATACGTAGGAAGTACCCATCTCTTTTCGCGTAGGATTTAGGGGGGGGGGAATCCTTGTTAGGGGTTTATGGTTGTAAGGCCCCTGACCTAGATTAGTTCTTGAGTATGCTTGATAGTGTTTGTTTGGTTTAATAAGATGTTTAAACCTTAATTTAATATCTTTATATGCCTTAATAACATGTGACATGCTTATATTTTCAATTTGGTGATGTTTGAATAATTTTTGAACTAGTTTTACTATATATGTGCTTGTTTGAACCTAGTTGCCACTTACCCATGTTTAGGGTGTTATATTGCAATTTGTCACATGTATAGTGTACCTTTGATACTTTGGCATCATGATCAAGGATGGTTCCTTGGGGCTCCTTGTTATGTCTTGATTTGTTGAGGAAAGATGTGGTGACATGTTGAGAGTGGTTTCAAGGGTTGCTTTCATGTCCTAGATTTGTATTGACCCTTGTGTTGACCGTTTGGTTTTGGGTCTTTTAGATACCATCCTTGTGGTCCCTTGGTGTTTTCTCTCCGATCGTATGAGTTTTGGTAGATGCCTTGAGATCCCTACAATCACATAAGGTGTGGATTCTTCTCTTGGGTCGCTTGGATTGTGTTGGTTACTTGAAGTGGGTTGCTTGGTTTCTCTATAACCATGTGCCTTTGTGGCCATAGTCCTCTTTGACTAATGGTCATTTAGGTCTCTGGTTTACCTAGTTTTTCGTGGCCTATCGTTCATGCATGGTTTTAGTGGGTGCATGTTGGTTCTTTTGTGAACTTGTGGAACTTATGTGCATGACACCTCAACCTTTCCATCTCTCTCATACTCTCAAGTATATAACCTCTCTCCTACACATGCAAGTGTCTCTTTTAGCCTTCCTATTTCTCTCTTCCTTCTTGTGTCCATACCTAGTGTGCTTGGTGGTGAGGAGAAGCTCAACTTTGGTGCTTGGTGGATGAGAATGGCTTGCATGATCGAAGCTTGGAGATACTCTTCCTTGGTGATCTTTTGTGATTCCTTGATCTTTGGTAAGTGATTCCACCTCTTTATTTTGTTTTCTTATAAAACTCTATCTCCTTCTTCTCCTTTCTTAGACGTATACTATGGTCCATCCATGGTGGCTATTTTGAGAAACTTCTCTCCATTGAGGTCGAATCCATGGTTTTCCATGGTAGTACCTGAGTGAGATGAAGATCTTATCCCTTTCTCCTTCTTTTGTTCCCATCATCCTTGAGGTTTTGGGTTCTCTTTCTTTCCCTTTAACCTAGGGTTTCATCTTCTCTTTAGATGTGGAGACTATCTTGGTTGTGGAGTATATCAAGGCTAGGTTTTTCCTCACACACATCCCAAGGTCAACTTTATGACTTTATGCACACCCCTAATACCATTTACAATCTACATGTGATTGTAGAGATACAAATGTACACATAATTTAACAGGAGGAATGCGACTCACCTTGAGTCTTTTCATTGGGTGATAGGGAGGCCAATGACCAACATCTTGCCTAGCCCAACAACAGACAGGCCTAGGGTGGCTATTGCCAAGAAGAAAGTGCTCCCATCTAGTGTTGGCACACTTGGCATGTTCCAGGACCTAGATCAAGGATACAAGGGTTCAAAAATTATATGCTCAAGGTAAACTTCCGAAAATTTTATCTTTTATTTCTTTTTTTTATTATCAAGAGAACCGTCCTCGTAGAAGCGCCACTTTTGTGACCCCCCAAACATCATAAAACTCTCGGGCCCCGAGCGCCCCACACACCCGAGAACCGGTTAAAGCGCACCGTTGGCCGGCCTGCACGACGTGTAGCATTTCAGAGGCGGCCGCTGGGTTTCAAACCCAGGTCCCTTCATGAGGGGACACCGTGCCGAACCACCTGAACCACTCCTCCCCGGCTTGTATCTTTTATTTCATATGTCCATAAATGACAAATAAGTAGTTGTTTCTTATAAAAAAAACATAGTGATTCAAACAAAAATACTTTTAGAATATATTCTAATCCTAGTTCCATTGTTGTCTATATTTATCGTTTTATAAATTGTTGAAATGATCAAACATCAAGATTATGACTCCAAACCTCTATATCTAACCTTTTTAGTAACATGGTGATTATTTAAAACCCTAGATCTAGTCATGATGATTAATAAACATCTACACTCATTCATATCACTATTAGATGCTTTTTCTTATGAAATTTGTATGGCACCGAATGATTTTTCTTTAACCCTAGATCATATAATTAATATGACCTTAACCAAATTTTGATGAAATAAATCTGATTTGTTTATGAAAATTCTTATATGTGATGTGATACATGTTCATGATCTTGAACTTAGCTTAACCTCTAATGATTAATGATCTAACAATCCCTGACCTAGATATTGATATTTTTACTACTTGGAATTACACTAGGAATAAAAAATCTATCATAATGGTGATGGTTAATATGATGACGAGATAACCCTAGGTTCATTATCTACATTACATTCCCTTATTAATAAACATGATTCAATATATTCAATTCTTAAAATTTCACTAAATCATGTTATGAGGACACCCTCTATTTTACTTGTAGATGCACATCAACACTTGCACTCAAAACTCAAGATAAGAATGAAAAGTTGACCTTTAATAATGTTTTAGGATTAAGACCCCATCCAAGTAGGTGTGGAACCATTCATTGAATATGTTGATGGAGAAAGATATTGGAACTTGATTATAATCTCAAAAACATGGAAATTTGAAATATTAATCAAAGACAAAAACTATAGCTAGGTTCAATGATCATGAATCAAATAAAATAATCAAAGTCCTTCAGACCCTAAAATATTGATATCCTAGTTTCATTCATGTGTCTAATTTACATGACAGGGCTTTGATCTAGATCACTTTTAGAATATTTGTAATATCTACTTGACTCCAAAGGTATTTTTTATTGTCCTAGTGGCCTTGATTATGATATTGTTGGTTGTATTATATTGTATGAGTCCCTAAGCTTGGCGATGGTATTACTTGAACTAAATCTTCATCTATGATACCTTTGTTTTTCATATATGTAAACTAGTAAAACCCAAAACTTAAATGATACTTCTATTATACAAAATATGATTATCATGGGCACCTGCTAGTATCGTGGGATAAGGGCACAACCTTGCCGCACCTCCTTTTATCTTGGGGTAAGAGAACAAGTCTCAATGCAATTGCCTATATCTTGGGTTATGGAAACCTTTTTGGAAGGAACCTTAGTACTCCTCATGTAGTAATCTCTCTTCTAGACCCATCATGTGGGGCGTCGAACCTATTCTTGAGTATAATGGAACTCATAAATAAATCTTGCTTTTAGTTTTGTTGACAAAGTAGAACTATGAGAAAATTGATTTTATCTCATATTTATATTAATCTTTCTAACCATTGTATTCTTTAAAAATACAATTTTGCATCACTTTATAGCCTTTAAATACACTTCACATTAACGTGTATCAATTTTCATGATTTAGGTACATTAGTGAAGAGTCATTAATCATATGCTTATGCTATTTGATACTTGTTGCAACACTGAAAAGCATCAATAAATGAAAACTCAATTGGAGAATCTTCAATAAAGAGCCTCATCAATGATGTATCTACCATCTTTGGTCACACTAGTTTCTATAGGATGATCATCTACAACTTGAAAAAGATCACAAAGCCACTTATAAACTTTCTACATAAGGACATGTATTTATTTATTAATTAATATTTCATGAATAAATTCACTAACCTAAAAGAAGATATAGTTTCTACATGTATAATCTATTTCCCGAACTGGTCTCTCCCCTTTAGAATCATGTGTGATGCTAGTGACTATTTCTTACGGGTAGTTTTTGGGTTTTAGATGCATCATGTCATTGACTTTTCCAACAAGACTTCTGATTACACATAAACAAACTACATTACTACAAGAATGAGACCATTGTTGTTGTATACACCTTCAAAAAAAATTCTCTTATTTGGTGTGATCTCAAGTAATTATTTTATAGACAACGCTACCATCAAATAGTTAATGTTGAAGAAGAATGAAAATACATAGTTTATCATATTTATTACATTGTTGCAAGATTTTGATCTTGAGATCAGGGATAAGAGTAGAAGAGAAAAAATTTCCAATCGTCTCAAAAGACTACAGGTTGACAACAATGACCCACCTCCATTTCATGAATATTTTCTAGACGACTGGTTGTTCTAAGTGATAATATATACTTCTTGGTAGGCTAACTTTTTCTATTTCCATCATGTCCTAGTACTTCACTAGAAGTGCATTGAGAATATCTAGACAAAGTTTAAGTCTGAATTCCGACACTAGTATTAGGATGAACCACATTTTTTCTGACTTAATTCTAGTGGGCTTTATTGTAGATGCATTTCTGAGGAGAAAGCATCCCTCATTCTTGAGGCATTGTCATTCTAGACCAACTGGCAGCCATATGAGTCCCAATAAGACTTCTGCAAAAGTTTTTCAACATGGGTTCTTTTGGACCACTATCTTCAAATAATCCCACAAATATGTCACATAATATGACAATCTCCAACGGATTGGAAATATTTTCAAGAAAAACCAGATGCCACTTCAACTCTAGTAAGAAGTTGATATCTTTGATGTATGAGGAGTGGAATACAAGTGTCCATTCCAGTACACTAATCGGTTCTCTTACATTATAGTCAACATCGATGATGTCCATAAATAGGTCGAGGACACCCCAATAGTTTCAAGAGACTAGAAGATTGTCAACAAATTATTCAATAATGTTCTCGACATTGGAGTCCCTTACATTGTCATCTCTGATGGGATCTTACTTTTTGGAGAACAATTATGAGGCACCTCTTAAGAAATACAATGTTTCTCATCATGTTGCTACCACCAACCACCCACAAACAAGTGGACAAGTAGATGTCTCTAGTTTCTAGATCAAAGATATTTTGTATAAGATGGTCTTCTAGACAAGAAATGGTTAGGCCAACAAGCTGATTTATGATTTATGGCCCTATAGAATGGTAGACAAGACTCCCCTACGCACTACACATTTTCAATTTTCTTATGCAAAGTTTTGGTTATTTACTAATGGAGATCGAGAGTGAGGCTTGGTGATCCATAAAACATATAAACTACGATCTTTATGTAGCTGGAGATGACCATAAACTAAGTTGCAAGATCTAGGTGAATTGTTTCTCTCTGCATATGAAACACATGCTTCTACAAAGAGAAAAGCATGATATCCCATGATGGACACTGAGAAGGAAAGATATGCAAGTTGGAGATCAAGTTGTATTGTATAATTCTCAGCTCCAACTCTACCCAAGATAGTTGAGGACTCGATAGATGGGTCCCTTCATTGTAAATAATATCTATCCACACAGAGTAGTAACTATCTAGAGTGAAAAGACATGGGAGTTCAACACCAATGACCAATGCGTCAAACACTATTTTACAATGTCTAACAAGCAAGTTGAATGCCTCATACGCTATTTGACAATGTCTGACAAGCAAGATAATCAACAAGTTCCACACTCTCTCCCTTGTCTCAAAAATGAGCATCAAACGTTGAGCAATCGACGTCAAACCAAAGCACCTGTTAGGAGGAAAATTGATCATTATTTCCTTAATTTTCTTGAATTGTAGATTTCTTTGTTTAGATTTTCCACATCATCATCATCATTAGTTAAACAACAGCTAACATGATAACAAATTAAAACCTAAAGTTTTGGATGTAGGTGAATGAAGTTTAATGATTGAATAGGAACCATAACATATGGACCCATTAGTGTGGTTCTTCCCATCTATCTCAAATCTAGTGTTTGATCCAATAAAAGGATATTTGTAGTGTAGGGTGGGTGGTACATTGTCCTGTATCTATTCTTACCTGAATTGCCACTCCCCTTCCAAGAAAGTTAGTGGCGAGATGACCTGAGTGCCCATACCTAAAATGGTAAAACTCAACAAAAGCATATATATAACTAAACCAAAAATACTTTAGTCATATCATTACTAAACCATATGATTAAATAGCATGCCCCTAGGTAACAATAAGATAAAGACTAGTCGTGAGCATTAATAACATGGAAGTGAGTTCATGAACCCATTAATATCACAAAAACACCATATGTCTTACATTTAGTGAAGCATGAGCAGTCTTGTAAAGCAATAAGCAGTGGTTCTTCACTTGGCTGAATCTAAAATGTGAAAAACATGAAAAGGTCAATGTGAATGCATGGGTAGTGTAACGAACCCGCCTCCCTGTAACCCCCAATTAAGGGAGACCAAGAGGTCAGAGTCATTATCCCAATTTCTCAGATCATAGGTTCAATAAATAATCAGTAATAATTAGTAAATTCTACCATGACTATATTTAAAGCTGGAATAAAATAAAAATTTGCATACCTTTTTCAAAAACTTGGATATCTAACTTCTATCCACACCTGGACTCTATTCTAACTAATCCTCCTTGCACTTTATTTCTTAATTTCACAATCTTCCGCTTTAATGTTTGTCCTTTTCAAATTGTACCTAAAACGTCGACAAACAAAACGTCGGTCAGCATAAATGAATATGTCGGTATGTGGGGGAAACAATAATCATGCAATTAATTGTAACAACATATTGCAGTCAATTATGATTTAACAAACAACTTTACATTTTAAACATAACTGCTCAATCCATACATACCCTAGCCTCTGCGTTGTCCCTGTAGTGGACCTGGATGCTACCTTCCTCATGGTAGATCCCCATTAAACCCCGCATGATCCTACCTAACAGGTAGATCAATATCTAGGGTTGAGTCACATGGCACTACCAATATGTAGCCCAATATCTAACTCATTGTGTGCTAAAGAGTTGCATGGCACTACCCATAGGTAGCCCAATCCCTAACTCTTAATAACCTAATGGTCTCACTTAACAAGTAGACCCTTTATCAGGTTACCCTTTTCATTATTAGCAAAGCCACAGAGGAGGACCAGGATCTGAGCCAGTCATGTATGCATACTTATGGTGTAGTCACTTTATAGTTGCGTGAAATAAAAGTCATCCAAGCAGTTATTTTCAAGCAACTGATAAAACAACCAGGAATCGTCGTGAAACTAAAGTGATTAACCATAAGCGTAACCACATACCTATGATGGTAGATTTTGAGACAAAATCAGTTAAGTAGAGAAAACCCAACCAAGCAAGCAAGTATGCACAGAAATCCTGAAATAAACATACAAATATCCTTTTATCAAGATTTATCCAAACTCATCTTGTTTCTTAGGATTTCTATTCCAATTTTTAGGGTTTCCTTTGCAATTAGGGTTTTGCCTCCACTTTTAGTATTATAAACCCGAATTACACAAAACTACATAAAAACTTTAACTTTCTCATCACAACACTCCTAACAGGCTTAGGATCATATATGGTAACATATTTCCATAATCCAATTTAAACAAAGTTTTCCTCTTCTTTTACCCTAAATTAGGGTTTCTATATGTATTATTCTTCATACATAGTTTAAAACCCTAAATTAGCCCACTTTTTATGTAAAACATATTGAAACTCTATTTTAATATTCAACAGGTTAATACCTCTCAAATTAACCTATTAAACCTCAAAGATTCATCCTTTATACTCAATTGGGGTTTCTTAGGTTTCTTATTCACAAAACCCTAATCATCTCAATTATCTTCATTAAGGATTCTCTAATCCAAACTATGTTCAAGAATCATTATATTACAATTGTATACTTGCAATTTCAGATTATAACCAATAAAACTCATGCTTTCCCAAATTAGGGTTTTTAGTCCATTAGACCATGTACATGATCATAAAAACCCTAAAAGCAACATATTAATCATCCTTTTATGATTTTACTCATTCCTTTACTCTTAACAGGCTAACCTTGATCAAAAACAAAATCAAGATTCATCATGATTGTTTTTATCTCTTTCTAGGGTTTTTCTGTCATTTAATGCATTAAAAGATGTAAAACCCTATACTTTTTTAATCACATTTACAACTACGCTCTAATATCATTTTTATCATGTTCTAAGCATTTTTCTGATCAAAAAGCACTACTTACTTGCATTTTTCGGCCAAAGGAATGATTTTTAACGAATTAATCAAGATTCCATCATTTTTTGAAATATCGGGCAGAGAGGCAACTTACTTTTGCTTTTTGGAAAAATGTCAGCCGTCGTATTTTTGGTCGTCGTTGACCGATCTCGATCCGACGCCCCTCCTCGTGCGTGCCCACTCACTACTTTCCAAGAACATGGCAGCTATCAGCCGTTGATCTGCTCTGAGTCCACAGTAGTCTTTGATCGGAGGGCTACTGTCCTCATCCTTTGCCCGATCCAGCCAAGGCTCCGCGGCGGCGCCGTGGTGGAGAGCTCGCCGGAGCAGATTGGTTTCTTCGACTCAAGGCACGAGAGAGCAAGAGGGAGTGTTGCCCTGGTTCGTGAGGGCGAGAGGAGTCGAGAGGGGTAGGTACTTATAGGTGTGGGGGTCTAAAACTAGGGTTCCCACCCTTGTCGCCATCTGCCCCTTCAAGGTGGATTAGGCGTTTCTCCTATACGCCACAAAAGCACGAGAAGGTAGGGGTTAAGGGGTTCAGAATCCCGCCCCGAATCTAACCGGGGTCTTTCCAAGTTCGCACATGAACTGCATCACGAGAAAAGTGGAGAGGAAAATCCCTTTGTCCTACAACAACTTTCCTTTTCGGACTCAAGGTAGGAGACACACAGCTAGCGTCAGATCTGGATCCGACGGCTAGCGTCGTCCCTACTATTTTCAATTAAAACGATAAATATATGACATTGATGATAATCACAACACTTTAGGGAATTTTGTAAAAGCCATAACTCCCAAACTAATGTCTGATTGATCCCAAATTTTGAGGGAAACTTAATAATGACTTAATATACCTCTCTGCCAAAATTGGGCTCATTATCTAAAGAAAACAGGTCCTTTTCTTTAGTTTCAAGTTATCACTTACATATATATTTCTCACATATTTTCTCTTTTTCCCTTGCCATTAAATTATCATCTTGGATTCCTTAGACCTCAAGGAACCCTAAAGGCATGAAATTCCATCTTGGGAAAATTCCTTAGCCTTTTACTTATCATTTATCCATTTTCTTGTTTATCCCTTTATTCACTAAATTCCTTTTTCTTTTTTTTTCTTTTTCTCTCAATTGGGCTCAATAGCCAATAAAGCCCATTAAGAAAACAATCAAGGCTATCATGAACGAAAATCATTCAATTCAAACAAGTAATTCGACCATTGATTTCATTTATCAATTAAAAGGAGATTTACAAATCTCATTACATGGTTTATGAAATTTGAGGTTGTAACAGGTAGACTAAAAGATATAAAAATGTAGTTTTAAGAGGAAAGATATATACAATGCTTGGATAGAAATTTTATATATCAAGAAGAAAATTGAAGGTCTTGAAACAATGTCATTAGATACGAAACATGTTGTACATGCATTTTCCATTATATTTACTATCTCATAAGGCCTTTACTAGCTTTCCATCAAAAGGGATGATGAGGGAGTCTTAAGTCTAAGAATCCATGATCTACCCTATTCGTGAGGAATTTCATGTTGAAGTGCTAATATTTAACCATATTCATAAGAGACCTCAAAAGCAAAGTCAAAAGATAACCCTTTTTATCATCATGTTGTGCCCTTCATTGATAATCAACTATGTGCATTGATCCTTCATCTCCTACAATGATAATTTAGACAGGTGCACATAGGTTTGTACAATGGATATATAGGTTTAGCTTTCATGTTTGTCTTCATCATATAAGAAAATCGAGAAGGTACTATATGAAACCACTAGTTCAATCAAGTACATATAGCCAAGAACCATTTGGGTTTAATTACACACGCACTAATTACACACGCAATCAATACCATAGTAGGGTCAATAGGAGGTGTAACATACTTGAATGTAGGTATATATATTAGCCTTCCCTCTTCTAGGCCCTTTCTAGTTATATAATGTTAAGTCCTTCTCTACCCTAATTTAGATAAAATTAGGAATATTTGGAGTCAAATAACATCATAAAACCATAAATAATACTTTACTTGAATTTCTAGAATAAAACAACTAGATAATTTCATTAGTAGGGTCCATTATAAAAATTAGCTAATTCATTACTTTTATCGCTAATTTGTAAATCTAGAATCATCCTAAATCTCACTGATTAAGACATTCAATAAGGAAGGTTGTAAATATATTAATTGAGTAATTAACTTAAAATTATTAAAATAAAATAATAATGTTTTCAAAAAAATAAAACTGATCTTAAAATTGAGGTTGTCACGCCTCAGTTTAGTTAATACGTTAATTTTTTTGTGAACTAGACTCCTTTTAAGAAATCATTTAGTTATTTAGAATCCTAGCTTTAATACAATCAATATTTAATTAAATACCTTGATCAATTACTTAATATGATTCCTCATCAATGCAACATGTAGCATTACTTAGCAGTAACTATTCTCCACTCCTACCTTCCATTATTTGGCCGTTCCAATTAAAATCCTAGCCACCACCAAGTCTGACCCTTTTGTAGCCATTGTCAACTCTGACCTTTCTGTAGCAACCACCAATTCTAGCTCCTCTACATCCACCACCAACTGCTGCTATATTGTCCCTCATCCTAAGCCATCTTCTTCCTCCCTTCTACCTGCAATCTACCATTTACCTTCTAGTTGCATCAACTTGCATGTCTCCACTGCAAAGAAACAACAAGCCACTATAATAGAAAGAGAAGCATACCCATTCAAACCTGAATGATTCTAGGTTCCTAACCATTGCTAGTGATTGTTCTCCTCTTAGTGCAATTGTTGCAACAACTTCATGAAGTCAGGGATTAAATTGGGACATCCTCCCCACATAGACTACTTCTGATAATTATGTTCAAAAACCTTCATAAAACAATTCTAGGTAATGAGGCCTATTGCCATTTCATGGGGAGAAGCACAAATGGCTTTGCTTTGTTCAAGTCAAAGAAAGACCAACAGCTGGATATCCCTATTCATGACAACTTCATTGAAGTTGCAACTATTGTATAGTCGTCGACTTACAAAATATGAAAAAGTTGCAAAAATATATTGGGATAAATAAACTTCAACACCACATTTGTAAGTTAACAATCTTCATTTTGTCAACTTGATTTAGAAGATGTTAATATCGCTAAGGGTTGTGATGGGTTGAGAAACATTGTTTGGTAATAGGTAAGCTATATCCAATTATAGTATTGAATAGGGTTTTCCTGATCATATCACCAATGTTATGTAAATATATATATTTATTACATACATATGATGACAACTATATACAACATGTCTTAGCCTATTTTGCTATGTGGTTTAGCTTTGATAGATATATAGGAATATTGTGATAACCTCAAACTTTACATATTTTATGTAATTTTCCATTTTGGACTTCACTATTTTCCTCATCTCCAATTTCATCTTCGAATGATTTTTGATGCACAATTAGTCCATCTAGTATACATGTATCGCTAAAATGATGCTCAATTCGATTGATATCCATTTCACCTTCAGATGACACATCACCATCTTTCCTTAAATTTTGATTATATACTTGTAGAATATTGTACTCTATCCTTATCCTCATATTTTTGATCTTGAAATTCTCTTTCCAACGCATGTTATTTCACCTAAATCGGTGCTCATACGTAAAAGTTATGTAGAAATAGATACTAGCTAGAAACTCCTCTTATTATGTTTTTCCCACATTTTTCTCGATTATGGGCCGCGCCCATTTGGGATCAGAACCGAGCAGCCCGCGTGCCTTCTCTCCTCTCTCCTCTTTCCCTTAAGCACGATCCAGATCCTCCATTCATCAACCAATCAAAATCCTGGATCTATAGAACAACAACTTTGGGTCGTTTGATCTCCTTTGCTTCGAATGCGAGCCACTACCAACGGTCAAAATGCCATCCTGCTCCTATGTACTGTTCACCAGCGTGAACTTTGTTAGCGGCCACCTATCCAGCTGCAGCTACAAGATAGCCCTACCTCCTCTTATAAAGCTTATCATCTGTTCATTTGGCCCTTTTTTCTTAGCCTTTCATGAACCCTAGCACCATTTATTTCGAGCTCCGTCTCCTACCCTCTCATGGCGGCAGTCTCCTTGCCCAAGATTGGGTGTTCTCTCCTTGGTATTCCTCTACCATTGTTCAAGCCGTTGTTGACTTTAGGGAGCCAAGCCGAAGCTGACTGGCTACCTTCCCAGGTGAATCCCCCGACCTCCAGTGATCTTCCCCTCCCACCGACGACAGTGCTGCTGCCGGGTGTCTGGGGCACGCGAGATGGACGTAGTGGGAGAGATAAAATCTCCACCCTCGATCGGGAAGTTAAGAGCCAAGATCATCAACCGTTCGACCTCTCATTGAGCGGCTCAATTTGAGCCTGGCCCAGTCGAGACGCAGAGCGGCCAACGACGATAGAGAGTTGCGGCCCACTGAGCACCAAACGACAACTGCAAACTAGTTTTGACATAAGCAGCCCATCCGTTGAATCAACGGCTCTCCCTTGGAACTGCATAATTATGCAACACCCCACTCCTTTTTCCTAAGTTTTAATGTAAATGTTCAAAAAATTATATCTCATGCATCAATTGCCCATTCATAACATATATTACATGATTTTTTATTCTCTTAATGGGATCTATCCAATGGAAACAGTTTCAGAACCTAGTTCTTCTTTTCTTTCTCCTTCTATCAAAAAAAGCATGTCTTTATATGCTATTTGAATGATTAATGATGTATCATGCTTGATGGAGCCTCCACTCACGTGAAGTTGTATGCACCACTAAAAATCCTAGAGATAGTAAGTCTCTAAGTTTAGCCTTGCGTGTGCTATAATAAGATCTCCACCCACGTACGCTAAGGTACGTGGAAGTCTTATCGTAGTACAGTTGAGGGTCGAATCCACGAGACAACGGTTTTGTTAAGGATTAACAAGATGGAAAATGTTATAATTCTATTTATCTACTCAAGAGTTGATATCTAGATCGAAGAGTTGATTTGATGATTAAACTAATATGCAAATGTAGATTAAATGGCAGGAAAGTAAACTTAAGGTTGTAGACAAGATTTGGAAACCACTAGGATGTGATTGAGTTTCACCACCACTACGCATGGATCATAACATACGTCATAATAACATGGCTTGCAATAAGAGACTAAATAGTTAGTATCTTTGTAGACTTAGCTTCCTTTCGAATAGCTAACAATGAGAAACGTGGGAGTATTGCAATTCCAGCCATCCTCGAACGAATGGTCACTTACTTTGCATTACTCCCTTCACAAAGTGTGTTCCTTGACCTATCGAGGTTGTACTTTCATACGTCAACTGATTCCATTTCATAGCATGAAAATACAACGACGTAGTTGAGTTTACTCCACTCCTTGAAAAGCGTCCCTAGATACCGAAACAGATATATGGTGACTACATACATTAAGAACCAACATGCAATCGATAATCGAATCTAAAAGCACAAACAAAGACAATTCACACTAGTAGATAATAGGTAACGCAGGTTGGTGATCAAGCAACTAGCATTCATTAAACAATTGATGTTGAACTGAAAAGATAGCATTTTTTAATTGTAAACTCATGAATTACAATGTATGGAATGAAAACATGGGTAATGGGGCTACTCCCCGCACCCTAGTGTATGGAACTACTCACTCATGGCAAGAACAAAGAAGGAGACAGGAGAAGAGAAGGAAAACATCATCTTCACGTAGGAGGGAGGAAGGTTAACCCCTTGGAGTAGAGAACAACTATCTTCACACTACGTGGTTGTTTTGGTGATGAATCATTCACTCCCCACCTTCTATGTCGATGAGAGAGAAAGTAGGCTTATGGATGGAGTGTGGATCTTAGACCGGCAGCCTTGGGGCGAAGGGTGAAGGACGGAATAGCTCTAGAACAAATGAGGTAGCCTTTGGGCGTCTGAGACTCGATCCTGAATGAGGACCCCTTGAGTCCTATTTATAGGCTCCAAGGATCTTGAACTGTCTTGAGAACTTTTGGGTCTTCACGGTCTTGAGACTGTTAAGCATCCTCACAGTCTTGGGGGACCGGTTGGGTCTTCGCAGTCTTGGGACCGTTAAGCACCCTCACGGTCTTGGAGACCGGTTGAGTCTTTGCGGTCTTGAGACCGTTAAGCATCCTCACAGTCTTGGAGACCAGTTGGGTCTTCGCTGTCTTGGGATCGGTAGTCTCTTCGCGGTCTGGAGACCGGTATCGTCCTCTCGGTCTTGGAGACCGGTTGGGTCTTCGTAGTCTTGGGACCAGTAGTCTCTTTGCGGTCTGGATACCGGTATCATCCTCTCGGTCTTGGCACCGGTTGGACCTTCACTCGGTCTTAGGACCGATGGATCTTCATTCGGTCTTGGTACCGTTTGGGTTGAGACTTTTGGGATTTTTTTTGGGGTTTATCTGTAAGAAGAAAAGAGAAATATCAGTCTATTGGTATATTTACAATAAAGCTAGAAAGTTAAGTATTTAATCTAATTTATCTAAGAAAGAGTATGGAAAACTAAGAAAAACTAGTAAGATACAATCAAAAAATGGAAGGTTATCAATGCTCCCATCTAGTATTTTTGCTTATTGTATGACTTGATCTTTATAACAGTAACTTTTGACCATATTTTTCCTTGAATGATGAAATGGATCACTTTGTCCTACTTATGTTGCTCTTTTGACATAAATATGGATATTGTATGGGTTTATTTGGTGCAACTTGTTGAATATTAGTTTTTTCCTAATATATCATCATACAATAATTAAATTTCAAAATCCGTAGCCCATCTTGAGCTCTGTGCTCAACTAGACCTATATATCACATTAATACTCTAAGTCTACCATGTATGGAATCAATTACTTAATTTATGCCCTAATATGTGATGTTGTGTCACGGGTTAACAACCTACTCCACTCTACACCTCAGGCGCCAACATAAGGTGTACAAAGAGGTTAAAGTTGCTTCCCTGAGTGGATCAAACACACAAGTTTATACATGCACCAAATAACAAGCTTCCTTAAATAAAGCAAATGTTAATTAGATAGGGGCCCGAAGGCATAGGAGTTCTACTTAAGAAAACTTAATACATGAGAGAACTACTTGCAGAAGAAAAAGAACATAAACCAAGAGTCACATTTAGCTTTAGCATCCCCATGAAAGATCTGATTTTGTTGAGCCAGCATATTGAGTTGCAACATCATCATCATATGAAAAAGGTACCTATAAAACATTTGCAATTGGTACATGTCAGCACAATATATAGATATATTGTACTGATTACGCCTACATGTCTTTAAATATACCTTTGTTCATATCTTGGCAATACGGATAAAAGTAAATTTGGCAGTACTAAGAAAAATAATCAAAGCATATACTTGAACAACAAATGTTTATTAGAAAAAGAGAACACATATGTTTTAGGCATATTTTCCATTATATCATCTATGCATTTTCCACTTGAGGGAATAATGCATCATCTCATCTACCAAAGAGTTTGAGATATAAGGACTTATGATCTACTACCAAAGAGTTATATCATTGGACAATGTGATCTACTACCAAAGAGAATGATCACTTTTCAACACTATGCTACCAAAGAGAATTAGTGCTTTCATATAATGGAACAAATATATTATGTTTTCAAGTGTTCAAGATTACATATAAG
The DNA here is from genome assembly GCA_963693085.1 of Alisma plantago-aquatica. Lineage (NCBI taxonomy): Eukaryota > Viridiplantae > Streptophyta > Magnoliopsida > Alismatales > Alismataceae > Alisma > Alisma plantago-aquatica. The sequence continues at coordinate 1,129,301,656 of OY856410.1, forward strand.
AAATTCAAGCAAGATATCATACAAGGATAATTATTTCATTCAATATCATATGACAAGTATATTACTATTCATACATCTCAAGTATAGTGTATATTAAGCCAAACAAGAGGTAATGGCGTACCTTCTACTCGAAAGTGGGGAGTCTAGAGATGCTCCTCACAGGTACCTTTGTCTTCCTGAAATTATAAGAGATTTGGTACTAATTTGATATATTGTCAAATTCATCATTTAGTTCTAAAAGAATATAAAAGGCCCTTTTTTCTTGGTTAGAGTCATGAAAGTAGAGTATGAGTCATTGAGTATGGATTTGAGTCCACATTTGATATTATCATGTCAGAGTAGGATTTTAAATTGGTTTGGTGGTCTTTAGATCATGATGGATATTTATAATAATTTGGTAAGTCGAAATAGGGGAAAAAGGAGTGATAATTGGACTTTATTGATAATTGAGTAACATCAATTGGAAATGATCATCCCATAATTATCTAGGTACAAAAAGAGGATAATCATAGGATTTTGGTGATTTAATCAGGCTCGAGTATTTTCTAAATAATTAAACAAGATCAAGACATATTTGAACATGAGTACCTATACGAGTCAGATTAGGGTCAACTGATATCAAAATCATGATCCTCATATTTTTTTGATCAAAATAGAGTACTTGTTCATATTTTTATGACACTCCTACTATTTATAATGAATTTCCCAAGATTAGGGTATTTACTTGGCGATCGTTGAAAATCGATGATTAAATAAGCGGGAAGGAAAAAAGAGGGTCGTTGGATGCTTAGATCCAACGATCAGGGTTTTAAGCCCGGGCTAGAAAAGAAATATGAGGCGGCTGATCTAGATTTACCTGACAGGTCCACGTGGAGCAAAGTGGGGCCCACTCCTCCCTTGGTCGCTACAAGGCAGGTTGCACAGCTCCAACTCCGGTGAGCGGGGCTGGTCGGCAAGAGGCTCCTCGGGTGTAGTTGATCTGGCAGTCACCTTCATGAGGTCAGTCTAGATCAGGGAGGCAGGGTTTCAGATCTTGGCTCCCCTTGGAGCGTTGCGTCGCCGAGAGGAAAGGAGAAGCTAGCATCTCGCGGCGGAGGAGGTGGTGTGGGTGAGCTTCAGGTGGTTTCAAGATCCCCTGAGGTGCCGTAGAGGTAGCTAAGAGCTCCTTGAGGCTGAATGAGGGTTCTAATTGAAGGGGAAATGGGGTGATGGCATGTTGGCTAGTTACACCATGGAGAAGGTCACCAGAGTAAGAGGCGATGTGCGTGGAGTTATCATAGCTCAATTCGGGCCAATAAAAGGATCGGGCAAAGCAAAGGAGTGTAGGCGAAGCTTGTGAGGTGATTAAACAGGCAGGAGGAGGACTGAGCGCGGGATTCCTAATTTGAGTTGGGAGTGCTCAAAGAAGGGAGTTGTGGGTGGCGATCGTGGAGATGGTCCTATTTGTCATTGGGGGTCGTACGAGGGGTTGGCGTGTTCGTGGAGATGAGGGGGAGGCAGTGCCTCAGTTGGTTTCTCGTGAGATGGGATGGAGAGGGAGATCGTAATCTAGATTCAAGCCTCGTGGTTGTAGCCACAATCTACAGGTCAAGCGGAGGTTAGGGATGGCCCCATGGTCGTCTGATCCCACCCAGATCCGATGGAGCATTCACAGACGGTTGTGATGGCTCTACGGAGACAGGTTATGTAACATCCTAGGATTTGAGGCCTCGGATAACATGATCTTAAAAGGAATGATTGGACTACCCATATCACCAAGGTACACCTCCTTTTCCGGGAGCCCATCACTAAGAACTCCATAGTTAAGCGTGCTCATCTTGGAGTAGTACTGGGATGGGTGACCTGTCGGGAAGTTGATCATGGCATGCGCGTGAGTGAGGACAAAGCGCACAATTAAGGCTAGTGGTGGTCTGTGGGGACAGTGATCATTCCCGAAACTCTACTAAAGCCTTGGGCAGTGGGTCCGATCGTTACAAATGGTATCAGAGCCATAACCCCTCCAGTAGGTGGGGCCCACATGGACATGGCATGCCAGTCTTGAGCCGTGCAGTCCAGGCATGTAGGAAAGGGTTGTCCATGGTTGACGTAGCCACCCTTGCGCTGGTATTCCGTGATCGGGAGCTGGGTGTCCATGGGCCATTGTGGGTCTGGACTGAAATGGGGAAGAGATTATGAGGCCTTATAGTTGAGCCTTGACGAGGACGTCAAGAGCCTAGGTGGGGGAGATTGTAACATCCCAGGATTTGAGGCCTCGAATAACATGATCTTAAAAAGAATGATTGGACTACCCATATCACCAAGGTGCACCTCCTTTTCCGGGAACCCATCACTAAGAACTCCATAGTTAAGTGTGCTCAGCTTGGAGTAGTACTGAGATGGGTGACATGTCAGGAAGTTGATCCTGACATGCGTGTGAGTGAGGACAAAGCACGCAATTAAGGCTAGTGGTGGTCTGTGGGGACAATCATCATTCCTAAAACTCTACTAAAGCCTTGGGTAGTGAGCCCGGTCGTTACAGGTTATGATCAAGCCGGCCCGCATGACATTTAATTGTCATGGTCGCAATGTAACCTATGGTTCAAATGTTAATCAATTTTATTTGATTAAAAACTTAGATGAAAACTTTGTAAAATCATGGAAGGATCTAGGAGTATCCGATTGGAATGATATTTGAAACATAGGTTGACAATAGTTCTTCCTACATATTGGAAAAGTTTGAGCTCGAGATTCCAACCTTTGATTGATCAATTAATCTTTCTTTGAACTAGGGTTTAAGATTTAAGGTAAAATAAAGGAACAAGTATAAAAAGAGTATAGAAAAACCACTTTATCACATCCTACTCACCTGAAAAGAAATTTTTTCCTCAAAATTAAACTTTCTGGAAGAGGTGAGGAAAATGTTGCTCCATATCCATCTGCAATTCCCAAGTGACATCCTCTGCACCATGATGATTCCACTACACCTTCACCATTTGGATGTGCTTGTTCCTGAGCTCTTTGACTTTGGAATCGAGAATCTTGGTAGGTTGCGCTAGATAAGAGAGATTCTCCCACAACTCAAGAGGCTTGTGATTCAGTACATGATTATCATCCTTCCCATAATGATTCAGATTGGATACATGAAAAACATTGTGCATCATACTGTACTACGAAGGAAGAGCGAGTCGATAAGCACATTCACCAATGCACTCCAAAACCTCAAAGGAACCCACATATCTTGGACTAAGCTTCCCTTTGTTCTTGGCTATAGAACAGATGGGTCTGATCTTCAAGAAAGCATAATCACCTGTCTTGAACTGCCTATCTGACCTGTGTGCATCTGCATATGATTTCTGACGATCCTGGGCCTGTTTCAACCTTTGCTTGATCAAGGATACATTATCAGCATAGAGTTGCAACTCCTCAGACTTTAACATCTTACTCTCTCCGACTTCACCCCAATGAAGAGGGGATCTACATGGACGCCATAGAGAGCTTCATAGGGTGGCATATCAATACTGGATTGATAACTATTATTTTATGCAAACTCTGCTAATGGAAGGCAGTAATCCCAAGATCCTCCCCAATCTAAAACACATGCTCTAAGAAGGTCCTCAAAGATTTGGATAGTATGTTCTGACTGACCATCGGTTTGGGGATGATATATTGTGCTGAAGTTCAACTGTGTACCCAACTCGTTCTTTACCTGCTTCCATAGATGGGAAGTAAATTTCGGTTCCTAATCTGAAACAATAGATATTGGAACTCCATGCAGTCGTACAATCTCCCTTATATTCAACTCTACAAGCTCAGGAACCATGGTCGTAGTCCACATAGGTAAGAAATGTACAGACTTGGTCAAATGGTCTACTATGACCGATACCACATCATGTCCCTTCCTGGTCCTGGGTAATCCCACCACAAAATCCACAGTGATATTTTCCCATTTCCATTCAAGAATTGGTAAAGGTTGCAATAAACCACCTGGTCGTTGATGTTCGGCCTTAATCTGCTGGAAAGTGAGATACTTAGAGACAAACTCTGTTATATCATTCTTCATACCTCTCCACCAAAAGTGTCTCTGCAGATCCTTGTACATCTTAGTAGATCCAGGATGTATAGAATACTTAGACCCATGTGCCTCTTGCAGAATACGCTTCTTAATCTCTGACTGTTTAGGTACCCACATCATCTGCTTATACTTAGTCCACCATCCATACCAACAGATGGATGTGTCTGAGGTTTAGCCAAAAGAGATGTCATCTCCTCCAAGCTAGGGTTGTTCTTTTGAGATGTTAGGAGTTCAAAACGAAGACCAGGAATACTGTTGATATTTGCCAAAATAATAGTGCCATCTTCTGCTTGAAGTGACTTAGATGTTGAAGGTTCCAAACTCATTGATTCAGAAGCATGGACAGATGCACAAATTGACCTCTTACGACTAAGAGCATCAACTATAACATTGGCCTTGCCTGGATGATAAGCAATAGTGAAATCATAGTCTTTAAGATATTTCAACCATATTGTTTGTCTAAGGTTGAGGTCCTTCTGATTCAAGAGATATTTGAGACTTTTGTGGTTAGTAAATATACCAAAAGTAGCACCATATCGATAATGTCTCTAGATTTTGAGAGAATAGACAATGGAAGCTAATTACAAATCATGAGTTGGGTAATTGACCTCATTAGGTTTCAATTGTCTATAGGCATAGGCAACAAATTTACTGTCTTGCATTAGGACACAGCCCAAACCCATTTTCAAAGCATCAGAAAATATTACAAAGCCATCATTACCAAAAGGTAGGGTCAAGACAGGAGTAAAAGTCAAACGAGATTTCAATTCTTGGAGACTAGATTCACATTTAGAAGTCCAAAAGAATTTGGCATCTTTTTTGGTAAGTTTGGTAATGGGTAGGGCTATTTTACTGAAATTAAGTATGAAATGACGGTAGCAACCTACTAGACCAAGGAAGCTATGAATTTTAGAGGCATTGGTAGGAGCTTTCCCATCAAGGACAGCTAAGACTTTGGTAGGATCAACAGAAATTTTCCCACCCAAAATGACATGGCCAAGAAACATGACTTGATCAATCCAAAACTCACATTTGGATAATTTAGTATACAATTTCTAGGCTCTCAACACATCACGTACTTTCTGGAGGTGCTCACGATGTTGATCAATAGAGTTTGAATATATCAGAATGTCATCAATGAAGACCACAACAAAGCTATCAAGGAAAGGCTGGAAGATAGTGTTCATCAGATTCATAAATACTCCAGGAGCATTGGTCAGCCCAAAGGGCATCACCACGAATTCATAATGTCCACATCTAGTTCTGAAAGCTATCTTTGGAATGTCACAATCTTTCACTCATAATTGATGATATCCAGATCTAAGGTAAATCTTGGAGAACACAGTGGTTGTACGAAGCTGGTCAAATAGGTCATCAATCCTTGGGAGAGGATATTTATTTTTGATGGTGGCTTGGTTGATCATGTGATAATCAATACACATTCACATTGACCCATCTTTCTTTTTAACAAAAAGGATAGGAGCACCCCTAGGAGAAGTACTAGGACGGATGAAGCCTCTATCAAGAAGTTCTTCTAATTGTTTCTTGAGCTCTATAAGCTCAGTAGGTGCCATTCTATAAGGTGCCTTTGAGACTGGTGCGGTGCCCGGTGCTAACTCAATTGAGAACTCAATCTCACGTACTGCAGGTAGCCCTGGAAGCTCCTCGGGAAAACATCTAGTTAATCTCTCACCACATCTAAGCTCTTTAAAGGTCTCACCTTAGAGTTAGACACGGACACAACTACAAGATTGGCTCTACATCCTTTGGCTATCAAGGTTTTGGCTTTAAGAGAAGAGATAATCATATTTTGGTTTCTTTCCTTTCTCCATGGTATTATCAAAGGTTTAGAATTAGGTGCATTAATGATTACTTTCTTGGCTCGGCAATCAAGCATGGCATAATTGGCAAAGAGCCAATCCATCCCCAAAATTAGGTCAAAATCCTACATATCAAGAAGAATGAAATTGACGACCACCATAAGAAAAAGGTAAGATTTCAATTTTCTGAAGAGAGGTATTGATTTTTCCACTGGGAGTTGTTACATCCAAGATATAACCCAGATCTTTTATTTCTAACTTGATCATGGAAGAAAGATTTCTGGAAATGAAAGTATGTGTTGATCCTGAATTGAATAGAGCCATGACAGAATGATCTTGGAGACATATCATACCTACATTAAGATCTTTATATGAGATCATGGTTTAGAGGGGTTCTTCATATATAAATAAATTATTAAGATTATTACCTTCAATCAGATGGTTGTCATTAGCCTTAGCTTCCTATGCATCAATTGCAAATACTCATCCCTGACGATGTTCTGACTGAGCCTGAGCTATAGGAGTAGCTGGTTGAATAGGTGGAGCTCCAGGCTGAGGTAATGGGGCCGGATAGTTCTGAGGTGCCCCTTGGACCAGATTTGGGCACTTGAATCTCATATGTCCTTCATTCTTGTAGTAGTAACACACTGGTTTCTCAAACTTGCATTTTCATGGGTGTACCCCTCCACCGTTTCTGCATAGAAAGTGATTTGGTGGTGTTCCTCTGCTTGGCGCACTTTGGCCTCGGCCTCCTCTATTTGGTCATCCTTAGTATGATTGACCTATATGGTGATTTCCTCCTCCTCTTCCCATGCCATGGCTATTAGGCTTCTTCCTATCCATCTCCTTCTCCTTCTCCTTCTCCTTGGTGATGGATGCATCAGTCAAGCCTAGGTATTCCAAACTTGGTACCTTATTCTTCCCTAAGGTTCTATCTTGGGTAAGGGCATTATTGATGGCAGTTTCAAAGGTAGTGTGGGTGGATGTGCAAAGGTAGACTTTTATTTTTTGGTTAAGGCCATCCATGAAATGTTCAATCTTTTCATCTTCATCAAGGTGACGAGTGTGATGCTCAAGGAGTCTAAAGACCCTAACATAGCAACAAATAAGGCTCCTTGGGTGAGGTTATTGAACTGTTTCTTCTTCTCCTTCCTAGTAGATATGGGCATGAAACGATTGGTAAAAATCACCTTAAACACCTCCCAACTTATAGGTGCATATGGGAGTTCTCGTGTATGGTAATAATTTTCCCACCACAACTTTGCGGACCCCTTAAGTTGGAAGGTTGCAAAAGTGACTTTATCTTCCTCAGAACATTTAAGGGCTCTATAGGCATTCTCAACAGATAGGATCCATGCAGCAGCCTTATCTAGGACTTCACCTAAGTCTTATCCACGAAAGTCTTTAGGTTTGAGCTTAAGGAAGTCACTAATGGTAGTTTCAGGATTGGTCCTAGATGAAGAGGCAGTATTGTCAGATTCTTTTAGGGCTAGGGCATGCATGCATTCCAACATCACCTTCTTTTGTTCCTCCCATTCACTTGTAGCCATGGACTGATTAGGGTTTGAGTTAGATTCATCACCAGAGTCATCATTAGTTCTCTTTCTCTTGGATCTAGTTTTTGGAGGCATCTGCAAGTTTGTATAAAACATAGTTTAGAGATTTATTTGAGGTAGATCATAATGCAAACAACAAAGATTTATCAATCATAAATATATGTTTTCTATTTTTTCATGTCTTTTAGTTGTTCCCATTTCTCCTAATCTACCCACATAATAGAGAGAGAGTATTTCATTGATCATAGTCGTGAGAGAGAAAGTAGATGAGAAGCCTAGTGTGCATCATTCACTAAATAGGTGGTTGTGGTAGTCCTTAATTAATAAAAGATGAGAAGATAGATTTCTCTAAGGTAAGGGTGCCCACCTTAACAATAATTCCGCTAGCCAGGAAGATAACTTGTGGTGGGAACCCTACCACCATGAAAACAGATTGAGAGTGATTATGCCAGAACCTTCCACAAGTACCCTTCTAGACACCTCGGCAATATAATATTAAATATGGCTTACCTCAGGTCTAAATAGGGTTACTAGTTATTTGATACACATATATTGACCTATGTGCCTGCTTTGATACCATATGTCACGAGTTAACAACCTAACCCCACTCTACACCTTAGGAACCAACATAAGGTGTAAAAAGAGGTTAAAGTTGCCTGTCCCTGAGTGGATCAAATAGGCAAGTATATACATGCACCAAATAACAAGCTTCCTTAAATAAACCAAATGTTAATTGCATAGGGGCCCGAAGGCATAGGAGTTCTACAGAAGAAAACTTAATACATGAGAGAACTACTTGCAGAAGAAAAAGAACATAAAATAAGAGTCCCATTTAGCTTTACTATCCCCATGAAAGATCTAATTTTGTTGAGACAGCATATTGAGTTGCTACATCATCATCATATGCAAAATGTACCTATAAAACATATGCAATTGGTGCATGTCAGCACAATATATAAATATATTGTACTGAGTACGTCTACGTGTCTTTGAATATACCTCTATTCATATCTTGGCAATAAGGATAAAAGTAAACTTGGCAGTACTAAGCAAAATAATAAAAACATATACTTGAACAACAAATGTTTATTAGCAAAAGAGAACACATATGTTTTAGGCATAGTTTTGATTATATCATCCATGCATTTGCCACCTGAGGGAATAATGCATCATCTCATCTACCAAGGAGTTTGAGATGTAAGCCATATGATCTACTACCAAGGAGTTAGATCATTGTACAATGTGATCTGCTACCAAAGATAACAATCACTTTCTAGCACTATGCTACCAAAGAGAATTAGTGCTTTCATATAATGGAATAGATATATTATGTTTTCAAGTGTTCAAGATTACATATAAGAAATTCAAGCAAGATATCATACAAGGATAATTATTTCATTCAATATCACATGCCAAGTATATTACTATTCATACATCTCAAGCATAGTGTATATAAAGCCAAACAAGAGGTAATGGCGTACCTTCTACTCAGAAGTGGGGAGTCTAGAGATGCTCCTCACTGGTACCTCTATCTTCATAAAATTATAAGAGATTTGGTACTAATTAGATACATTGGAAAATTCTTCATTTAGTTCTAAAAGAATATAAAAGGCCCTTTTTTCTTGGTTAGAGTCATGAGAGTAGAGTATGAGTCATTGAGTATGGATTTGAGTCCACATTTGTTAGTATCATGTCAGAGTAGGATTTCTAAATCGGTTTGGTGGTCTTTAGATCATGATGGATATTTATAATAATTTGGTAAGCCAAAATAGGGGACAAAGGAGTGATAATTCGACTTTACCGATAATTGAGTAACATTAATTGGAAATGATCATCCCATAATTATCTAGGTATAAAAAGAGGATAGTCATAGGATTTTGGTGATTTAATCAGGCTCAAGTATTTTCTAAATAATTAAACAAGATAAAGACATATTTGAGCATGTATACTATAGGAATCAAATTTAGGGTCAAATTATATCATAATCATAATACTCATATTTTTTTGATCAAAATAGAGTACTTGTTCGTATTTTTATGACACTCCTACTATTTATAACGAATTTCCCAAGATTAGGGTATTTACTTGGCGATCATTGAAAATTGATGATTAAATAAGTGGGAAGGAAAAAGGAGGGCCGTTGGATGCTCAGATACAACGGTCATGGTTTTAAGCACAGACTAGAAAAGAAATAAGGGGTAGCTGATCTGGATTCACTTGACTGGTCCATGCAGAGCAAAGTGGGGCCCACACCTCCCTTAGTCACTGTAAGGCAGGTTGCACAACTCCAACTCCGGCGAGCGGGGCTGGTCGACAAGAGGCTCCTCGGGCACAGTTGATCTTGCGGTCACCTTCGCAAGGTCGATATGTATCAGGGCGGTAGGGTCTCAGATCTTGGCTCCCCTTGGAGCGTTGCACATCTGAGAGGAAAGGAGAAGCTAGCAACTCACGGAGGTGGAGGTGGTGCGGGTGAGCTGTAGGTGGTTTCGAGATCCCCTGAGGTGCCGTGGAGGCAGCTGAGAGCTCCTCGAGGCTGAATGAGGGTTCTAATTGAAGGGGCGATGGTGGTGACGACCTGTTGGCTAATTACACCATGGAGAAGGTCACCAGAGTACGAGGCGATGTACATGGAGTCATCGGAGCTCAGTTCGGTCCAATTAAAGGATCAGGTGAAGCAAAGGAGTGTAGGCGAGGCTTTTGAGGTGATTAAATAGGGGGTAGGAGGATTGAGCGTCGGATGCCCAATTTGAGTTGGGTGTGCTCGAAGAAGGGAGTTGCGGGTGGCGATCGTGGAGATGGTCCGGGTCGTCGCTAGGGGTCGTATGATGGGTTGGCGTGTTTTTGAAGATGTGGGTGAGGTAGTGCCTCGGTTGTTTCTCCCAAAATGGGATGGATAAGGAGATCGTGATCTGGCTTCAAGCCTCGTGGCTGGAGCCACGATCTGCGGGTCAAGCATAGGTTAGGGACGACCCCATGGCCGTCTGATCCCACCCGGATCTGAGGGAGAATTCACGCATGGTTGTGATGGCTCTACTGAGCCGGGTTATGATCAAGACAGCCCGCGTGACATTTAATTGTCACCGCCGCAATGTAACCTATGGTTCGAATGTTAATCTATTTTATTTGATTAAAAACTTAGATGAAAATTTTATAAAATCATGGAAGGAGCTAGGAGTATCCGATTGACATGATATTTGAAACGTAGTTTCACAATAGTACTCCCCACATATTGGTAAAGTTTGAGCTCGAGATTCCAACCTTTGATTGATCAATTGATCTTTCTTTGAACTAGGGTTTAGAGTTAAGGTAAAATAAAGGAACAAGTATAAAAATAGTATAGAAAAACCACTTTATCACATGTTGAGTACTTATAGCCTTGAACCTTTAAACCTTATGCAATATTGGTCTTAAATGTTGAAACATTTAGGTTCACCTTATAATTAGTTCTTGAAATGACTTGTAGATGAATTGCTTTGTATCATACTCATATGCACTCTTGACTTACATATGACAACTAATGTGATGTGAATACAAATAATGATTGTTGGACTCTAAACATGCATGAATGACCCTCTAACAATTACCATGTTATTTTAGGAGTTTAATCAGTAGTCGTATTGTAGTGACCCCGCTTCTCGATAACCCCCAATCAAGAAAGACCGAGAAGTCAGAGGCGTTATCCAAAAAACAGGATCAATGGTTTTGCAAATAATAAAAAATAATTAATAAATTTTACAAAAGACTAAAATAAAAATAGGAATAAAAGTTTACTTTCACATACCTTCAAAAAATAGGCAACTTAGACTTCAACTATTACAACCCCAATTTTTGGGTTCTTTTGGTGAGAAATGTAATTTCTCCTATTAAAGATATTTGAACAAATAATGATATAATTTGTTTTGAATAAAAAGATTTCGTTTGCAATAGACTTGTTGGTTGTTTTGTGGGCTTTATTGGCTATTGGGCCCAATAACAAGGAAAAGACAAAAGAAACTCCATTATTAATAAGAAATGGAGAAAAGAAAGATGTAGAAATCTCTAGAAGGCAAAAGAATATAATCCAAAAATGGATTTCATGCCTCTTGGGTTCCTTGGGTTCCAAGGAGTCCAAAGTTGAAATGATAATGCAACAAGAAAAGAAAAGATCAATTAAATTTTTCTTAATTAAGAAAGAAATTGAAAACAATGATAAAATGTGGGAAATAAGTGGAAAGGGGTATAATTGAGTTATCCTTGATGGATTTTCGTATCCAAAAGGTTCCTAATGTTAAAAGGAATTCCAATTAGGAAAATAAAAAGAGTGATAAAGAGAAATCCTCAAAAAGAGATATTTTAATCAAGAAATAAAAAGGATAATGAGAAATAATGGATATAGATGTATCTAGAAGGATAATGAGTATCCACTAAAAAGGATTTCGAAATATTAGAGTTTCTTGGGGTCCAAGGAGCCCCAATGGAGAAAAAGAAAGAGAAAATACCATTAATACAAAATAAGAGGATAATGTGATGTATAATTAATGAATTTTGTGGCATTGTTAAAATGGAGGTATTTTCTACTAAAAGAAAATATAAATTTCGTGCCAATGAATTAAAAGGCAAGTACAAAGAGAATAAAAGAGGTAATTTTCAAAATCCTAATATCTAAAGAGTAAATAATATCAAAGAGTTTTTTTTAGAGAGAGAAGATTTCTTCTTCATGAAGGAATATGGTTTCCTAGTAGGAAAGAGGCTTAGATCTCGTGGATAGGCATCCTAGGGCACTTCTATGCTCCCATATATAAAGGTTGGAGCCTTAGCCCGAGCCCAAGATAATCCCATACATCTCTCTCTATTCTCTTTCTTCTTTTTCATGCAAACCCTAGTCATGGGAGGGTAGAGCAGCCCTGGGGCCAATGAGGGCTATGGAGTCGTCATGATGGAGGTATGGTGTTCCCTTGACGGCCTGGGGATGATTGGCTATCATCCCCTAACACTCGACCATCGTGCAAATCCTGTAGTAAGGCTGCATCACGGCTGCGAGTTGCAGGCCCAGTGCTCTCGCCCCCAGCCATATCGGCCATGGATTGGGGTTTGGGAGGGCACGTAGGAGGGCGGCGGAGGCAGGGCGCTAGTCGCTGGTGCCCTTCGAACCTTGGGAAGGTGGGAGGAGACCCCCCACGGTCGGCTACACCAACCGCAACTCTAGGGTGCACAAGGAAGAAGATGATGGGCCGTTTGGATGCTTTTACCCCTCTGTGAGCTGAAGGGACAATGACTTACGTGAGGGTAAAAAGGACATTTGGTTATGTTTTCAAAATGAGTTACGTTGCATGAAGGAGACGACGTGGCGCTTGATGATTGGTCCAAGTAAGTTTATTTTGCAAAAATTATATCTCTTTATTGGTAGCTCAGATGAATGCATATAAAATATGAAAGTTGCTCAGAAAAATGAGAGAAATACATTAAAAATAGTTTTAGAAGCCAAATCACCTTGAAATTCGAAAAGTAGTGGAAGTTATCAACTTTAATGCTTTAATGATTAAGAAACCCTAATTTGAGATGATTAATGTTTTTAGAAGTGGTCTATGGATGATTAAAGTTGATATTAACTTGTTAATTATAAAAAGACACATCAAGATCTAAAAGAATGAACTTTACACATAATTGGTTTAATTTAGAGTTCCATGTGCATAAATATTCTTTAATGGGCCTTGAAACCCTAATGTTGGTAATTTGTGACTCTTAATGGCTTTAATTATTCAAATTCATGAATAAGCTGAGATATGATGGTTCTAAGCTATTTTGAGTATAAAAGTTCCTAATTGTGGATAAATACCCTTAATATGGTAATTAGGGTTTTCTAATGGATAAATGTGGAATTAATGATAAATAGAGTTCGTATGTGATTTAGATCATAATGAACTATAAGTTGTTAATCCGGAAGAAACCAAGGATGATAATTAGGCCTAATGATCATGCCATGAATTAAAATGATAAAAATGGTAGTTTTAATGTAAAAGAGGCATAATGGACTTAATTGCTGTTTAATTGTGCCTTTAATCCGAAATTAAGGTTATATGTTGTTAAAAGGTAACCTTAATATCTTTTGTGAAGAATAGATGAGATAATTAGGGTTTGTGAGTAATTGTATAAAATTAGGGTTTAAAATAGTATAAATGAAGAGAAACCCTAATTGCAATGGAAACCCTAAAAGTGGACTAGAAACCCTAGGAAGCGAGCTAGGTTTAATAGATGTTGATGGCATGATCAATGATAGGTAATTGTATGCATATTTCATGATCTCTTTGTGTGCTTGCTTGCCTATTGGATTTCTTGCATTGATTGGATTAATTCTGTTGTGAATCAGCCTGACAGGTATGTGATTAATTATGGTTAATGACATTAGTTTCCCGAAGAGTTTCCTGGATGAATCATCACATTGAATGCAACCTATCAGTTTGGATGTTCATACTTGCAAATCATAAAGTCACTATGATTATTACACTAATAATAGAAGTGTGTATTTTCGCACCTACATGCCACCCTAATGGATGATGCCAAAAGGTCAAGCCCAGGAGGGAAAACCAATGGGCACCATGAGTGGTGACCCCAGACACTAAGCTCAAGATTGAGAAGGTGGTCTTTATAGAATGACTAATGAGCACTATGAGAGGTGACCCTAGGCACCAAGCTCGGGATTGAAAAGGTGGCCTTCAGTCATTGGCAAAAGAGAAACCCTAAGGTGGGTATGCCAGGGTTAGGGCAAAAGTGGTGGAGAATGTCATACTGAAAGCGTAATTTGGCTTGTTAATTAACTTGATTGTGATATTTAGATTGTTAGCCATATCTGTGAAATTTTGGTTGTCCCCACATACCGGCATATTCATTTATGCTGACCGACATTTTGTTTGTCGGCGTTTTAGTTACAATTGAAAAGGACAAATAGTAAAGTGGCATATGTGGAATTAAATAAGAATTAAAGTAGAAAGGAGGATTAGTTAGAATAGAGTCCAGATGTGGATAGAACTTAGATATCCAATTTTTTGAAAAAGGTATGCAAAGTTTTATTTTGTTTCAGCTTTCAGTATAGTTTGGTAGAATTTTATAATTATTACTGATTATTTGTCGAACCTTTGATCCTGTTAATTGGGATAACGGCTCTGACCTTCGGGTCTCCCTTAATTAGGGGTTACAGGGAGGTGAGGTTGTTACATTTGGTATCAGAGGACTGGTTCCTCATCTGATCTTTAGTAATTATTAAATTTTACAAACTCTATAGAACCCAAGGGAGTTATTAGAGGATTTTTCGAAAGACAGAGGTGTCTAGAAAAGGATCACGTCTGGGGGCTAGCAAGATTTTCCTCCGCACCGCTAGTCAGAATATGAGGACTCCTGGATTTGTGTGACTGCCTGGCCAATGTCTTAAGATTTCACTCGAAATAAGATACCTTTAGGACTCTCTCATCTTGTTCGTCCCTTCTCAACTCAAATGTTGTTAAGGATTATAAGGATTAGGGCTCTCTTTCTTTCCTCACCCTCTCAAGGTATGGGTAAAGTTGATAACGTTTAAGGAATCCTCCACCCAATTAATGAAAAGCATGTAAATAAGATGTCATGGACATAAGCTTAATAGTTTAAGCATAAACTAAAGAATAGCTGCATGCTTAGGTCGGATGACATATGTTGTCATGCCCTCAGGAGAGACTTGAGGCTAGAACTCCTTGTCAGGAGGATGAGTGGAGAAAGTTAGTCTTGGAGGTAGAGACCTCCATTATAAGTAGAAACTGGGCACATCCTTTGAGGATGATGCTAACCCTAACCCTAAGTGGTGGTTAGAGAGAGAGATGGAATGATGAGTGTAAGGACCCTGACCTCCGTTTTGGGCTTATCCTATTTTCTTTGACTAAACCTTGTGCTTAGTTGCTTGCTAATCACCTCTAGTGGTGATTAAGGTTTGCTTGAGCTTGTTGAGAGTTGGAGGTGCTACTTGCAAATAACCTAAGTTTAGGGTTGATGAGCAAGTTTGTCACCTTGAGAGATTTTTTTCTCTCTCCTTGCTTCCTCTAGGGTTGAGAGGAAGGGTTGGGCTCGTGGCTTGAGTTGCCTTGGGCTTTGTTGAGCTTTGTTGGGCTTTGTTTTGTCTTGTTTGGGCCTTGCTTTGCCTTGTTGGACCCTGTATCAGGCAAGAGAGCTTTGTGTCAGCCATGGGTGTGTCGCCCATGGGGCTGTATCGGGCAAGGGAGTGTGGTGCGTCGGCCATGGACCATCTTTGACCTTTGTCTTCATTGTGTCACCACTCTAGTGGACACTTGGTGCATGGTGCTTGCATGTGGCAATATCCTTGGACATGTGGTCGTAGAGAGATGAGAAGGTGGCATTGTCCGTGGACAAGTGTCCCTAGGTGGGTGACACATTGCCTTGTTTTCTCCTCCACCCTCTTCTATATATGTATCTCCTTTCTCTTGCTAAGGATCCCTTTAGTTCCTTAGTTTCCCCTCTTCCTTGGTGAACGACACCTCTCCTTTGCAACCTTGGTGGCCGATACCCTTAGAGGATCTAAGCTTGGTGGCCGATCCTTCTCCTTGGAGTCTACTTCTTCCTCTTCTGGTGGCCGAAGGTATTGCTTGGTGCTAGGAGCTTGGAGCTTGCTTAAGGCAGGTTACATAACTCCTAACCCTATCTATAATACTCCCCTTTCTTGTTGTGTAATATGTTTAATCTTGATTGGCCATACTTCTTGCTAGATATTTTTCTTACTCTAGTTTGCACCTTTGATCTTGTTGGATATATGATCTTGTTGATATAATGGATGTGTTGGATGTGCTTTGATCTTGGTGGCCGAACATTGTGTGTATAGTTTCTTGGGAAAAACCCCTTTCTCTCCTTTGGTCTTGAGAAGTGAGTTCGACTCTAGTTATATAGGCAACACCCCTCTCTCTTGGTTGTTGAGAGGTGAGTCTATACTCTAGTTGCTTGAGCAACACTCTTCTCTCACCTTAGATTTGAGGGGTGAGCCTTGGTTGAGTGTTGACCTAGTAGTGGTTGAGAGTTGGCTGATATGGAAATGATCCATCATGTTGCTGGATTTGTGATGGAGGTTGTGCAAAACCCCTCTCTTGGTTGTTGAGAGGTGAGCCAATTATCTTCATCTTTTAGGGTTGTGATGATGGTGATCTTAAGGTTGAGGATGACCTTGTCAGGATGAGCTTGGTGGCTTGCACGATACACATTGTAGTAGTGCTGCCCTACACACCACCCTTGGTCTAGGGTTTTGATCTTGGCCGATATGATGTGTTTTGTTGGCTTTGTGCCCGATATGGCTCTCTTGACCTTGATGATGATCTTGGGTGATATGCCTTGATCTTGATGATCCTTTGACCTAGCAGATGTTTCCCCCTTGGCCGATAGAGTGCCTAGTTGATATCTCTGTTTGGAGCCTTGGGCGATACATGTTGGGTCGGGTTCTTGCCCAACATGGGTTGAGTGGTGGCCCTTGTGAGTACCTTGTTGTGACCGATATCATGTGTTGGTTTTAGTTGGGTTATAGGCTTCCTTATGGTGCCTTTGTGTAGTTTTATGATGAGTACCTTAGTGGGCGATACAAGGTTGGCCTGGGCGCCATGATCTTAGCTGATATGGTAGTTGCTGCCCGACATAACCCTAACCCTTAACATAGTGGGTTGATAGGGCTTTTCCTGTTTCAGTGGGATGTCATCACCTTGAATGCACGATATGCCCCATGGACTCAGCTACACGATACACTTCTTGGTCTTGGTTGTGCGACACACCACGAATTTTGGTTGCCCGATACACCTTGAGTTTGTGTTGGCCGATAGGCGAGGCTAAGTGCCTTGGCTGACAAGTTGTAGTAAGGATTGTTACCTTGCCCGATATCACCTATACTAAGGTTTCACTATCCATCACACTTCTAGTGAGGGTAGACAACACCTTTGGTGAGGGTTATGTCCAACCCAAAAACCCTAGAAAGTAGTTCTTTATCATGTAACCGCATCTTTTGATATATGGATGATAGTTGCAAACCTATGCTATGTTGGATGTCTAAAGATGATGTCATTTAAGATGATAAGATACTTGCCCATGTTTATAGGGTAAAGAGCATAAATGGATGCCCATGATTTGATAGCAGTGATGTAATTGATACAGTATGACATATATATTTATAATCATGACATGTGCATCTGCAAATCCTAATGACATGATAATCCGTAAGAGCTATGTCTGGTGATTTTAAGTTATCTCTCTTGATGTGCATACTAACCGTGCAGGTGTATCAGATGAATTCATAGCCATGTAAGAGCTATGGTATATATGTGTTTGATTAAGACTGCTTTATGATACTTCTTGTTGATGAGATAACATGCATCACTGGTATGATGAGATAGGTGTGAGGATCTAATAAAGGCTGAGTGCCTAGTGAGGTGTTATCCTCTTGATGATAAGATAAGGGATTGTTATCCCAGGTGATGATGTAAGATGGTGATGATGCCTAGAGAGGCAGTGGCTTTCTGTGATAAGGGTTTGAGATCTTAGGACAAGGTGATGATGACAGTAATGATATAACTCATTGCTTGTGTGTTTTACAACTTGGTTGCCTCAACAATCCACTTAAAATATACTAATTAATTACAGTGGAATATATCATGTAGTTTTCCCTGGCCATAGATCCATTATCGTCAATAGCTGGTGAAACTGGTTTTCCTGCGGGTTAACCTGGAAGCGCATATTGTTGAATATGTGTGGTTTATCCTTGCTGAGAATAGGAGGATTAAAGTGCAACTTCGGTAGTAGACTCCAGAGCACAATTTCAGGCCCGTGGCTCAATATGTTGGAGCACGGTGAACAGGCCCATGGCTCAGGATGTGTGATAAGAGAGCATGAATGCGTTCATGGCTCAGAGCACGACGATCATGCCCGTGGCTCAGTTTCAGTAGCGCCGATACCTATACTAAGGTGGGCTAGGAAAAGGGTAGCCTGACCCTGTGGCTGAGGCCACTTAAGCATGAGACTACGGTCCTGCTTGTTTTGCACTCGTGCACTGACCATGAGGTGGTGAGGTCATGGAGTCCGACTCTTCCATTGACCTTTTATGGCACCGGCTTGGGTTTCACAACCGATGGTTGGATTTGAGCGATACGACTCACTTCCTCAGGGCATAATAAATCGTAATCCAGCCGTATAGTATATATATATTGCTTAAGGCAAAACACAGAACATTGGTTGAGGCCTTGCTTGTGTAGTTGATCTTGTTATACCTTGCAGTTACATATACGTTCTTTATGTTATGTGGTAAGATCTTATAAATCTTATCTTGTCAATTATGTTCCATAAAGAAAAATCAGGTTATATACCTCCCGGATATCTTGGTAAGATTGATAGTAATAACAGTTTTGCTCAATATGCTGCTCTTATTATATGACCTTATCTATTATCTACTTTACCTGCTATAGCTTTATGGAGTTTTATAGTTTTGGCGGGGAGTTATGTTTCTCGCTGGGACTGTGTGTCTCACCCCGTTGGTTACAACCTTTTTAGGTGGTCGTGCTAGACGTGGTGGTGGTCGTGAGGTTGTGGCCGAGCAGCAAGAAGAGCAGTAGAAGGTAAGAGATGGACATGCTGCATGTTTTGGTGTTTCTAGTAGAATACTAGAGTCATCCCTATACTCTCAGGTCCTCGGAGGTGTTTTGATGACGTTTCACGATGTATAGCTGTTGAACCTTTGTATATCCTGCTGCTGGCCTGATGTGGCCCGTTATGTACATATAAACTGGTGATGAACTCATGTGCTGATAGGACAACTGATCCTATAAGCTGTGGACACGTATCAAGGCTCGTAAATTTTTATATAACATGTTTCCTTGCAGGATAAGGATCTGGATGAAATAGTTCTCTTTTATATGTTTTCCGCAAAACGGTTTTGATCAACCTGTGTTTTTGGTAATATGTGGTTTATGGTGTTTTAAAGCACGTTTTCGCATGTCACCTTGCTGTCTGTATGATGACGGGGTGTCACCGTTGGTTTGGTATCAGAGCCCTAGGTTCGCTGAGACTACATGGATCTAGGACTAGGTTGTGTCTGTTCTTGTAAGTTTCCCAGATTGTCTTACAATAATCTTCTACCCTCAGCGGAAGAAAAAGCTCAAAGATGTCTGGAAACCATGAAGAACATGCTGCTGAGAGCAGCGAGGCTGTATCAGTTGATGGAGTTAGAGTGCAGAAACATGAAGATCGGGTGCCTGAGGTCCCCCAACTTGACCCAGCCATTCTTGAAAACCCTGCCTACCAGCACCTTATGGGGCAGATGGTGGCTACGATGAATCTCATGGTGGAGAGATTTACAGTGCCTCCTCCAAGAGCACAGGCTCCCCATGGTGAAACATCAGGTATTGGGAAGACCTTTGAGCGGCTTCGCCGAGTCGGAGCTTCGGATTATGCTGGAATGGCTGATCCAGCAGATGCAGATTTGTGGCTGACAGGTCTAGAGAAGGCCTTCCGGATCCTCGACATCCCCGAAGCGGACAAAGTAAAGCATGTTGTCTACCTTTTGAAAGGTAGTGCTGGCCACTGGTGGGCCATCGAGGAGGAGAAGCGACCCAATGAAGTGATTGGTTGGGAGGTTTTCCGGCAAGAGTTCGTCAGCAGATATTTTCCAAAGACGTATCTAGACCAGAAGATCAACTAGTTCAAGCGTTTGTGCCAAGGAACGATGAACATCACTGAGTCTGAAGCCAAGTTCATGGACCTACTGAGGTTTTGTCCTCACATGGCCGCAACAGGTGACGAGAGAATCCGACGGTTTGAGAAGGGTCTGAGCGCAGAGTTGACGACTCCAGCTGCTGCCTTAGAGAATAGAGAACGGTTTTCCACGTTTGTGGAGTCTATCCGAAGGATAGAACGGTCAGTTAGGGAGAAGAGAGAGGCCATGACCAAGAAGAGGCCACTCATTTTCAAGGACAGAGATCTGGTGGCTTTAAGAAACCGAGGTTTTCAGCACCTTCCATGATGAGAGGTTCCAGTGCACCGTCACAATGGTCCCTGAGTAAGGGAAGAGGTTATGTTTCCTCACCGTCAAAGGCACATAGTACAACTTCAGTGGTAGTGACAGGGCCGTCTAGGCCACAACAGTGAGACCGGTCATGTCATCTTTGTGGTCAGATTGGATATTGGAGGTCAAACTGTCCAAGGAAAGATGTTGAGGTGACACAGCAGCCGAGGCAAAATCAGCAAGGGTCAGATAGACAGCAACCCAGTGGTAGCAGAGGGCGAGGACGCGGTCAAGCATTGCAAGCGGGATTGTCTGCTCAAGGAAGCAGAGGACGTGGACAACAATCAACGACTCGATTCTACGCTATGAGTCAGCCGGAGGCGATAGTCAACCCGCGAGTTGTGGCAGGTCAAATGGAGTTATTTCATTCTTATTCGTCTTCTTCTTGCTTTATATATGTTCTAGTTGACCCGGGTGCTACACACTCTTTTATCACATGAACTATGCTTGAAAATTGTCTGTTACCTATTAGCTGTAAGAAAGATAGCTTGTTGCTAGAAACCCCTCTTGATGGTTCCTCGATGCTTAGAGAAGAGTGTCCATCTTGTGTCTTATCTTTTTCGGGACACCGTATACAAGTGGATCTTATAGCACATGATATGCATGGATTCGATGTGATCCTTAGGATGGATACCTTAGAGAAATATAAGGTTGTGATGGACTATGGTTCCAAGCAGACAGTGTTTGACGATGGTGGAGAAAAGTGGATCTTCTTGGGAGATAGGAAGATTCTCCCGACATGTTTAGTGTCAGCAATGGTGGCAGAGAAGTTGCTGCGGAAAGGTTGTAAGGCATTCTTAGCTCATGTTGTGGATACCAAGGTGAAAGTTCATAGCCTTGAGGAGGTGCTAGTTGTCTGATAATTTGCGAATGTGTTTCCTGAGGAGTTTCCCCGTGTTCCCCCACATCGAGAGATTGATTTTGAGATCAATCTAGTGCCAGGAACATAGCCAGTTGCACAGACACCATATAGGATGGCTCCAGCTGAGATGGCAGAGCTGAAGAAGCAGTTACAAGAGTTGTTGGATAAGGGTTTCATCAGACCGAGCACATCGCCTTGGGGTGCTCTAGTCTTGTTCGTTAAGAAGAAGGACAGGTCGATGCGATTATGTATAGATTATCGACAGTTGAACAATGTCATGATTAAGAACAAGTACCCATTACCGAGGATAGACGATCTATTTGATCAGTTGCGTGGTGTTGTAGTGTTCTCAAAGATCGATCTACGGTCTGGATATCATCATTTGTGAATTAAGGATGATGACATACCAAAGTCAGCATTTAGGATGAGGTATGGTCACTTTGAGTTTGTGGTTATGCCGTTTGGGCTAACCAACACACCTTCTGCTTTCATGGATCTGATGAACAGGGTGTTCCGTCCGTTTCTAGATCAATTTGTTATAGTTTTTATAGATGACATCTTGTTTTACAGTCGGGACAGTCAAGAGCATGAATAACATCTTAGACAAGCATTGACTCTTCATTGCCAACATCCGTTGTATGCCAAGTTCAGTAAGTGTGAGTTCTGGTTAAAGGAAGTGACTTTCTTGGGTCACGTGATATCTGCTGAAGGAGTTAGAGTGGACCCCAAGAAAGTGGAGTCAGTTGCATATTGGGAGCAACCGAAGACGCCGACAGAAGTTCGTAGTTTTCTGGGTTTGGCAGGATACTACCGGAGGTTTATAAATGACTTTAGTGTGATCGCGTTGCCGATAACAAAGTTGACCAGGAAGGATGTACCTTTTGTTTGGGATGATCGTTGTCAGCAAGCTTTCCAAAGATTGAAGGAGAAGCTGACTAGTGCTCCAGTGCTAGTGCTGCCAGAGCCTGGGAAAGGCTATGTTGTTTTCTGTGATGCTTCCAAGAAGGGCCTAAGATGTGTGCTGATGTAGGAGGATCATGTGGTTTCTTTTGCTTCACGACAGCTTAAGAAACATGTGGAGAACTATCCGACACATGATTTGGAGTTGGCAGTGGTGGTTCATGCATTGAAGATTTAGAGACACTATCTTTATGGGGAAGTGTGTCAGATCTTTACAGATCATAAAAACTTGAAGTACATCTTTTTTCAGAGTGAGCTGAACATGCGATAACGTCGTTGGATGGAGATAATCAATGATTATGATTGCACCATTGAGTATCATCCTGGTAAGGTAAACGTGGTAGCTGATGCACTTAGTAGGAAGTCTTCTTCTCTTCCCATGAAGAAGGCACAGATGAACTCCATGGTATGCCATAGGCGGGATATTCTTGTCTCTTTGCGACAGATGAATGTGCAATTGGAAGTTTCTTTGTTGGCATGTTTGTTGGCACAGATGCAAGTCAAGCCTACATTGAGACAGCAGATCAAAGACGCACATCAAGCAGCTGATACAGTGCAGTTGATCAGGTCAGAGTTCGGCAGCGAAAAGCGTGATGGGTTCCATGAGTCCAAGGATGGACTAGTTTGTTATCATGGTAGGATGGTGGTCCCTGATGTTGATGATCTGAGAAAGCTAGTACTCGAGGAAGCACACACATCAATGTATGCTATGCATCTAGGAGTCACCAAGATGTATCATAATCTAAAGGATCTGTATTGGTGGCCTGGCTTGAAGAAGGATGTAGCCGAGTTTGTGGTTAGGTGTGCGGTATTCCAGCAAGTTAAGGCTGAGCATCAGAAGCCGACAGGTACATTGCAACCCATGCCAATACCGTAGTGGAAATGGGATCATATAACTATGGATTTCGTAGTTGTTCTGCCAAGGACAGCTAAGAATCATGATTCCATTTGGGTGATAGTGGACAGATTGACAAAGTCTGCGCACTTCATACCGATAAAGACAATGTATACAGTAGAGAAGCTTTCTCAGTTGTATGTAGACGAGATAGTGTGTTTGCATGGTGTACTAGCAATGATAGTTTTTGACATAGGTCCTCAGTTCACGAGTCATTTTTGGGAACAGTTGCACAAAGCGTTGGGAACGCAATTGAGGTTCAGTACTGCTTTCCACCCACAGACAGATGGACAGTCTGAAAGGACTATTCAGACTTTGGAGGATCTTCTCTGAGCTTGTGTTTTGCAGTTCCTAGGCAGTTGGGACATGCATCTCAGTTTGATAGAGTTCATCTATAATAGCAGTTACCAGTGGAGCATCGACATGGCTCCTTATGAGTCTCTATATGGAAGGAAGTGCAGATCTCCCCTATGTTGGTATGAGTCTGGAAAATATCAGCTTTTAGGTCCAGAGTTAGTGCAACAGACAACAGAAAAGATTAGGCTGATACAACAACAGTTAAAAGTGGCACAGGACAGACAAAAGACTTATGTAGATAATCATCGACGACCTTTAGAGTTCTAGGTGGGAGACAAAGTGTATCTCAAGGTCTCGCCGTGGAAAGGCGTGCTAAGGTTTGGCCAGAGAGCCAAACTGGCACCCAGGTATATGGGGCCATACCCAGTAATAGCACGTGTTGACAAGGTAGCTTACAAGTTAGAGCTACCGCCAGAGTTGCATAGGTTACATCCGGTGTTCCATGTCAGTATGCTAAAGAAAAGTCATCTAGACTCAGGAACAGTGATACCACCAGTTGAGGTTGAGCTTGATGAAGATGTGACCTATGAAGAAGGTCCAGTGAGGATCCTTGACAGAAGAATGAAGAAGTTAAAAAGGAATGACCTGGTTCTTGTGAAAGTTCTTTGGCATCATCGTGGTGTTGAGGAAGCCACGTGGGAGCTTGAGGAAGATATGGGGAGGAAGTATCCCTCACTTTTCTCTTTGGATTTCGGGGACGAACTCCCTTTGTAGAGGTTTATGGCTTGTAAGGACTCTGACCTCCATTTTGGGCTTATCCTGTTTGCTTTTCCTAAACCTTTTGCTTAGTTGCTTGCTAATCACCTCTAGTGGTGATTAAGGTTTGCTTGAGCTTGTTGAGAGTTGGAGGTGCTACTTGCAAATAACTTAAGTTTAGGGTTGATGAGCAAGTTTGTCACCTTGAGAGATGTTTTTCTCTCTCCTTGCTTCCTCTAGGGTTGAGAGGAAGGGTTGGGCTCGTGGCTTGAGTTGCCTTGGGCTTTGTTGAGCTTTGTTGGGCTTTGTTTTTCCTTGTTTGGGCCTTGCTTTTCCTTGTTGGACCCTATATCGGGAAAGAGAGCTTTGTGTCAGCCATGGGTGTGTCGCCCATGGGGCTGTATCGGGCAAGGGAGTGTGGTGTGTCGGCCATGGACCATCTTTGACCTTTGGCTTTGTTTGTGTCACCACTCTAGTGGACACTTGGTGCATGGTGCTTGCATGTGGCAATAGCCTTGGACATGTGGTCGAGGAGAGATGAGAAGGTGGCATTGCCCGTGGACAAGTGTCCCTAGGTGGGTGACACATTGCCTTGTTTTCTCCTCCACCCTCTTCTATATATGTATCTCCTTTCTCTTTCTAAGGATCCCTTTAGTTCCTTAGTTTCCCCTCTTCCTTGGTGAACGACACCTCTCCTTTGCAACCTTGGTGGCCGATACCCTTGGAGGAGCTAAGCTTGGTGGCCGATCCTTCTCCTTGGAGTCTCCTTCTTCCTCTTGTGGTGGCCGATGTTGTTGCTTGGTGCTAGGAGCTTGGAGCTTGCTTAAGGCGGGTTACATAACTCCTAAACCTAGCTATACTACTCCCCTTTCTTGTTGCGTAATATGTTTCATCTTGATCGGCCATACTTCTTGGTAGATATGTTTCTTGCTCTAGTTTGCACCTTTGATCTTGTTGGATATATGATCTTGTTGCTATAATGGATTTTTTGGATGTGCTTTGATCTTGGTGGCCAAACCCTTTGTGTATAGTTTCTTGGGCAAAACCCCTTTCTCTCCTTTGGTCTTGAGAAGTGAGTTCGACTCTAGTGATATAGGCAACACCCCTCTCTCTTGGTTGTTGAGAGGTGAGTCTATACTCTAGTTTCTAGAGCAACACTCTTCTCTCACCTTGGATTTGAGAGGTGAGCCTTGGTTAAGTGTTGACCTAGTAGTGGTTGAGAGTTGGCTGATATGGAAATGATCCATCATGTTGCCCGATTTGTGATGGAGGTTGTGCAAAACCCCTCTCTCTTGGTTGTTGAGAGGTGATCCAATTCTCTTGATCTTTTAGGGTTGTGATGATGGTGATCTTAAGGTGGAGGATGACCTTGTCAGGATGAGCTTGGTGCCTTGCACGATACACCTTGTAGTAGTGTTTCCCGACACACCTCCCTTGGTCTAGGGTTTTGATCTTAGCCAATATGATGCGTTTTTTTGGCTTTGTGCATGATATGGCTCTCTTGACCTTGATGATGAGCTTGGACGATATGCCTTGATCTAGATGATCCTTTGACCTAGTAGTTTTTGCCCCCTTGGCCGATAGAGTGCCTAGTTGATATCTCTATTTGGAGCCTTGGGTGATACATGTTGGGTCGGGTTCTTGCCCAACATGGGTTGAGTGGTGGCCCTTGTGAGTACCTTATGGTGACCGCTATAGTGTGTTGGTTTTAGATGGGTGATAGGCTTCTTTATGGTGCCTTTGTGTAGTTTGATGATGAGTACCTTAGTGGACGATACAAGGTTGTCCTGGGCGCCATGATCTTAGCTGATATGGTAGTTGCTGCCCGACATAACCCTAACCCTAAAAATAGTGGGTCGATAGGGCTTTTCCTATTTCAGTGGGATGCCGTCACCTTGAGTGCACGATATGTCCCATGGACTCAGTTACACGATACACTTTTTGGTCTTGATTGTATGACACAACATGGAGTTTGGTTGCCCAATACACCCTGTGTTTGTGTTGGCCGATAGGCGAGGCTAAGTGCCTTGGCTGACAAGTTGTAGTAAGGGTTGTTACCTTGCCCGATATCACCTGTAGTAAGGTTGCACTACCCGTCACATGTCTAGTGAGGGTAGCGAGCACCTTTGGTGAGGGTTATGTCCAACCCGAAAACCCTAGAAAGTAGTTCTTTATCATGTAACCGCATCTTTTGATATATGGATGATAGTTGCAAACCTATGCTATGTTGGATGTCTAAAGATGATGCAGTTTAAGATGATAAGATACTTGCCCATGTTTATAAGGTAAAGAGCATAAATGGATGCCCATGATTTGATAGCAGTGATGTAATTGATACAGTATGACACACATATATATAATCATGACATGTGCATCTGCAAATCCTAATGACATGATAATCCGTAAAAGATATGTCTGGTGATTTTAAGTTATCACTCTTGATGTGCATACTAACCATGCAGGTGTATCAGATGAATTCATAGTCAGGTAAGAGCTATGGGATATATGTGTTTGAATAAGACTGCTTTATGATACTTCTTGTTGATGAGATAACATGCATCACCTGTATGATGAGATAGGTCTGAGGACCTGATAAAGGCTGAGTGCCTAGTGAGGTGTTATCCTCTTTATGATAAGATACGGGATTGTTATCCCAGGTGATGATGTAAGACGGTGATGATGCCTTGAGAGGTAGTGGCTTTCTGTGATAAGGGATTGAGATCCTAGGACAAGGTGATGATGATAGTAATGATATAACTCACTGCTTGTGTGTTTTACAACTTGGTTGCCTCAACAATCCACTTAAAATATACTAATTAATTACAATGGAATATATCATGTAGTTTGCCCTGGCCATAGATCCATCATTGTCAGTAGATGGTGATGGTGAAAGAGGTTGTCCTGCGGCTTAACTTGGAAGCGCATATTGTTGAATATGTGTGGTTTATCCTAGCCGAGAATAGGAGGATTATAGTACAACTTCGGTTATAGATTCCAGAGCACGGTTTCACGCCCGTGGCTCAATATGTTGGAGCATGGTGAATAGGCCCATGGCTAAGGATGTGTGATAAGAGAGCATGAATGCGTTCATGGCTCAAAGCACGGTGATCATGCCCGTGGCTCAGTTTCACTAGCGCTGATACATGTACCAAGGTGGGCTATGCAGAGGGTAGCCTGACCCTGTGGCTGAGGATACTTAAGCATGAGACTGCGGTCCTACTTGTTTTGCACTCATGCACTGACCATGAGGTGGTGAGGTCGTGGAGTCCGGCTCTTCCATTGACCTTTTATGGCACCGGCTTGGGTTTCACAACCGAAGGTTGGATTTGAGTGGTACGGATCACTTCGTCAGGGAATAATAAATCGTAATCCAGTCGTACAATATATATATTGCTTAAGGCAAAACACGGAACATTGGTTGAGGCCATGCTTGTGTAGTTGATCTTTTTATACCTTGTAGTTACATATACGTTCTTTATGTTATGTGGTAAGATCTTATAAATCTTATCTTGTCAATTATTTTCCATAAAGAAAAATCAGGTTATATACCTCCCAGATATCTTGGTAAGATTGATGGTAATAATAGTTTTGCTCAGTATGTTTCTCTTATTATCTGACCTTATCTGTTATCTGCTTTACCTGCTATAGCTTTCTGGAGTTTTATAGTTTCGGCGGGGAGTTATGTTTCTCGCTGGGACTGTGTGTCTCACCCCGTTGGTTTACATCCTTTTTAGGTGGTCGTGCTAGACGTGGTGGTGGTCGTGAGGTTGTGGCCGAGCAACAAGAAAAGTAGTAGAAGGCAAGAGATGGACATGCTGCATGTTTTGGTGTTTTGTAGTAGAATCCTAGAGTCATCCATGTACTCTCAGGTCCTCAGAGGTGTTTTGACGATGTTTCATGATGTATAGCTGTTGAACCTTTGTATATCCTTCTGCTTGCCTGATGTGGCCCATTATGTACATATAAACAGGTGATGAACTCATGTGTTGACAGGACAGGTGATCCTATAAGCTGTGGACACGTATCAAGGCTCATAAATTTTTATATAACATGTTTCCTTGCAGGATAAGGATCTGGATGTAATAGTTCTCTTTTATATGTTTTCCGCAAAATGGTTTTAATCAACCCATGTTTTTGGCAATATGTGGTTTATGGTGTTTTCTGCACGTTTTCGCGTGTCACCTTGCTATCTGTATGATGGCAAAGTGTCACAATGAGTTAGATGTCATGATAGACCAGGGGTGTGGACATGCTTTTGGATACCCATGATGATATGAGCCATGTGAGGTTGGATGACCTAGTACCTTTGGAAACCCAACCCTGGAAAGAATCGTGCATGTTAGAGCGAAGGATATCTCCTTCAATGATGAGGTTAGTGAAGAACCTAGAGAAAACCTATGGGCTTATGCAAGTAGGGCATAACATGCACCCAGACTACGTCAGTAGTGCGGGCAGTTGGTTGAACCTCTGGCCAGGAGAGTATGTTGGATGGCTTATGAGATAAGCATGAGGAGCTCTAGATAATCTTGAGCAAACGTAAGTTTGAATATAGGCTTCACCCATGTAGGGGTATGCTGTGAGTTTGATCCTTCATGAGGAGAGGACCTCCGGTAGTAAAGTTGGTTGTGGAATTATCTCTAGAGAAAGAGAGCAGGACCCAGGCAAGAAGGTTGGAAGCTTAGACTCCAAGATATGATGAATAGTGGGGAGTTGAGGATGATGCGACCTAAGTGGATGGTTGTGGTTGCCTCATGCGTGTTTCCTGGAGGCTGATGGTATCTTGGTTGCCTTTAGAGGAACCAAACCCTAGAGGGAGGATGAGACTGCTATGTGCCTATGGTATAGATGTTTACCTTCTGAGATGGGAAAAAGAGTTCCTTAGACCCTGAAGAGGCTTAGTAAGAGGTTGTGAAGCCTTACACCTAGTTGCCTGTCCTTGGGGAGGACTCAACTTTGAGGTGTTACTAGAGTAGAAGGATGACATGAAGGGCATGTCATACCTTGTACATGCTTGGTTTGTGGTTAAAAGGTTGAGGATGCAGTTGGACATCCAAAAAGTGAACCTAGGGTTCTTAGACCTAAGAGGGGAAGTGGTGTACCTGATGCTCATGATGAGATTTGAGTTTCTATATATTCGAGCATGGTACTCCTCATGTTTAGAGGAAAGGGAAACCCCTTAAGTTTAAGGTATGTTTGATGAACCCCTCATAGCTAAGTTGGTGACATGGAAAGGTTTGTTCTTGGTCCAATGTTGAGGAATGAGGACAAGTATGACCTAGCATGGTTTAGTAGGTGGTCTGCTTGTGCCTTAGTAGCTTGCTAGGGCTAAGCATGCTTATGTGGATGTAAACCCTAGACATAAGGATGTTTGTGACCTTTGTTATCAAGGTGTAGTTTCCTCCCATCCTGGGAGAGGGACCCTTTTGTAGGGTGTATACCAGTTCTGTTGGTTTTGAAGTAACCTAAAGAGTTCTCATAGGATCTTGAGAAGCTAAGTTAAAAGTACATAGTATGAGAATGAACATGTAGACCCATAGATAACCATCACTAAGTGCATGTGGGTATGTTACCATGGAGGTAACCGGTATGGGGCCTGACTAAGGTAGGCAGGTCGCCATGACCCCTATGCAAGGATGAAAGTTAGCTCAGGAATGCAAAGAGAGATGATGGAGACTTGGGTAAGGTTCTAAGTTGGACATGTACTATGTTAGAATCCTAAGTCTATCCTAGGGTCAGGTAGGGATAAGACTGATGGAAGTAGGAGTTGCCTAATTCCCTAGTTGCACATGATCATGGGGTCGGGAGGTAACAACTATCATTATCTGAGGGCCATGGGTTAGGAGATTGATCACCTTCATGAACTCATGGGACCCAAAGGGCAGATGAGTAGGGCACTCTCTGGATGCATAAGGGAAGAGGGATGACCCCAAAAGTGCCGACACCCTACAGACCTAGAGGAAATGATCAAGGATTGTGTGGTGACCCAAGTAGGTTCGAGACCAGTTTTCCATGGAAGTAACTTTCATATCGAGATGACTGTGATGTTGAGACATAAGTTGCACGTTTCAACTTAGATTTGGAGATGTACTGGCAAGGTGGGATGTACCATCTCTACTCTTGGAACAGGAAGAACTTTGTATTTGGACTGCAGCCAAATGCTTATTTCCTCTTGTTATGGGAGTGAGAGATAGGACAATACGCATGCCATACACCAAGGATAAAGATGATGTGGGTTGGAACGTTGCTATGAGGTATGAGGATAGAGATGATAACATACCGTTGTGGAGTGAATGATATGTGGATGGTTTACAAACAGTAAGAGAAATAAGGTAGTCATCTTATGAGGATGTTTTTATCATGAGCTATGAGTTATACAAGGTTGAGTTCGAAAACCAAGAGGATGAGCTCAGAGTTTCTTGATGAAGATAGACTTAGAGTCCGAGATGAGATGATAAGTGGAATACATGGAGGTGTATGTCTTCAGCATTACCTTACACAGAAGGATGTGAGGTGGTAATGGATGCTCTGGTTGAGGTGCAGATACCTAGTTTAGCTGGAGGCTAGAAGAGGTTGTTAAGTCAACCCTAAGTTTGTGAGATATGTTTGGCTAATATTAACGAAGTTTTTTGAACAAGTTAGTAGTTGGTTGGTTAGCTAGCCGAGGCCTTTGTGACAAAGTGAGTTTTTATAATATTTTCTCTCTCTTAAAAGTTTTATTAACAAATTTGTTGACCAAAATACCCTCATATACTTTCCTCACTCAATTGAACAAAGATGTGTCACAAATTGCAAAAAACAAAATGCAAACCTTAGTATGCTATGATGATAAAATACATGTGATAATGTATTTAGTAAATGAACATATCAAATAATTGATTTTGGACCCCAAAAATTTATACCATAGTAATCCAATAAGGTCATGAAGCTCTCCTCAAAATTTCAATTTAATTGGACTAACCGTTTAGGAGATATAAGCAATTGAAATCAATGTATATAATATCTATTAGATCTTGATGGACCCTGGCCCGGATCTGGATCTGGATCCAGTGGAAGAGATGACTGAGTCATCCTCCTCACCTGTTTCTCATGGAACTCAGCCTACTCTGTAGCACCATTTTTCGAACCCTCGTCTCTCTCTCACCTCTTGCTCATATCTTGTCAAAGTTAGTACTTCAGATTTGGTTTCTCCTCATCTTTCCAACGAGCCCAAGAAATATCCCTAACGATCAGGGATTCAAAAAATCCCAAATGGTGGCACCATGGAACTGTTGGCCACTTTAGGAAAGGAAACCCTAGGCCTCGTGGTGCCTATTTAAGGAACTCAGTAGCTCCGCAACCCTTCCTTTAGCTGCAAAGACCCCTCAATTTCTCATCACCACTCCCCCTATTCTCCACCCAACTCCATCTACTTCTGTCTGAACCACTGCGACCTGCTCGCACCTCAAAGATCCTCCCTCCAATCGGTTCTATCTGTACCATCCTTTCACTGAGGCAGAGGCATCCCAACACTCACGGAAGGGTGTGTTGGTCCAGAGACTGATATCAACTAGAGCAGCCTGCGACATCACCCGACCAGGCTCCAACCACCTCCACAGATCATATTTTGCTGCTGCATTGAACTCGGGCGCCGCGCAGATCTCCAGGAAGGACAGCAGATCTTCTCTCGACCCTCAGCTAATCAGAATTCGAGGTACAACCTGAACTGATTCATTCTTTGCACTGTTGTAGCTCATGTTCTGTACCTCCATCAGTTTGAACCTGTGCTTCACAGAGTCACAAAGCTTCTACCGAGGCAGTATATCCTCACTCGCAACCTGCACATACCCCTCTCCTTCTTCCCATCCAACCTCCCTTGCTCACGAGAGCATTGGCAAAAACAAGGACCAGATCCCCTGTTCGGAGCAAACAACCCAAAAACGTGAAGCTAACAAGGTGCCAACATGGACCCAGCTGGACCTATCAGTGGACGCCACCTTAGCAAACCTTGGCCCAAAACAACTAAAGCCAAGAGTAGCCTCCAGTTGCTCGGACCAATCATCAAACACCTTTTCATCAATTTGCAAGCCATCTACAAATCCTTGGATCAAACTGAGCCGTAGATCCAGTCGGATCCGGCCGTTGATCAAGGTAATTTCCTTTTTTTTTTATCTTAATCAATAGAACATTGATTTTCTTAGAAAAATCATAGTAAATGCTAAGATTATTAGAAAATATCGAACCTATATACCATTTTGATTAGAAAAATATTCTTTATCAAAATAAAATGTTATCAGAACCTAGATCCGTTGTATATTTCAAAAATAGTTGCCTAAATCCTAAATGACCTCCTTAATTATAATTAATTATTAATAATGGTTTTCCTTGATGATATCTGACTTTCTAAAATATATTTAACCCTAGATGAAACCCTATTTTCTAAATAACTCGAAACACTAGTCTAAGTTGATAAATGATGAAATGATTAGAAGAAACAATAAATATAGCCTTCTCTCTCTACATGCAATTAAATGTACATCTTTATATCAAATCTAATATTATTGGATGATGATTAATGATCATGAATGGTCCTGAACTCTGATTTGAACCCTGATGTTATGAAATCATTAATATCCTAAGGGTTGCTTTCCTTTTTATCCAACCATCCTAGAACCCTAGATTATGAAAATCTTATATTTGATTAAATTAAATACTATCTTTTAATCAAACTATTTTATGATGGATCAGATCTGATAATATCTCAAAACCCAATTAAAATATGGAAAATCCCTGATCTGAATAAGATAACATGAAAAGAATAATAACTAAGAACATATCTTAGTCTTGGTCACATGGATTAATAGTAATGTTGTACCCTTGCTTTCCTTGCAGGGTGATTTATTTCTTGATTGATTTTAAATCTTTGGATATCTGATCTAAATAAGAAGGTACGTGGTTCTATAAGTATAAGACTAGATTTTTGGTTTCCTATGATATGTAATATCTTGAATGCTCATATTTGGATATAATTTCTTGGTTGAATTAGTATGAGTTATACTTTGCCAAATCTAATAGAACATAA
This sequence comes from Alisma plantago-aquatica, assembly GCA_963693085.1. Classification (NCBI taxonomy): domain Eukaryota; kingdom Viridiplantae; phylum Streptophyta; class Magnoliopsida; order Alismatales; family Alismataceae; genus Alisma; species Alisma plantago-aquatica. The sequence goes on from OY856410.1 coordinate 1,129,334,953, forward strand.
ATGATTATGATGGGATGTAGCTACTAGAGCACATAGCCTGGTGTGGATGTATGTTGCCTAACATGGATGTATGATTCCTTGGCCCATGTTAGATGTATGATGACATTATATTGCCCACACTAGATGTAAGTCAAGTGCAATATGTGTAGTACAACCGCATCAAAATGAATGTAATAAAAGGAATGTTTACCTAATTTTCACCTTAAGAAATGGTTTTATCTCTCTTTCTTCCTTTTTAAATATTTTACTTTATGCAACCTTATTAGTGTAACTTTTTACCACGTACCAACTTTGTTGATGTTTTTGTTTCTCGTATTTTCTAGGTGCAAGGAACAATTGACAACAAAGTGAAATGCATGCTCAAAGTAACTGAAGGCATAAATTAATAAGCATGGAGGATATATTAGATAGACCTATTCCTCTTATATCATTCTTGCTAGATATTAGTTTATTTTTCCTAGTTGATGTTGAGGATGACTGAGATCCTATGTAATAATGTTATCTTTCTCTAGAACAATATTTTCTCTCCTTATGTAATGACTTCATTTTATCCATATGAATGAATGTTTGTGTGGCTTTATGTGATGATGTGGACTTTGATCTTGGCTCAAAATCTGATCTTAGTTGATTACCTTAATCTCTTATATTTTCCCTTTTGACATATATAGACATGTGTGCACGCATATCTATGAATGTCACTATGGAAAGTATATAGAAATTGGGGTCATCACAATTGGTATCAGAGCCATGTTCACACATCAAGTCACATGAACTTCATTCACCCTATTTTGAGTCTAGGGTAGTCCTTGAGTTAGGGTTGTGAAGGGTGGATGTGTCTAGGATAGCATCTGCCATGGGTCTGACTAAAGTCTCCGAGCCACTTAGCTTGGAAATCACGAGGCTACCTTTATGGCAGTATAAGTCTACTTGGCTGATACCCTAAATGTCCCCTATTCTTGGGCGTACCTTAATTTAGGAACCTTCTCATCTATAGATTTTCCCTCTCATCCCTTCTATAGGAAAATTTTCCCTCTCATCTATGTTTTAAAATAAATTTTCCCTCTTACCTCTGTTATAAGGTTAGGAAGGAGTCTCTCTATTTAGAAAGTCCTAAGGATCGACTGATAAGGATTTTAGGATATCCTCCATAAATCATAACATTAAGAACATTAATAATTGATAAAGGAGAATAATAAAATATCATGTGATAATAATATTGATAATGACGAGAATAATTGTTGAAGTAATAAATTTAATATGTTCAAATTAATTTCAGGATGCCTCCTAAAACTCGCAACTCAAATGCCTCATAGGAATCGTCCTCTAAAAAGAGAATAGAGCCTGAAACCTATGAAGTACCTGATCTCGATGCCACGGCCAAGGAAAGGTGGGAGGAACAGAAGAAAATCCTTCTAGACTTTATGGAAACCCTCTCCACAAAAGGAACCCCTGAACCTAGCTCCTCTAGGGAAAAGGAAGTGACGGTGATAGAATTCATTAAGCTCAACCCCGACAACTTTTGGGGGGAAGACCAACCCGAAGTCATGGACAAGGCTGAGGTCTGGGTCCTTTCCGTAGAGAATGCCTTCCATACCCTAGAAGTACCCGAGGAAAAGAAGGTCAAATTTGTTACCCATCTGCTTAAGGGAGGGGCGAAGATCTCGTGGGAGAACTATGGTGGGAACCGAAGAGAGGAAGTAGACCACTTGGGGTGGGAAGCCTTCAAGACCCTCTTCACCGACTGTTTCATGCCCATAGCTGAGAGGAAGAGGAAAGAGAAGATGTACATGGAGCTTAGGCAGGGCAGTCTCTCAATGGATGATTATACCCGAAAGTTTAGGCTTCTGGAACGCTATGCCCCTATCCAGACTGAGGACCGCCTCACTGAGCATTATGTATACTGCCTTACTGCCCATCTAAAAACCCTAGTTATAGCCTCCCGTCCTAGAAGTATAGATGAAGCCCTAGACATGGCCCTTAAGTAGGAAAGGGAGCATGGATTGTAGAAGCCTTCTAGTATGGGATATTTAGGGTTGACCACCACTGAGGAAGAGAAGTTCAAGAAGTTCCACTCCAGCCATAATAAAGGATCAAGAAAAGGAGGAGGTTCCGGGAAGAAAGGACATAAGAACAACAAGTTGATGGATTACCGCAACAAATGCAGGACTCATGGACGAGGACACAATGGACCTTGTCGCTACACCAAGCCGGTCTGCTACAACTGTAAGAAGGAGGGACATTTCCTTGCCAAGTGCCCCAATGCGTCTATCCTTGGCAAACCTCCAGTGGGTGCTCCACCCCCTCAGGGACACCGCAATGCTAGAGTGATCGCAGTAACAGCAGAAGAGTCTAGGGCAAATCCGAACCAGCTTGTCAAAGGTAACCTTAAATAATTTTCATATATCTAATATCTTGTTCAATGCCTTCAATTATTTAAAAATATAATTATCATGTGTAGGCATTGTTTTCTTGAATGGACATCCTGTTAAAGCATTGTTTGACTCTGGATCCACAAATATATTTATTTCTCAAAATTTGGCCTCAATGTTGCACTTACATATACAGGACTTGGGTTATATTCTAGATGTGTCAACTCCTAGTGGAAAAATATTCACTACATTACAAAAAACTGATGTCCTCCCTCTAAAATTTGAAAATCATGACATGCCCTTTGAATTCATCCTCTTATCTATGGAAGACTTTAATATTATACTTGGTATGGATTGTCTATACAAGTATCATGCTCATATTGACTATAGAAACAAGATGGTAATTCTCTCTCAACCTCATTCTTATCCTATGGTGATTCCTAGGGGAAGCGAATTATGTAATAATGTAATAATTTCCTCTCTTAAAGCTAAAAAGCTCATATCTAAAGGATGTAAAGTCTTCCTCACATTTGTCTCAGAGACCAGTCCTGACAACGGGCCTGTAGAAAGACTGGACTCTCCCTCGTATTGATGACCTCTTTGATCAACTTTGTACTGCTAAAGTCTTCTCAAAAATCAGTCTTCATTCTGGCTACCATCAACTTAAGGTCAAGGATTTAGATATATCTAAGACTGCTTTTCGAACTCGTTACGGGGACTACAAATTTCTGGTGATGTCATTCGGGTTGACAAACGCACCTGGCATATTCATGAACTTGATGAACAAAGTCTTCCAACCTTATCTTGATGAGATTGTGGTCGTCTTCATTGATGATATTTTGATCTATTCTGATTCTATGGATAAACATCGAGAGCATTTGAAGTCTGTCCTTGAGATTCTTCGATCCCAAAAATTCTATGGCAAGCTTTCTAAATGTGAATTCTGGATTGACAAAGTGATGTTTCTTGGTCATGTCATCTCTGGGGGTAATATATTTGTCGATCCCACCAAAGTCTCGGCTATACTTGATTGGCAACCTCCCCGGAATCCTTCTAAAATCTAGAGTTTCTTGGGCCTGACCGGATATTATTTCCGTTTCATCCCAAACTTTTCCAAAGTCGCACTTCCTCTGACCAACCTGACTCGGAAGGACGAGCATTTCATCTAGTCAGCTGCTTGTGAGTCTAGCTTCCAAGAGCTCAAGCAAAAGTTGACATCAGCACCTATCCTTGTTCTACCATCTGGCAATGAAGGATTTGTGATATTCACCGATTCTTCCTGAAATGGACTAGGGTGTGTCCTACACCATAACGGGAAAGTAGCGTCCTTTGCTTCCAGACAGCTGAAACCCAATGAGTCGAATTATCCTACGCATGATTTGGAGTTAGATGCTATCATCCATGCTCTCAAAATCTGGCGGCACTACTTGTAGGGGGCGATGTTTGATATCTTCACCGACCACAAAATTATCAAGTACATTCTGACACAAAAGGATCTGAATCTGCAACAACGACGGTGGATCGAGTACCTGAAGGACTGTGACTTCACCATTGGCTACCATCCAGGCAAGGCCAATGTAGTTGCAGATGCTCTTAGTAGGAAAAGAGCTATGGGTGCATCCCTGTCTGTACCCGAATGGAGGAACATGGAGGACCTAACAAGATGGAGACCACAATTCCTGGTTGATCGTATGCATGTCAATAACATCTCTATTACATCCAACCTGCATTTTGAACTTCTGGAGGCACATAAAGCTAGTCCCAAGCTTGCAGAGCTCTCCTCTCTCCTGGCTAAACCTCATACACATCTGTCTATGGGTCTTGATGGTGGTCTTCGATATAAGAACCGTATATGGGTTCCTGAACAGTCAGTTGAAAAGACAAAGATTCTTTCTGAGGCACATGGGTCCAAGTAATCCGTTCATCCCGGCACAACGAAGATGTACAAGGACCTACAACGTCAGTTCTGCTGGAGAGGCATGAAGCGCGATATCACCGATTTCGTGTCTAGATGTCTGACATGCCAGAGAATCAAGGTCGAGCATCAAAGACCAGGTGGTCTACTACAACCCCTCGAGATCTCGGAATGGAAATGGGAACACATCGCCATGGACTTCGTCGTAAGATTACCCTGGACCAGGAAAGGATACGATGCTGCATGGGTCATAGTGGATCATTTCACCAAGTCATCTCATTTCCTCCCTATGTAAACCACTGCGAAAGTGTCTGAGCTGGCTGACCTCTACATACGGGAGATTGTACGTCTCCATGGAGTTCCAACATCCATTATCTCAGACCGGGACCCAAAGTTCACTTCAAAGTTGTGGAAATAGGTTCAAGAAGAATTGGTTACCAAGTTGAACTTCAGTACAACTTATCATCTGCAGACAGATGGACAGTCAGAACGAACAGTGTAGATTCTAGAGGATCTTTTACGAGCTTGTGTTCTTGACTGGGAAGGCTCGTGGGACCATTACCTACCTTTATCTGAGTTTGCCTATAATAATAGCTATCAGGCGAGTATTGGGATGCCACCATATGAGGCTCTCTATGGCCGACCGTGCAGATCTCCATTACATTGTGACGATGTCGGAGAACACACCTTGATGAAATATGAGGAGATGCAGCTATATGCAGATAAAGTTGCACTGATTAGATAGAGAATGAAGCGAGCACAGGATAGGCAGAAATTGTATGCCGATGCTCACCGACAGGAACATCAATTCAAGGAAGGTGATCATGTCTTTCTGAAGATCCGACCTATTCAAGCTTTAACCAAGAATAAGGGAAAACTCAGTCCTCATTATGTGGGACCCTTCGAGATCCTTGAAAGGGTTGGAGAATGTGCCTATCATCTTACTTTGCCACCTCAGTATAGTGCCATGCATAATGTCTTTCATGTACCTAATCTGAAGCCTTATGTCAAAGACCCCAGTCACATTCTGAATCATGAGCCTCTCGAGCTGAAAGATGATCTGTCTTATGCTGAGTCACCAGTAAAAATCCTCGATTTAAAGAAAAAGGAGCTTCGCAATAATTGGCTCATAGATATGGTGAAAGTTCTCTGGAGCCACCATGATCAAACCGATGCTACATGGGAGCTCAAGTCCAAAGTCGAGCGGAAATATCCACATCTCTTTCTGGCTGCTTGAATATTGAGGGCAAAATTCTTAAAAGGAGCGGAGAATGTGACAAAGTGAGTTTTTATAATATTTTCTCTCTCTTAAAAGTTTTATTAACAAAATTTTTGACCAAAATACCCTCATATACTTTCCTCACTCAATTTGTTAATGTGTCACAAATTGCAAAAAAAAAAATGCAAACCCTAGTATGCTAAGATGATAAAATACATGTGATAATGTATTTAGTAAATGAACATATCAAATAATCGATTTTGGACCCCAAAAAATTATACCATAGTTACTCAATAAGGTCATGAAGCTCTCCTCAAAATTACAATTTAACTGGATTAACCATTTAGGAGATATAAGAAATTGAAATCAATGTATATAATAGCTATTAGATCTTGATGGACCCTGGCCCGGATCCAGATCCTGATCCGGTGGAAGAGACGAATGAGTCATCCTCCTCACCTATTTCTCGTGGTACTCGGCCTACTCAGTAGTGCCATTTTTCAAACCCTCATCTCTCTCTCACCTCTTGATCATATCTCATTAAAGTTAGTTCTTTAAATCCAGTTTCTCCTCATCTTTCCAATGAGCCCAAGAAATATCCCTAACGATCAGGGATTTGAAAACACCCAAATGGCAGCGCCATGGAACCGTTGGCCACTTTAGGGGAGGCAACCCTAGGCCTCGTGGTGCCTATTTAAGGAACTCAGTACCTCCACAACCCTTCCTTTAGCTGCAAAGACCCCTCAATTTCTCGTCACCACTCCCCCTCTTCTCCACCCAACTCCATCTTCTTCGGCCTGAACCACTGCGACCTACTCGCACCTCAAAGCTCCTCCCTAAAATCGGTTCTGTCTGTACCATCCTTGCACTAAGGCGGAGGCGTACCAACACTCACGGAAGGGTGTGTTGGTCCAGAGACAGATATCGACTAGAGCAGCCTGCGGCATCACCCAACCAGGCTCTGACCACCTCCACAGATCATATTTTGCTGCTGTGTTGAATTCGGGTGCCGCACGATACTCCAGGAAGGATCGCAAATCTTCTCTCGACCCTCAGCTAATCAGCACTCGAGGTATAGCTTGAACTTATTCCTTCTTTGCACTGTTGTAGCTCATGTTCTATACCTTTATTAGTTTGAACCTGTGCTTCACAAAGTCACAAAGCTTCTACCAAGGCAGTATATCCTCACTCGCAACCTGCACATACCCCTCTCCTTCTTCCCGTCCAACCTCCCTTGCTCATGGGAGCATTGGTGTAAACAAGGACCAGATCCCCTGTTCGGAGAAAACAACCAAAGGCGTGAAGCTAACAAGGTGTCAAAGTGGACCCAGTTGGACCTATCAGTGGATGCCACCTCAGCAGACGTCGACCCAAAACAACTAAAGCCAAAAGTAGCCTCTAGTTGCTCGGACCAATCATCAAACACCTTTTCAACAATCTGCAAGCCATCTGCAAATCCTGGGATCAACCTGAGTCGTAGATCCAGTCGGATCCGGCCGTTGATCAAGGTAATTTCCTTTTCTTTTTTTTTAATCTTAATCAATAGAACATTGATTTTCTTAGAAAAATCATAGTAAATGCTAAGATTATCAGAAAATATCGAACCTATATACCATTTTGATTAGAAAAATATTCTTTATCCAAATAAAATGTTATCAGAACCTAGATCAGTTATCTATTTCAAAAATAGTTGCCTAAAGCCTAAATGACCTCCTTAATTATAATTAATTGTTAATAATGGTTTTCCTTGATGATATCTGACTTTCTAAAATATATTTAACCTAGATGAAACCCTATTTTCTAAATATCTCGAAACACTAGTCTAAGTTGATAAATGATGAAATGATTCAAAGAAACCCTAAATCTAGCCTTCTCTCTCTACATGCAATTAAATGTACATCTTTATATCAAATATAATATTATTGGATGATGATTAATGATCATGAATGGTCCTGAACTCTGATTTGAACCCTGATCTTATGAAATCATTAATATCCTAAGGGTTGATTTCCTTTTTATCCAACCATCCTAGAACCCTAGATTATGAAAATCTTCTATTTGATTAAATTAAATACTATCTTTTAATCAAACTATTTTATGATGGATCAGATCTGATAATATCTCAAAACCCAATTAAAATATGGAAAATCCCTGATCTGAATAAGATAACATGAAAGGAATAATAACTAAGAACATATCTTAGTCTTGGTCACATGGACCATTAGTAATGTTGTACCCTTACTTTCCTTGCAGGGTGATTTATTTCTTGATTGATTTTGAATCTTTGGATATCTAATCTAAACAATCAGGTACGTGGTCTTATAAGTATAAGACTTGATTTCTGGTTTCCTATGATATGTAATATCTTGAATGCTCATATTTGGATATAATTTCTTGGTTGAATTAGTATGAGTTATACTTTGCCAAATCTAATAGAACATAAATGATTACAATGGGTTGTAGCTACTAGAGCACGTAGCCTGGTGTGGATGTATGTTGCCTAACATGGATGTATGATTCCTTGGCCCATGTTAGATGTATGATGATATTATATTGCCCACACTAGATGTAAGTCAAGTGCAATATGTGTAGTACAACCGCATCAAAATGAATGTAATCAAAGGAATGTTTACCTAATTTTCACCTTATGAAATGGTTTTATCTCTCTTTCTTCCTTTTCAAATATTTTCCTTTATGCAACCTTATTAGTTTAACTTTTTACCACATACCAATTTTGTTGATGTTTTTGTTTCTCGTATTTTCTAGGTGCAAGGAACAATTGACAACAAAGTGAAATGCATGCTCAAAGTACCTGAAGGCATAAATTAATAAGCATGGAGGATATATTAGATAGACCTATTCCTCTTATCTCATTCTTGCTAGATATTAGTTTATTTTTCCTAGTTGATGTTGAGGATGACTGAGATCCTATGTAATAATGTTATCTTTCTCTAGAACAATATTTTCTCTCCCTATGTAATGACTTCAATTTATCCATATGAATGAATGTTTGTGTGGATTTATGTGATGATGTGGACTTTGATCTTGGCTCAAAATCTGATCTTAGTTGATTACCTTAATCTCTTATATTTTCCCTTTTGACATCTATAGATATGAGTGCACGCATATCTGTGAATGTCACTATGGAAAGTATATAGAAATTGGGGTCATCACAGCCTTGATGCAATAAAAGGATAGTTGTAGAACCTCAAATGCAGTTCTTTGGAAAAGACGGGGATGAAACCCAACTATAGTGGTTTAGGGTTTCTAAGGAATCAATCTTGAAATATAATGACATATAGGAGATCATGATTTTAAGTTCATCATACACTGTGGTACTACTAAGATAGTAAGTCGCAGTAGTACATTGGATGCTTAAGATGAAGTTGCACATGGTTTGTCTCCATGCAAGCCAGGAGGTGAAGGATGAACAACAGTAACCCAAAGAGTTGATGTCGAGGATAAAGAGTCCCCGAGAGGGAATGGGAGTTCATCACTATGGATGTTGTGATAAGTCTCCCCTAGACCAAGGAAGGTCAAGGTGCAATACGGGTTATGGTAGATCGCCTTACCTAGATGACATGAGAAAGAAAGAATACTCTCAAGGGACGGATCCGGTTGGACTACATATGAGAAAAATGGTTCGACTACACCATGATGCGAGTTCAAAAGTTCTTGAGTATAACCTAAAGATTCACTTCCATAAGGTGGAAGTAGGTACATGAAGAACTCAATGTTAGTACAGTTTATCACCCCTAACTAGTGGTTAGTATAATCCAGATTAGAGGGTCTAATAAGAGCATGTGTGCTTGTTCAGGGTGATACATGGAGATAGTTCTTATCTTCTGTAAGATGTGATGATAACTACCATATCCAGTATTGGGATGTAAAGAAGCTCTGTAAGGGAGGTTGTGTCGGTCACCACTTCATTAAGATGATGTTGGTGAAGGGACCTCGCGAAGGTCAAGAAAGAACCATAGTGTGTGCGGATGAAGTCACTTTGATCGTGCAATGGCTGAGAGGGAGCCCAGGGGTGACATGAGTCGTGAGCTGATGCAAAGAAGACTGACATGCAGTTCACTATGGGAGAGAATGTGATGTGAAAATCCGACCCCTCTATGTTATAGCTAAGAGAGCTGAGTCTCAGTTGCATGTCCATTTGAGATGGATTAGTGGGGATGGTTGTGTTTACCCTTACCCCTCAGGATAACATGATGAATTATGTTCCATGAGTCCGATCTAGAGCACTATGTGAGGTACCCAAGCCATGTGCTGAGCCCTGAACCTATTCAGCTTTATGAGAGCCTGAAATGTCCTGAGTTACCTATGAGGGTACGATATACCAAAGTGAGAGATGTTGGGTTTTAGGGGAGGCAGAGAAGGCAGCGGAAACAAAAATTTTCTCCTCCCCAAACCCAGAACAAGGAAACGTGTCAACATCTATACAATAGGAAAGTATGGTTTGTAGAATCATACCTTGTCCCGAGGCTTGCTCGGCGACAATACCTCGCGGCTTGCACAGTCTTCACCTCCGGTCTTGGACGGTGTCCGTGCAGCTCCTGGTCGCACCGAGACTGACAACTCCTTGTCTCACTGGGACTGTCGGGATTGACAGCTGTCCTCCGAGCGGCAGAAATCTCCCGCCTCTGAAGTAGTCCACACGGACCACCTGGAACTCCAATCTCCTTGTCGCACAAGGAATTGGAAGGAGTCACACCCTCCTGTCAGTGTACTAGTCACTGACACACTCTCCTGCCACCATTCACTTTCTGCAGTTGTCTTTCCCTTGTTGTGCCTCCCTTATTGGGTAGCACTTGCTCGGGCTCTCTCTCGGTTACCAAAACTAGAGAGAACGACAACTTTACAGAGCAACTGGTTGCACTGTGTTGTACTTTGAGAAGCCCCCAATACCCCTATATATATAGGAGGGTCATGGGACAGGGTTCTCAATCCCGAGCAATATGGGACTAAAGCAGGAGTCGAAGGGTTCGAGATTTTCCACAAAAACAACCAACTGCGCAACCTGAACCGATCGTTTCACAACTGAAATGGTCGGTTGGGGACCTGAGCGGGTCGGTTGATACCTCAACCAATCGGTTGGGACCCATGAAACAGTCGGTTCACTTCTAAACCGGTCGGTTCGTGGTCCTGGTCAGTTCCTGATTGACTTTTCCTCTTTTGTTTCTAATTGGTATCAAATACCAATCCTTGTTCCAATCAAATTAGGCAAGTGAAACGAAAGGAAAATTTCTCACCAATCCTACTTTCCCAACTTGCTCAGTTGCATCAGTTGAACCGATCATTTCAACACTTGAAGCAATCATTTCACCCTGTCCATGAGTCGATCGACTCACCACCTGAGCCGATTGGTTCACCAAGCTGAGTCGATCGGTTCATCACATGAGCCGATCGGTTGAGAGTGCAGATTGTGCAGAATCAGTCAATTGCAGTTTCAATCAATCTGATACTCCAATCAATGTGTCCAACACCTTGAACATTATGACATTGAGCTATCAATTAATTGAGTGTTTAATTGAACTACTAAACTCCTTTAGTAATCAATCTAAACATTGTTTGTGGACAAAACTCCTCTTCCAAGTTAAATCCTATGTGTGTGACCCTGCAGGTCCATTTCACGTTGTCAGTGAAAGTCCATAACACTTATGACTTCACAAGCAAAGAGCGGTGCCTAGTCACACATCAATGCTACCCAAGTGAAATAGAAAGTTGGAGAACAACTTTCAAACCTACAATCCGTGAATGGTGTTACAGTGAATGTATAATTCCTTTGTCACTGATATCCCGAATGAACTCGAGGCATGGAATAGTCATCCTGTCAACATTCATTCACTTTCTTGATCTCAGAGTAGATTGGAAGAGATATGTATGACATTGCTATCACATATTGATTCACACATGCGTGCACGACTTTCTCAATCCTATTCATCAAGTGGCCATGGATATCATACTCCCTCAGGAGGGACAAATCCCATATCTATCACTCACCCCTTAAAAGCCCCATGTGTCAAAGCCACCCAATCATCACCTTTATAACAACCCATGTTTCAGGACTGCGTTTGATGATGTCAAAGTGTGCCCAACGACATGTGTTGAGTGTAGTGATTTCAGGTCAAAGAATCACACTCAACACCATCACTGTGAGTATTGACTGTGACTACCATGTCATGGTTCCATGTGGCAAACTCACGGTGGGTCTGTCTGGTACACTTGTTCTCTAACAAGTACCTATGTGTTTGGTTTGATATCTCTATATCATGACTAATTAAATTTTATCATCAACCAACACCACAATCTAGTCTTGTGTGTCATTGCTGTCTATCTACCTTCCACAAGGACATCCGACTAGGGACATAATAAGAATGTACAAACTCTTAGCATCCGTATGATCTCATCGTTCATGTCCTTAACCTGAAAGCATACGTCATTGAGTACTGTCATTCTCTAGACATTCAATCTGTTCTATCACTATCTCATATGATTGAACCAGAAAGAATTGGAAGCTTTCCTTTGATGTTTATCAAATCAATCTTAATGTATCCCACCAATCATCCCATGATTGGATCTCAGGGCATACATACCAACATACTCTCACTTGCACTGCGAGCCAATCACCTTTGAATCATATTCATAGTGATCTTCAAACATGTCCCACATGTTATTCTGCTCTAGTGCGATCATAGTGAGTAATGGAAACACCTTGCCAAAGTCAGTATAAATTGCATGTCTCTCATCTCTTCGCTGTACGTCATACGTATGAGATGGAGTTGCCGTAATATGCAATCTAGTATTCCTTTGCTAACCTTTAGCCACACTGCATAAATAGGATTCCATACTTGTCATCAATGAGCAGAATATCTATAAGTTCATCTCATGAACTTCCAGATCCATATAGTATCCACTGTTGTTCTCTAACACATAGATACTCGACATTTCCTTTTAAATGGTTTTATTGGTACACTTCCAATTATCAACAAACTTTCACTTTTATATATCCTATACATATTTTATGATTAATTTTCTATCCTTTCGGAAGTTCGCATCAATGTAACTCTTTACAGTGAACTCTTCCTTATCTCCATAGAACTAGTACTTCCCAAGTACTTATCAAGTTCTCATGGTATTCTAGTAACCCTTACTGGAAGTAGACAGACATCCACTCGTCATGTCCCACATACGAGTTATCAGGATGAGCACATCATATTGCCATGTCCTACATACAAGATGATGAATGCATTTTGTTCTTTCCATGTCGATGCATGCAAGATATTGGGATGATTACATACATGATAGATCCATATATATTCTTAGTGTTCCCATTCTTCATAAGAATTGGACACTTGGCCTTGGGATACTAACTCCATGTAACATGGACAAGTTTTCTCCCACTGAATCTGTGCATACTGAACCCTTCAATACATATTACCAATGTATGCTTTCTCTTTTTAGGTCAAGAGGTCTTCGAGAACTATCTCTATAGATCTCTATTCCTATCACATAGGAAACATCTCTATCTTCCTTAAAAATAATTTCCACTTTTGGATTTCCATTCTAGAACATTTCCATTTCACATCAACCTGTGGAATATGAACACGATCCCACTAAATCACAGATCCCTTCTTTATCTTTGACATATCAGTCAAACCCTTTGACTATATCATCAAAGTAAAGATCCAATTCTGAGTTTCTTGTACTCAATCAATCACATTGATTAGTCCATTGTAACTTATAGACTTCATTTGCATTAGTGGATTCATAAACCTTATAGGTTGTGTCACATACACATCCTTGTTTTATTCCTCATAGGAATGCGGTTTTAGTATCCATATGCCAAATGTCTTAGTCATTAAGTTGCAATTAACAAGCATCATCCTTCTCAAAATGTTATCCATGTGTCTTAACACTTAAGATTCATTTGCACTTATGGATTTCATCCAATGGGTGCTACCATTAAGGTCATACCTTATGGTTCACATGGATGTCATTTAGGATGAAATGGTCATAAACCATAACTCAAAATTTGGTTCCTCATATTCAACTAGATAGTTGACTCATCACATGAACAACTCATCACATAGATAATTGAGGTGTAAGGATATAAGAATTCACAACCCTTGTGATTCTTATTTTCTTTTATTAGTGAGGGGTATTCTTTTATTAAGAAGAATTCAGTTATTTGATAATCATTCTCTAACTCCTTAGAGTATGATTCCTTCTTGATTTAGACATCACCATGCCTTAATCATGAGTTCACTATGATACACTATCATAATCACTCATAAGGATCTCAAACATTTGGTCCAAGTATTTCATTCATTGATCTCATCAAGAATTAACACTTTACCAAATTTGCACTTCATCTATGATAATCTTGAACACTTCAAGATATTCATATTGTTATTTCTCTAAACACCATTTGAAGTATTAGCATTTGTTCCAATAGGTATGTAAATACATCACATGTATTATACCTAATAGGATAATCATTCACATGTATTATACCTTTAGTGAAGATTGATTAATCATGTCTAAGATATTCATGTCTCTTACTGGTTCTCTAACCAAAAGAGTCTAGATTTATCCATCACATGGAAACTAGAAATGAATTTCTCATGATTGATGCTAATTTGATTGTTTGAGTTATCTATAACTTTTAGGTATCATTTTATCTTATGAATATCAAATACCACAAGATAAACAAGGCACTGCCACAAAAATCATATCTTAAAAGATTGAAACATCAACTTTACTAATTGCCATCATTGTCATACAATATGCAAAACAAAGTGTTTCTATCTATTGGCAAATATGAAATAGCAGTTCATAACTGTATTACATGCCTTTTAGGCTGAAAATAAACTAAAGTACTCCTATCTATGGTGGCAACACTTGACAATGGTGGAAATTGCCTTTCTTGGTCACACCTCCCTTGGCCTTGAGAGCTGAAGACGACTTGGGCTCCTGGCTAGCATCAGAACCTTTCTTAGCTTTACCCTTGCCCTTGCGCTTGGACTTGCCTTTCTTGCTCGTGATAACCATCACAAACTTTGGCTTGTCCTTCTTCATCTGTGTCTCGGATGTCCTCAACATGCCCAACAACTCTGACAGTGGCCTATCAAAGTTGTTCATGTTGTAGTTCATCACAAACTGACTGTAGGATTCTGGCAACGATTGCAGTATCACTTCAGTAGCCAACTCTTGGCGCAGTGGAAATCCCAATCTTGTCAGGTTCTCCACATACCCAATCATCTTGAGTGTGTGAGGACCAACTGAATCTCCTTCTGTCATGACGCACTTGAACAGTGCCCTTGAGACATCGTATCTCTCTTGCCGTTCTTGATCTTCATACATGTTCATGAGATGCTGAATCATCTCAATGACACCCATGTTCTCATGTTGTCTCTGCAACTCGTGGTTCATAGAGCACAACATCAAGCACTTGGCATCAATGTCATCATCAGAATGCTTCTTGTAAGCATCCCTTTCTGTCTTTGGTGCATTAGGAGCAAGTTCCTCTGGAATTGGAGTATCCAGGACATAGAGCTTTCACTCTTGAGTGAGAACAATTCTCAATGTCCTATACTAGTCATGGAAGTTTGTCCCATTTATCCTGTCCTTTTCTAGGACCGATCGTAAAGAAAAGTGATTGTTGTTTGTTGTCATTTGTACTACAAAAGGAAATATGCAATTTTAGTCCAAAAACTCATTTTTGACTTATTTGATTGATTTGAAAAGATGACGATATAATTAGGCCTTTAATTAATTATCGCTCCCACTATATTACTTCAAATTGATAGCCCTCACCATCAATTCGGAAGATTGCAGCGTACAACCTTCTAGTGGGCAAGATCCTGAAATCCTCTAAGTCATGGACCAACTTGGGCTGTCACCCACAACTTAGATCTCTCAGGTAGGCAACTCTTGCCAATTGCATCATATGCAACTCTTGATAAGATGTCATATGCAACTCCTTTCCATGATCATCTCCATGCCTCAAGGTGCTAGATCCTATCTAGGTCACCTTGTTAAGTCCGACCCAAAGCCAACACGATGAATATGCACCCTGCTTGGGCAGACCCACATATCCATCCTTCATGCTTCCACGAGATAGACGGTGCACCACGCTTGGGCGTGCCCACACTTGGTCGATCAAGCTTTTCACGTGTGTCACATTTGGAAGGCATCTAAAACTTAATATTTAATGAGGGATTTGGTTTTATATATATATACATATCCAATCACCACAATATATAGTACGTATCATATACATGTTATATCCCACAGAAAACATGCAAAATGATAAAAGCGATTATTATGGCCATCCTAATGTGATTCCTCGATCCAAGAGGAATCAAGGTCATCTAGGTCTACATCATATGCAACCTATTCAAGATGAACTCTGTGCTTTGCCTTTCTGGGTTTGATCAACTCATCACATGACTGATCGGCTCGCCATCAGGCCGGTCGGCTGGGTGCCACCAACTGATCGGTTGGCTCCTCCAACCGATCAGTTTGCCTGGTCATCGTGCATCTCATCATGGCCGTCACCCACTCGTCTCGCTCCTCGAACCGGTCATCAACCAATCGTCTCACTCCTTGAACCGATCGTCTCAAACGTCAACCAATAGGTTCATGCCTTGAACTGATCGTCTCAGCTGTCATTAGGATGTCCTCCGTTCTTTGACATAACAGGAAATAAAAATCTATCCTATTTTACATTGTAAAAAGAGAAACCTTGAGTTACATTCGAGGGGAGCAAAGGTAGGAAAGAAATCTCGAATTATTTCGAGTTACATCAGGAATAGGAGAAAGGGAATTGGTGCGCAGACCGAGATGCAAGCAACCACATACAACCATAAACATATAGGATTTATTGGCCATAACCACGCTATACATCCACCACAAAACTCATTTAAGGGCGACGCGTATCGAGTGCATTCATAATACATATCATGTATGTAAATTGGGATTTGTGGATTTAGGATTGGACATGCATAAAGCCAATTTTATTCGCATCGTATGCAATAAATAAAGGCGACAAACCAAAATCGATCATATCGATAATACTAAAGTATAGAGCAGTTGACGTGGCTCTGATACCACTGTTGGATTTTAGGGGAGGCAGATAAGGCAGCGGAAACACAAATTTTCTCCTCCCCAAACCCAGAACAAGGAAATGTGTCAACGTCTATACAATAGGAAAGGATAGTTTGTGGAATCATACCTTGTCCCGAGGCTTGCTCGGCGACAATACCTCACGGCTTGCACGGTCTTCACCTCTGGTCTTGGACGGTGTCTGTGCAGCTCCTGGTCGCACCGGGACTGACAACCCCTGGTCTCACCGGGACTGTCGGGATTGACAACTGTCCTCCGAGCGACAGAAATCTCCCGCCTCTGAAGTAGTCCACACGGACCACCTGGAACTCCAATCTCCTTGTCGCACAAGGAATTGGAAGGAGTCACACCCTCCTGTCAGCGTACTAGTTACTGACACACTCTCCTTCCACCAGTCACTTTCTGCAGTTGTCTTTCCCTTGCTGTGCCTCCCTTATTAGGTAGCACTTGCTCGGGCTCTCTCTCGGTTACCAAAACCAGAGAGAACGACAACTTTACAGAGCAACTGGTTGCACTGTGTTGTACTTTGAGAAGCCCCCAATACCCCTATATATATAAGAGGGTCATGGGACAGGGTTCTCCATCCCTGGCAATATGGGACTAAAGCAGGAGTAGAAGGGTTCGATATTTTCCACAAAAACAACCAACTACGCAACCTGAACCGATCGTTTCACAACTGAAATGGTCGGTTGGGGACCTGAGTCGGTCGGTTGACACCTCAACCGATCGGTTGGGACCCATGAAATGGTCGGTTCACTTTTGAACCGGTCGGTTCGTGGTCCTGGTCAGTTCCCGATTGACGTTTCCTCTTTTGTTTCTAATTGGTATCAAATACCAATCCTTGTTCCAATCAAATTGGGCAAGTGAAATGAAAGGAAAATTTCTCACCAATCCTACTTTCCCAACTTTCTCGGTTGCATCAGTTGAACCGATCATTTCAACACTTGAAGCAATCGTTTCACCCTGTCCATGAGCCGATCGACTCACCACCTGAGCCGATTGGTTCACCAAGCTGAGCCGATCGGTTCATCACATGAGCCGATCAGTTGAGAGTGCAGATTGTGTAGAATCAGTCAATTGTAGTTTCAATCAATCCAATACTCCAATCAATGTGTCCAACACCTTCAACAATATGACATTGAGCTATCAATTAATTGAGTGTTTAATTGAACTACTAAACTCCTTTAGTAATCAATATAAACATTGTTTGTGGACAAAACTCCTCTTCTAGGTTAAATCCTATGTGTGTGACCCTGCAGATCCATTTCACGTTGGCAGTGAAAGTCCATAACACTTATGACTTCACAAGCAAAGAGCGGTGCCTAGTCACACATCAGTGCTACCCAAGTGAAATAGAAAGTTGGAGAACAACTTTCAATCCTACAATCTGTGAATGGTGTTACAATGAATGTATAATTCCTTTGTCACTGATATCCCGAATGAACTCGAGGCATGGAACAATCATCCTGTCAACATTCATTCACTTTCTTGATCTCAGATTAGATTGGAAGAGATATGTATGACAACGATATCACATATTGATTCACACATGCGTGCATGCCTTTCTCAATCCTACTCATCAAGTGGCCATGGATATCATACTCCCTCAGGAGGGACAAATCCCATATCTATTACTCACCCCTCAAAAGCCCCATGTGTCAAAGCCACCCAATCATCACCTTTATAACAACCCATGTTTCAGGACTATGTTTGATGATGTCAAAGTGTGCCCAAGGACATGTGTTGAGTGTAGTGATTTCAGGTCAAAGAATCACACTCACCACCATCACTGTGAGTACTGACTGTGACTACCATGTCATGGTTCCATGTGTCAAACTCACGGTGGGTCTGTCTGGTACACTTGTTCTCTAACAAGTACCTATGTGTTTGGTTTGATATCTCTATATCATGACTAATGAGATTCTGTCATCAACCAGCACCACAATCTAGTCTTGTGTGTCATTGCTGTCTATCTACCTTCCATAATGACATCCGACTAGGGACATAACAAGAATGTACAAACTCTTATTATCCATATGATCTCATCGTTCAGGTCCTTAACCTGAAAGCATACGTCATTGAGTACTGTCATTCTCTAGACATTCAATCTGTTCTATCACTATCTCATATGATTGAACCAGAAAGAATTGGAAGCTTGCCTTTGACGTTTATCAAATCAATCTTAATGTATCCCACCAATCATCCCATGATTGGCTCTCAGGGCATACATACCAACAAGAGAGAACTCAGATGAAAGAATATGAGACGATGAAGGTTCTTGGGAAGCACCATGGAAAGGGTGAGGCCACATGGGAGCCATGATGGACATAAGAAAGGCTTATCCTATTTGTTTGTGTGCGTGGTGGAATTTTGAGGGAAAAATTCATATAAGATGGGAAGGATGTTACACCCCCAATTTTTGGGTTCTTTTGGTGAGACATGTAATTTCTCCTATTAAAGATATTTGAACAAATAATGAAATAATTTGTTTTGAATAAAAAGATTTCGTTTGCAATAGCCTTGTTGGTTGTTTTGTGGGCTTTATTGGCTATTGGGCCCAATAACAAGGAAAAGACAAAAGAAACTCCATTATTAATAAGAAATGGAGAAAAGAAAGATGTAGAAATCTCTAGAAGGCAAAAGAATATAATCTAAAAGTGGATTTCCTACCTCTTGGGTTCCTTGGGTTCCAAGGAGTCTAAAGTTGCAAAGATAATGCAACAAGAAAAGAAAAGATCAATTAAATATTTCTTTATTAAGAAAGAAATTGAAAACAATGATAAAATGTGGGAAATAAGTGGAAAGAAGTATAATTGAGTTATCCTTGATGGATTTTCGTATCCATAAGGTTCCTAATGTTAAAAGGAATTCCAATAAGGAAAATAAAAAGAAAGATAAAGAGAAATCCTCAAAAAGAGATATTTTAATCAAGAAATAAAAAGGATAATGAGAAATAATGGATATAGATGCATCTAGAAGGATAATGAGTATCCACTAAAAAGGATTTCAAAATATTAGAGTTTCTTGGGGTCCATGGAGCCCCAATGGAGAAAAAGAAAGAAAAAATACCATTAACACAAAATAAGAGGATAATGTGATGTATAATTAATGAATTTTGTGGCATTATTAAAAAGGAGGTATTTTCTACTAAAAGAAAATATAAATTTCATGCCAATGAATTAAAAGGCATGTACAAAGAGAATAAAAGAGGTAATTTTCGAAATCCTAATATCTAAAGAATAAAGAATATCAAAGAGTTTTTTTTAGAGAGAGAAGATTGCTTCTTCATGAAGGAATATGGTTTCCTAGTAGGAAAGAGGCTTAGATCTCATGGATAGGCATCCTAGGGCACTGCTATCCTCCCCTATATAAGGATTGGAGCCTTAGCCTGAGCCCAAGATAATCCCATACATCTCTCTCTATTCTGCTTCTTCTTTTTCATGCAAAACCTAGTCATGGGAGTGTAGAGAAACCCTGGGGCCAATGAGGGGCTATGGAGTCGTCATGATGGAGGTCCGATGTTCCCTCGACGACCTGGGGATGATTGGCTATCGTCCCCTAGCACTCGACCATCGCGCAACACCTGCAGTAAGGCTGCATCACGACTGTGAGTTGTAGGCCTAGTGCTCTCGCCCCCAGCCATCTCGGCCATGGATTGGGGTTTGGGAGGGCGCATCGGAGGGTGATGGAGGTAAGGCACCGGTCGTCGGTGCCCCTCGGACCTTGGGAAGGTGGGAGGAGACCCCCCGTGGTCGGCTACACCAACCGCAGTGCTAGGGTGCGCAAGGAAGAAGATGGTGGGCCGTTTGGATGCTTTTACCCCTCCACGCGCTGAAGGGCCAATGGCGTAAGCAAGGGTAAAAAGGACATTTGGTTATGTTTCCAAAACTAGTTACGTTGCATGAAGGAGATCACGAGGCGCTTGATGATTGGTCCAAGTAAGTTTATTTTGCAAAAATTGTATCTCTTTATTGGTAGCTCGAATGAATGCATATAAAATATGAAAGTTGCTCAGAAAAATGAGACAAATCCATTAAAAATAGTTTCAGAAGGTAACTCCTCTTACAATTCGAAAAGTAGTGGAAGTTATCAACTTTAATGCTTTAATGATTAAGAAACCCTAATTTGAGATGATTAATGTTTTTAGAAGGGGTTTATGGATGATTAAAGTTGATATTAACCTGTTAATTATAAAAAGACACATCAAGATCTAAAAGGATGAACTTTACATGTAATTGGTTTAATTTAGAGTTCCATGTGCATAAATATGCTTTAATGGGCCTTGAAACCCTAATGTTGGTAATTTATGACTCTTAATAGCTTTAATTATTCAAATTCATGAATAAGCTGAGATATGATGGTTCTAAGCTATTTCGAGTATAAAAGTTCCTAATTGTGGATAAATACCCTTAATATGGTAATTAGGGTTTTCTAATGGATAAAGGTGGAATTAATGATAAATAGAGTTCATATGTGAATTAGATCATAATGAGCTATAAGTTGTTAATCCAGAAGAAACGAAGGATGATAATTAGTCCTAATGATCATGTCATGAATTAAAAGGATAAAAATGGCAGTTTTAATGTAAAAGAGGCATAATGGACTTAATTGTGCCTTTAATTCGAAATTAAGGTTATATGTTGTTAAAAAGTAACCTTAATATCTTTCGTGAAGAATAGATGAGATAATTAGGGTTTGTGAGTAATTGTATAAAATTATGGTTTAAAATAGTATAAATGAAGAGAAACCATAATTGCAATGGAAACCCTCAAAGTGGACTAGAAACCCTAGGAAGCGAGCTAGGTTTAATAGATCTTGATGGCATGATCAATGATAGGAAATTGTATGCATATTTCAGGATCTCTTTGTGTGCTTGCTTGCCTATTGGATTTCTTGCATTGATTGGATTAATTCTGTCGTGAATCAGCCTGACATGTATGTGGTTAATTATGGTTAATCGCATTTGTTTCCCGAAGAGTTTCCCGGATGATTCATCGCATTGAATGCAACCTATTAGTTTGGATGTTCATACTTGCAAATCATAAAGTCACTATGATTATTACAATAATAATAGAAGTGTGTATTCTTGCACCTACATGCCACCCTAATGGATGATGCCAAAAGGTCAAGCCCAGGAGGGATGACCAATGGGCACCATGAGTGGTGACCCCAAACACCAAGCTCGAGATCGAGAAGGTGGTCTTTATAGAATGACTAATGGGCACTATGAGAGGTGACCCCAGGCACCAAGCTCGGGATTGAGAAGGTGGCCTTCATTCATTGGTAAAAGATAAACCCTAAGGTGGGTATGCCAGGGTTAGGAAAAAAGCGGTGGAGAATGTCATACTAAAAGCGTAATTTGGCTTGTTAATTGACTTGATTGTGATATTTAGATTGTTAGCCATATCTGCAAAATTTAGGTTGTCCCCACATACCGTCATATTCATTTATGTTGACTGACATTTTGTTTGTTGGTGTTTTAGGTACAATTGAAAAGGACAAACAGTAAAGTGGCATATGCGTAATTAAATAAGAATTAAAGTACAAAGGAGGATTAGTTAGAATAGATTCCAGATGTGGATAGAAGTTAGATATCCAAGTTTTTGAAAAAGGTATGCAAAGTTTTATTTTATTTTAGCTTTCAGTATAGTTTGGTAGAATTTTATAATTATTACTGATTATTTGTTGAACCTTTGATCCTGTTAATTGGGATAACGACTCTGACCTACGGGTCTCCCTTAATTGGGGGTTACCGGGAGGTGGGTTCGTTACATCTACCCATATTATAATTCTATCTAACTAAATCCTCCTTGATAATTTAACTTTAATCTTTCATAGGTTCCACTTTACTATTTGTCCAATTTCAGGTATTTCCTAAAACACCTACAAACTAAATGTCGGTCAGTATAAATGAATATACTGGTATGTGGGGACAAACAAAACATTTGACATAAGATTTAACAACCTAATCATATCAAGTAGTTGTTAACAATGCAAAATTACATTTTCAATGTGACTTCCCAACCGCTTTTACTCATCCTCTGGGATACCCTCTCTTAGGGTTTAGTCCTTGCAAGGGACTTAAGGCTACCTTCTCCATCCTGAGCTTATCACATCTTTGGGTGCCCAGTGTCTTCCCTCTGGACTTGACCACTACAGACCTTCCCTCTGGGGCTTGGTATTGCATCATACATCCAAAGACAGTACATAGATTCACGACATTCACATATATACTTAAATTGTGATAATCACATTCACTTTAAAGATTGCAGAAATAAAAACATCCAAATAGTTTATTTCCATGCAATCGATAAAACATCGAGAAAACACAGGGAAACTAAAGCATGTACTCATAATTAACCACATACCTGATTTGGAGATCTCATAGGAAATAAGCAAAATCCAATCCTATTAGGAAATCCAAGCAATTCATCAAGCCAATCACTGAATAGAACAGAATCCTAAAAAGCATGTACAACCTATTTACTACATACTCATCAAGAACTTGCTTTATTGACTTGCACTCACTTTCTAGGGTTTCTAATCTGAATTAGGGTTTCATTAGGGTTCCTTTAGATCTATTTACAACTTTCCTCTTTTATACTCTCAAAACCCTAAAATAGTAGTTCTAGGTTTAAAACCCTAATTATCCACTTATTCATATTGAAGCCTTCTTTTCATCAAAATGACTTAGGATTAACTTAATATCATTTTATACAAAGGATCTCAAAATATATCTCATTAGAAACCATTAACACCTAAATTAGGGTTTCCAAGCCCATTAATGCACTTTATACATATGATACCCTAAATCATCCAATTGGGTACAAGGATCACCTCTTTAAATCTGAAACATCCTTTTTATTAACAACATGTTAATATCATCTTAAATTATCCAAATAATGCTATTATATCCCATTAACATAAAAAATTAGGGTTTTTCATTAATAAAATCATTAAAGATAGCATATTTACATACTTTTCGAGTTACAATCATATTTAGGCCTTGATAATATTTTTATTGTATTCCTTGCATTCTCTTAATAAATTTTCATATATAACTTATTGCAATCTGAGTTACCAATAATTATTTATGAATTTTGTAAGATTTACTTACCATGGCCAATGAGAGGTTGACACGTTAGCCATTGTGTGTGTTGCTTTCCTGTGTAACCCGACTGACTTAAAACATATCGAAAGGACACCCCCATATAATGACCCAATTCTGCATATCTCAAAGGGGTATTTTCGTCAAGGTGACCATGCTCGTCACCTTCCTCGTGAAACCATCTACTGCCGTCACGACAGGGGTCAGGCACGGCACTGCCTCCCCTGCCCAGGACCCGACGGCCACCAGGGGTGGTTCCTTCACCTCCGTCGTAATCCTGTGTGCATGGCGAAGCCCGTAGGTCATAGCCAGGATAGTTGGTTCAGGAACACTAGGTCTGCAACTATGACTGGCTTGCAGACGTAGAGCTGGTGTTGCGTAGGCTACACAGGAGAGGAGAAGCCGACGGGGTTGTTGTTCGACACTGAAGGAGCGTCATGTTGATTCAAACTCCCTTCCAAGTCTTGACGCTACTTCAGGGATCACACCACCCCCTTCGATTAACATCATGATGGATGCAGGTTGGAAGAAGAACTTAAAACACCTGAGATCCTCTTAGACTCGAGGCTATGGGTCCAACCCTTATAAAGGAGAGGATATCAATGTCCTAGCATGCTTACCAATGAGGAAACAAGTCCATTTGTCCGTAGAAGACTATTTTCCTTATTGGCATGTAATTAAACCTTTGATTACTTCCTTGTCAAACCACGTTCCTTGGTTATCATGGAATCTTATATTAGAGTTTTTATATAATGGCCAATCCGAAAGTCATCAATTATATGTCCTTTTAGCTTGGTTTTTAATCCATTGGTCATGAGGATATACTTCCTTATACCAAGTAGTATTTTGATTTGGCAACACAAAATCCACTGCATAATCCCATTATTACATGGCACTTTATTCCCAATTTCTAAAATTATCCTCTTCTCGCCATTATAACCATGTGGATTCAAAATATCATCAATGGTGATTCAAACATACATCTTTCCACACATTTCTTATATATTTCATCATTATCTCAAATTTCCTTCTTAATAATGCATTATTTGATTTCATCTTTTTCATTTAATCATATTGGACTCCTTAACATATTATGATCCACAAAATCTCATTCACCAAGGAAATATTGCAAAGGAAAACCGTTCAATACATATAATTCATTAAATTTCCATAATCATACATTTATTGGGGAAATTTCACTTCCAACCATATGAACCCAAAATTGGGGTTGTAATATCCTTCCCCTCTTATAGGAATTTTTCCCTCAAAATTCCATCAAACATACAAACAATCAGGATAAGATTTTCTCATGTCCATCATCGCCTCCCATGTGGCTTCATCCTCTCCATGGTGCTTCCAAAGAACCTTTATCATCTTATATTCTTACATCTAAGTTCTTTCACCTTGGTATCTAGAATCCTCATAGGTGACTCAAGATATATCAACCTCTCTTGAAGCTCAATAGGTTCATGGCTCAGCACATGGCTTAGGTACATCACATAGTGCTCTAGATTGAACACATGGAACACATCATACATCATGTATCCTGAGGGGTAAGGCTAAACATAAGAAACTCCACCTATTCATCTTAAATGGACCCATGTATTGGGGACTCAACTTTCTCAGCTATAGCTCAGAGGGTTTGGATTTTCATAACACATGTTCAGCCACAGTGAATTGCATGTCGGTCTGCTTCACATTATCTCACGACTCCTGTCGATCCTGAGCTTTCTCATCCATTGTTCGATCACAACGAATTCATCTACATACACTGTGGTTTCTTTGACCTTCACAAGGTCCTCTTACTAACATCATCCTAATGAAGAGGTGACCGACACAGACTCCCTTACAGAGCTTATTACATCCCGATACAACTATGGTGGCTTTTGTAACAAGAAAAATCTTCTAGGGGAAGGAACTGCTCTCATGTATCACCCTGAACGAGCACACATGCTCTCATCAGACCCTCTAAAGTCTGGATCATACTCTCTTGACTGTCCATCAGTCAGGGGTGATATGTTGTACTCAACTTCAATCTAGCATCGAGTTCTTCATGTACCTACTTCCACCACATGGAAGTGAACTTTAAACCATTCTCAAGAACATCTGAACTCAGATCACTATGTAGTTGAACTATCTTTCTCTCATATATATATGTATAGTTCAACCAAATCTATCACATTGGTAGTGCTCTCTCTTAGAAAAGGGATTATGTTATCTTGGTAAGGCGATCTACCTTAACCTATACTGCATCATGACCTCTCTTGGTCCATGGGAAACCTACCACAACTCCTATGGTGATCTACTCCCATTCCCTCTCAGGGACTCCTCATTATCTGTAAGAACTCATTGGGTTATTGGTGTTCGACTTTCATCCGTTGGTATGTATGGCGACAGGCCACATTAAACTCTATATACTTCTTCCAGGTACCACTACAAACCTTTAGCCATCTTGGTAGTACCACATTGTATGATGTACTTAAAATCATGAGCTTCTTGCATGACATGATTCCTCAATGTTGACTCCTCAGAAAACCTAAAACACTCTAGTAGTGGGTTTCACCACCTTCTTTTCCTGGGAGTTCTATCTGAGGTTCTTACAACCATCCTTCTATTTCATCAAGCTCTAGGCTGGCTAACTGAGTGTCCACCATCTTGTCCAATGGGTCTGGTTGTATCTGGGTGTTAGCCATAATGGTCTCATCTTCTAACAAACTTAGGGCTCACCTAATAATCTCTTCCGGCCTCTCTATAGGCTAAACAAGATAGTCGTATACTTGAGTTGAGCCTCGACTAAGAGTATTTGTCACCACATTAATTCCCTTATGTGCTAGGTGATGACGAAGACATAAACCTCCATATACTCCACTCAACATCCTCATCTCAGGGTTAGGTCAACTGAGTCAAGAAATCTTTGAGCTCATCATCTCAGTTATCACACCCAAACTTATAACTCATAAATTCCATACTGCTCTTGATAAGAATGTCCTCATATGATGATTACCTTAGTTCATCTATGCCTGTATAACACCTATCCAATATACTTCCAAAAAGGGTGTGGTACTTCCTCTATCCTAAAACATCATAGCAATGTTTCAACTCATATCACTTTTATCCTTAGTATATGGCATGCATTTTTGTCCTGTCTCTCACACCCATAACAAGAGGAACTAAGCATTTGGTTGCAGTCCAAATACAGAGTTCATCCCGTTCCAAGAGTAGAGATGGTGCATCACACATCACCATAACATTTTTCTAGTCTAAGTTGAAACGTACATCACATGTCTCCACACCATGAACATCTCCAAACTATCTTTACATTCATGGAAAGGATGTTCCCAAACACTCTTGGGTCTTCATATTACTTACATACAAAATCCTTAGTCATCTTCTCAAGGTCTCTAGGGTGTCAGTACTTTTAGGGTCATCCCTCTTCCCTTATGCATCCAGGGAGTGCCTCCCTCATTTTCCTTGGGGCCCCATGAACTCATGAAGGTGGTCAACTGAACTCATGAAGGTGGTCAACCTCCTAATCCATGGTCCTCAGACAAAGATAGTTGTTACCTGCTGACCCTATGGTCTTGTGCATTCAGGGAACAGACAACTCCTACTCCCATTGGTCTTATCCCTACCTGACCTGAGTATCGATTTAGGATTCTATCATGATACATCTCAAACTTGAATCCTCACCCGTATCTCCAGAACCTCTCTGGGCATGCATGGTTAAACTTACATCGTTTCTTAGGGATCATGGTGACCTACCTATCTTGGTCCGGCCCATACAAGTTACCTCCATGGCAACATATCCTCATGCCCCTTAGGGATGGTCACACATGGGTCTATAGATTCATGCTCATACCATGTGCTCTCCACTTAGCTCATCAAGCTCCTATAAGAGGCCACTTTAGGTTTCCTCATACCTAAACAAAAGTTGGTACTCACCCTACCGAGGGGTCCCTTCCTAGGATGGGAGAAAACTATTTCTTGATAGTAACAAAGGTCACAAACGTCCTTACTTCCAGGTTTTACATCATCATGTGCATGCTTAGACCTACCATGCTACTTATACATGTAGCCAACAAGAAGACAACCTACTAAGCCATTCTGAGTTCCTTGGTATGTCATACTTGTTCCTTATTCCTCGAAGTTGGCCGATCTCATACATATGCCACCAACATGTGTGAGGGGTTCATCAAACATATACCTTTGTCCAAGGGGGTTTCCTTTTCCTCTAAACATGAGGCGGGTGCCATACTCGTATCCTTAGGAACTTAAACAGCCTCGTGAGCATCAGGTGCACCAGGTACTGCTACTTCCCCTCTTTGGTCTAGGAACCCCAGGTTTACCACTTATGCATAGCTGTCTAACTGCATGCTCCACTGTTCAACCATGAACATATACAAGATAAGGCATAAACTTCTTAAAACTCTTACATGTGAACAACCCCTCAAGGCCTACCCAAGGACAACCAACTAGGTGTGAGGCCCCACTACTTGTTACCATACCTCTCTAGGGTCTAAGGAACTCTCATTCCTATACCTAAAAGGTAGGCACATATAGCATCTATACATCGGTTCAAGAAGCCTCTTTCTCTTTCTAGGGTTCGATTCCTCTAAAGGCAACCAAGATATGACAAGCCTCTAAGGATCGTGCATGAGGCAACCACATACCTCTGCTTAGGGTGGTCCATTCTAGGTCATATCATATTCAACTTCTCATGATTCCTCATGTCTCATAGTCCAGGTCTCTAATCTTCTTCATCGGGTCTTGCCCTCTCTCTCTAGAGCTAACCCTACAACTGGTCCTACAACTTGAGGTTCTCTCTTAGAAGATGGGTCAAGCTACGTATGATCCAAAACCTATGTTCAACCAAGATTATCCAAAGATCTACATGCTCATCTCATAAACATCAGTTATAACCCATCTGGCTTAGGTCTAACGCCTGCTGCCAGCCTTACTACCACTCTCTTCTATGTAGGTACATGCCTCTTTCCTACTCATATAATATATATATATATATATATATATATATATATATATATATATATATATATATATATATATATATATATATATATATATATATATATATATTAGGGTTCCTATATGGTCACCACTAACCTTCTTAATGAGGGAGCTATCCCTCACCCTAACAGGTATGACCCAGACAAGGTCGGGTCACCCAAAATGCACTAGGGTCAAACAACCACACATAGTTCATGCTCCTCATGTGTACTCAAAACTTTTACATACAACATGTATGTCTAACCCACACACTTGAAGGTATAGAAGACTAAGGTACTCAACTCATCTTGTCATCTCTTACTCTCACTACCACTTAGGGTTTGGGTTAGCATCATCCTTAGAGGATGTGTCAGGCCTCTTCCTCTTCCTGGAGGCTTCTTCCTCCAAGGATAACTCTCTCCACATCCACCTACAAGAAGGTCTAACCTCAGAGCTCTCCCAAGGGCATGGCAACACACGCCATGAAACCTAAGCATGTAACTAATCTTTAGTTTATGCTTAAACAATTAAAACTTATGTCCATGACATCTTGTTTTGATGCTTTTCATTATTTTGTGGAGGATCCCTTAATCCTTATTACCCTTATCCTAAACACATGAGGGGTGTTGAGAGAGAGAAACCCTAAGCACTTAGAGTTATACTTGAATTAGGGTTGAGAAAGGAAGAAGATAGATGAGAGAGTCCTAAAGGTATCTTACTTCGAATCAAATCCTCTAATTTTGGCCAGGAAGTCACACAATATCTGGGAGTCCTCGTAGACTAAATAGCGAGGTGCAGGAAAAACTTGCCAACCACCAGATTGTGATCCTTTTCTAAACACCTCCATCATTGGAAAATCCTTTAATAACTCCCTTGGATTCTAAGGAGCTTGCAGAATTTAATAATTATTAGAGATTAAATGGAAAACCATCACTCTGATACCAATTGTAATGACCCAGCTTCTCGGTAACCCCCAATTAAGAAATACCAAGAATTCATAGGCGTTATCCCAAAAATAGGATCAATGGTTTTGCAAATAATAAAAAATAATTAATAAATTCAACGAAAGACTAAAGTGAAAATTGGAATAAAAATTTAGTTTCACATACCTTCAAAAAAAAGGTGACAGAGACTTCTACCCGTAGTACAATTCTATCTAACTAAATCCTCCTTGATAATTTAACTTTAATCTTTCACAAGTTCCACTTTGCTATTTGTCCAATTTTAGGTATTTCCTAAAACATTGACAAACAAAATTCCGGTCAGTATAAATGAATATACCGGTATGTGGGGATAAACAAAACATTGCACATAAGCTTTAACAACCTAATCATATCAAGTAGTTGTTAACAATGCAAAATTACATTTTCAATGTGACTTCCCAACTACTTTTACTCATCCTTTGTGATACTCTCTCTTAGGGTTTAGTCCTTGCAAGGGACTTAAGGCTACCTTCTCCATCTTGAGCTTGGTACCTAGGGTCACCTCTCTGGGTTCCCAGTGGTCTTCTCTCTGGGGCTTGACCACTTCAGACCTTCCCTCTGGGGCTTGGTCTTGCATCATACATCCAGAGATGGTATGTAGGTTCGAGACAGTCACATATATACTTAAGTTGTGATAATCATATTCACTTTAAAGATTGCAGAAATAAAAGAATCCATACAGTTTATTTCCATTCAATTGATAAAACATCGGGAAACTAAAGTGTGTACTCATAATTAACCACATACATGATTTGAAGATCTCACAGGAAATAAGCACAATCCAATCCAATAAGGAAATCCAAGCAATCAATCAAGCCAGTCACACAACAAAACATAATCCTGAAAAGCACGTACAACCTATTTACTACATACTCATCAAGAACTTACCTTACTGACTTGGACTCACTTTCTAGGGTTTCTAATCCGAATTAGGGTTCCTTTAGATCTATTTACAACTTTCCTCTTTTATATCCTCAAAACCCTAAAATAGCAGTTCTAGGTTTAAAACCCTAATTATCCACTTATTCATAATAAAGCCTTCTTTTCATCAAAATGAGTTAGGATTAACTTAATATCATCTTATACATAGGATCTCGAAATATATCTCATTAGAAACCATTAACACCTAAATTAGGGTTTCTAAGCCCATTAATGCACTTTATACATATGATACCCTTAATTAGCCAATTGGGTACAAGGATCATCTCTTTAGATCTAAATCATCCTTTTTATTAACAACATGTTAATGTCGTCTTAAATTATCCAAAGAATGCTACTAAATCATTAAAGATAGCATCTTTACTTACTTTTAGAGTTACAAGCATATTCAGGCCTTGATAATATTTTTATTGTATTCCTTGCATTCTCCTAATAAATTTTCATATATAACTTATTGCAATCTGAGTTACCAATAATTATTTATAAATTTTGCAAGATTTAATTCCATGGCAAATGAGAGGATGACACGTCAGCCATTGTGGGCGTTGCTTTCCTACGTAACCTGGCCGACTTAAAACATATTGAAAGGACAAATCTACCCCCGTGTGAAAACTCGATTCTTCATATCTCAGAGGGGTATTGTCCACAAACAATGTTTAGATTGATTACTAAAGGAGTTTAGTAGTTCAATTAAACACTCAATTAATTGATAGCTCAAAATCATAATTTTCAAGGTGTTGGACACATTGATTGGAGTATCAGATTGATTGAAACTGCAATTGACTATTTCTGCACAATCTGCACTCCCAACCGATCGGCTCATGTGATGAACCGATCGGCTCAGCTTGGTGAACCGGTCGGCTCAGGTTGTGAGTCGATCGGCTCATGGTCAGGGTGAAACGATTGCTTCAAGTGTTGAAATGATCGGTTCAACTGATGCAACCGAGCAAGTTGGGAAAGTAGGATTGGTGAGAATTTTCCTTTCGTTTCACTTGCCTAATTTGATTGGAACAAGGATTGGTATTTGATACCAATTAGAAACAAAAGATGGAAAGTCAATCGGGAACTGACCAGGACCACGAACCGACCGGTTCAGAAATGAACCGATCGGTTGAGGAGTCCCAACCGATCGTTTGAGGTGTCAACTGACCGACTCAGATCCCCAACCGACCGTTTCAGTTGTGAAACGATCGGTTCAGGTTGTGAGTTGGTTGTTTTGTGGAAAATCTCAAACCCTTGTACTCCTGCTTTTAGTCCCGCATTGCCCGGGATGGAGAACCTTGTCCCATGACCCTCCTATATATAGGGGTATTGGGGGCTTCTCAAAGTACAACTTAGTGCAAACCAGTTGCTCTGCAAAGTTGTCATTCTCTCTAGTTTTGGTAACCGAGAGAGCCTGAGCAAGTGCTACCCGATAAGGGAGGCACAACAAGGGAAAGACAACTACAGTTGCGATTGGTGGTAGGAGAGTGTGCTGGCGACTAGTACGCTGATAGGAGGGTGCGACTCCTTCTAATTCCTTGTGGGACAAGGAGATTGGAGTTCCAGGTGGTCCGTGTGGACTACTTCAGAGGCGGGAGATTTCTGCCGCTCAGAGGACAAATGTCAATCCCGACAGTCCCGGTGAGAGCAGGAGTCGTCAGTCCCGGTGCGACCAGGAGCTGCACAGACACCGTCCAAGACCGGAGGTGAAGACCACGCAAGCCGTGAGGTATTTTCTCCGAGCAAGCCTCGGGACAAGGTATGATTCCACAAACCATCCTTTCCTATTGTATAGACGTTGACGCGTTTCCTTGTTATGGGTTTGGGGAAGAGAAAATTTTTGTTTCCGCTGTCTTCTCTGCCTCCCAATAAACCCAACACACATCATATTGCCATGTCATACATACAAGATGATGAATGCATTTTGTTCTTGCCATGCAAGATAATGGGATGATTACATACATGATAGATCCATATCTATTCTTAGTGTTCCCATTCTTCATAAGAATTGGACACTTGGCCTTGGGATACTAACTCCATGTAACATGGACAAGTTTTTCTCCCACAGAATCTGTGCCTACTGAACCCTTCGGTACAGATTGCCAATGTATGCTTTGTCTTTTCAGGTCAAGAAGTTTTGGAGAACTATCTCTATAGATCTCTATTCCTATCACATAGGAAACATCTCTATCTTCCTTAAAGATAATTTCCACTTTTGGATTTCCATTCTAGAACATTTCCATTTCACATCAACATGTGGAATGTGAACATGCTCCCACTAAATCACAGATCCCTTCTTTATCTTTGACATATCAGTCAAACCCTTTGACTATATCATCAAAGTAAAGATCCAATTATGAGTTGCTTGTACTCAATCAATCACATTGATTAGTCCATTGTAACTTATAGACTTCATTTGCATTAGTGGATTCATAAACCTTATAGGTTATGTCACATACACATCCTTGTTTTATTCCTCATAGGAATGCGGTTTTAGTATCCATAAGCCAAATGTATTAGTCATTAAGTTGCAATCAACAAGCATCATCCTTCTCAAAATGTTATCCATGTGTCTTAACACTTAAGATTCATTTGCACTTATGGATTTCATCCAATGGGTGCTACCATCAAGGTCATACCTTATGGTTCACATGGATGTCATTTAGAATGTAATGGCCATAAACCATAACTCAAAATTCGGTTCCTCATATTCATCTAGATAGTTGACTCATCACATGAACAACTCATCACATAGATAAACGAGGTGTGTCCATCAAGAATATAAGAACTTACAACTCCCTGTGATTCTTAATGTCCTTTATTAGTGTGGGGTATTCTTTTATTAAGAAGAATTTAGTTATTTGATAATCATTCTCTAACTCCTTAGAGTATGATTCCTTCTTGATTTAGACATCACCATGCCTTAATCATGAGTTCACTATGATACACTATCATAATTACTCATAAGGATCTCAAACATTAGGTCCAAGTATTTCATTCATTGATCTCATCAAGAATTAACACTTTACCAAATTTGTAATTCATTTATGATATTCTTGAACACTTCAAGATATTCATATTGGTATTTCTCTAAACACCATTTGAAGTATTAGCATTCGTTCCAATAGGTATGTAAATACATCACATGTATCATACCTAATAGGATAATCATTCTCCCACTACCTTTAGTGAAGACTGATTAATCATGTCCAAGATATTCATGTCTCTTACTGGTTCTCTAACCAAAAGAGTCTAGATTTATCCATCACATGGAAACTAGAAATGAATTTCTCATGATTGATGCTAATTTGATTGTTTGAGTTATCTATAACTTGTAGGTATCATTTTATCTTATGCATATCAAATACCACAAGATAAATAAGGCATTGCCATAAAGATCATATCTTTGAGATTGAAACATCAACTTTATTAATTTCCATCATTGTCATACAATATGCAAAAAATAATGTGTTTCTATCTATTGGAAAATATGAAATAGCAGTTCATAACTGTATTACATGCCTTTTAGGCTGAAAATAAACTAAAAGGTACTCCTATCTATGACAGCAACGCTTGCTCCAATGATGGGTACTCCTTTCTTGGTCCTTTCACAAAGGCCGTCACTTATTTGTGGATATCATATATGACATATCCATATCTTGGTATCATATACCTCAGATAAAGAAGAGGTTCATTTCATGATACCTTAGGTGGAGATCTCCATCCCCTCCTTCATCTTCTTTTGTTCTTCCAGATATAAAGGGCAATCCCTCATACACCCTTTCCCCATGTGCCTTGAGGCTGAAGACGGCTTGGATTGCTGGCTAGCATCAGAACACTTCTTTGCTTTGCCCTTGTCCTTGCCCTTAAGAATGACCTTTTCTTTGATGAAATCAAAGATTATGGTTTGTCTTTCTTCATCTTTGCCTCTACTATCCTCAACATGTCCAACAACTCTGTCAACACTTGTCAAAGTTGTTCATCATGAATTGTATGATTCTTGCAACATTTGCAGTATCATACCAATAGCCAACTCTTGGCTCAGAGGGAATCCTTCTTAGTCAGGTTTTCCACATACCCAATCACATTGAGTGTGTGAATACCTTATTGGATCTCCTTCTGTCATGACATACTAGGACAGTGTCTTGGAGACATCATATGTCTCATGTTGTCTCTGCAACTCATAGTTCAGAGAACACAACATCAAGCACTCCTCATCAATGTCTTTCTCGGTATGCTTCCATAAGCATACTTTCAGCCATTGATATGGTGGGATCGAGTTCATCTGGTTCTGGTATAACTAGGACTTAGAGCTTTCGCTCTTTGATTGAGAACGCTTCTCAATGTCCTAACCAATCGTGGAAGTTTGTCCCATTTAGCTTGTCCTTTTCAAGGACCGATCACAAAGAAAAGTGATTGTTGTTTGTTGTCATTTGTACTACAAAAGGAAATATGCAATTTTAGTCCAAAAACTCATTTTTGACTTATTTGATTGATTTGAAAAGTTGACGATATAATTAGGCCTTTAATTAATTATCGCTCCCACTATTTTAGTTCAAATTGATAGCCCTCACCATCAATTCGGAAGATTGCAGCATACAACCTTCTAGTGGGCAAGATCTTGAAATCCTCTAAGTCATGGACCAGCTAGGGATGTCACCCACAACTTAGATCTCTCAGGTAGGCAACTCTTGCCAATTGCATCATATGCAACTCTTGATAAGATGTCATATGCAACTCCTTGCCATGATCATCTCCATGCCTCAAGCTGCTAGATCCTATCTAGGTCACCTTGTTAAGTCCGACCCAAAGCCAACACGATGAATATGCACCCTGCTTGGGCAGACCCACATATCCATCCTTCACGCTTCCACGAGATAGACGGTGCACCACGCTTGGGCGTGCCCACACTTGGTCGATCAAGCTTTTCACGTGTGTCGCATTTGGAAGGCATCTAAAACATTAATATTTAATGAGGGATTTGGTTTTTATATACATATACATATCCAATCACCACAATACATAGTACGTATCATATACATGCTATATCCCATAGAAAACATGCAAAACGATAAAAGTGATGATTATGGCCATCCTAATGTGATTCCTTGAGCCAAGAGGAATCACGGTCATCTAGGTCTACATCACATGCAACCTGTATAAGATGAACTCTGTGCTTCGCCTTTCTGGGTTTGATCAACTCATCATATGACTAATCAACTCGCCATTAGGCCAGTCGGCTGGGTGCCACCAGTCGATCGGTTGGCTCCTCCAACCGATCAGTTCACCTGGTCGTCGTGCATATCATCATGGCTGCCACCCGCTCGTCTCACTCCTCGAACCGGTGATCAACCGATCGGCTCACTCCTTGAACCGATTGTCTGGAACGTCAACCGATCGGTTCACGCCTTGAACCGATCGTCTCAGCTGTCGTCTGGATGTCCTTCGTTCTTTGACATAACAGGAAATAAAATTCTATCCTATTTTACATTGTAAAAGGAGAAACCTCGAGTTACATTCGAGGGGAGCAAAGGTAGGAAAGAAATCTTGAATTATTTCGAGTTACATCAGGAATAGGAGAAAGGGAATCAGTGCACAGACTGAGATGCAAGCAACCACATACAACCATACACAGATAGGGTTTATTGGCCATAACCACGCTATACATCCACCACGAAACTCGTTTAAGGGCGTAGCGTATCGAGTGCATTCATAATACATATCATATATGTAAATTGGGATTTGTAGATTTAGGATTGGACATGCATAAAGCCAATTTTATTCGCATCGTATGCAATAAATAAAGGTGACAAACCAAAATCGATCATATCGATAATCCTAAAGTATAGAGCAGTTGACGTGGCTCTGATACCACTGTTGAGTTTTAGGGGAGGCAGAGAAGGTAGCGGAAACAAAAATTTTCTCCTCCCCAAACCCAGAACAAGGAAACGCGTCAACGTCTATACAATAGGAAAGGATGGTTTGTGGAATTATACCTTGTCCCGAGGCTTGCTCGACGACAATACCTCATGGCTTGCGCGGTCTTCACCTCTAGTCTTGGACGGTGTCTGTGCAGCTCCTGGTCGCACTGAGACTGACAACTCCTGGTCTCACCGGGACTGTCGGGATTGACAGTTGTCCTTTGAGCGGCAGAAATCTCCCGCCTCTGAAGTAGTCTACACGAACCACCTGGAACTCCAATCTCCTTGTCCCATAAGAAATTGGAAGGAGTCACACCCTCCTGTCAGCGTACTAGTCACTGACACACTCTCCTGCCACCAGTCGCTTTTTGCAGTTGTCTTTCCCTTGCTGTGCCTCCCTTATCGGGTAGCACTTGCTCGGGCTCTCTCAGTTACCAAAACCAGAGAGAACGACAACTTTACAGAGCAACTGGTTGCACTGTGTTGTTCTTTGAGAAGCCCCCCAATACCCCTATATATATAGGAGTGTCATGGGATAGGGTTCTCCATCCCGGGCAATGCGGGACTAAAGCAGGAGTAGAAGGGTTTGAGATTTTCCACAAAAACAACCAACTGTGCAACCTGAACCGATCGTTTCATTTCTGAAACAGTCGGTTGGGGACCTGACCCGGTTGGTTAACACCTCAATCGATCGGTTGGAACCCATGAAATGGTCAGTTCACCAAGCTCAGTCGATCAGTTCACCAAGCTCAGCCGATCGGTTCATCACATGAGCCGATCGGTTGGGAGTGCAGATTGTGCAGAATCAGTCAATTGCAGTTTCAATCAATCTGATACTCTAATCAATGTGTCCAACACCTTGAACATTATGATACTAAGCTATCAATTGATTGAGTGTTTAATTGAACTACTAAACTCCTTTAGTAATCAATCTAAACATTGTTTGTGGACAAAACTCCTCTTCCATGTTAAATCCTATGTGTGTGACCCTATAGGTCCATTTCACATTGGCAGTGAAAGTCCATAACACTTATGACTTCACAAGAAAAGAGCGGTGCCTCATCAATGCTACCCAAGTGAAATAGAAAGTTGGAGAACAACTTTCAATCCTACAATCCGTGAATGGTGTTACAGTGATTGTATAATTCCTTTGTCACTGATATCCCGAATGAACTCGAGGCATGGAACAGTCATCGTGTCAACGTTCATTCACTTTCTTGATCTCAGAGTAGAATGGAAGATATATGTATGACATCAATATCACATACTGATTCACACATGCGTGCACGCCTTTCTCAATCCTACTCATCAAGTGGCCATGGATATCAAAATGCCTCAGGAGGGACAAATCCCATATCTATCACTCACCCCTCAAAAGCCCCATGTGTCAAAGCCACCCAATCATCACCTTTATAACAACCCATGTTTCAGGACTACGTTTGATGATGTCAAAGTGTGCCCAACGACATGTGTTGAGTGTAGTGATTTCAGGTCAAAGAATCACACTCACCACCATCACTATGAGTACTGACTGTGACTACCATGTCATGGTTCCATGTGTCAAACTCACGGTGGGTCTGTCCGATACACTTGTTCTCTAACAAGTACCTATGTGTTTGGTTTGATATCTCTATATCATGACTAATGAGATTATGTCATCAACCAACACCACAATCTAGTCTTGTGTGTCATTGCTGTCTATCTACCTTCCACAATGACATCCGACTAGGGACATAACAAGAATGTACAAACTCTTAGCATCCATATGATATCATCGTTCAGGTCCTTAACCTGAAGGCATACGTCATTGAGTACTGTCATTCTCTAGACATTCAATCTGTTCTATCACTATCTCATATGACTGAACCAGAAAGAATTGGAAGCTTGCCTTTGATGTTTATCAAATCAATCTTAATGTATCCCACCAATCATCCCATGATTGGCTCTCAGGGCATACATATCAACACTTATAGCCTTGAACCTTTAAACCTTATGAAAAGATGATCCTAAATGTTGAAACCTTTATGTTCACCTTATAATCAATCCTTTAAATGACTTGTAGATGAAAAAATTTGTAACATTCTCATATGCACTCATGGCTTATATATGGAAACTAATGTGATGTGAATACGCATATTGATTGTTGGACTCTAATCTTGCATGAATGACCCTCTAATGACTACCATGTTATCTTAGGAGTTTAATCAGTATTCCAATCATGATACAACTCCATTTCCCCCCATGCACCTGAATGCTTCATTATGATCACTTTATTTGGAAATATGATTCTAATGCATGTGATTGATCTAATATGACTAGTTGTGAATTTGCATGTTTAACCATGATAATAACTTAGATACCTAGTTTCCCCTACATCTAAATTATATCTTAGCTTCATCTTATAACACTCATAATGTGGATGGTTCACCTAGACCTAGAGCATAATGTTGATCCTTGAACTATGTTGATTAATGACTTGCATGTTGGAAGTTTGGAACTATGTTTGAACTATTTAAATCCTAGGACTACGAGAACATCTACATGACTCATATAATTATTATCATATAAAAACCCTAGTGATCTAAGACTCTATTATGTCTTTTATATCTTAGGTCCACTTCCAGTTGGGCTTTCTCTAGAATCTTAGTCATGGTTATGACTTGTACCCTACTCGCAAGGTACACTTGATATCTTGACCCTATTATGTTATTGGCTTGTTTGTATGTATGCTTGTATGAATGCTTGGGTAGGTAACTAATTGTTTGAGCTACATTTTCTCTATGATTAGTACATTCATTTTTCTAGGGATATGATGAACAAACCTTGAACATAATTGAAATTGTCCATTATACGAACCTTGTGTTACTGCCTGTATTCTCGAGTTAAGAGAAAAAGGTTGGGCATCCTACTTGAGATGTCAAGATAAGGAGGACCATGTTGATAGAAGAGTTGTCTGATCTTGAGCACCCTTATGGACCCTTCCAATGGGAAGCTGGTCAATGATTATAATATGTTGTTATGTATAATGGAAATACACTTAAAACATGCTTTGTATGAAACAACATAATTAATTATTCTCATCTTGTTTATTCTTCTTTATTTGTATGATATTTCTATCCAAGAAAATTTTATATTACTCATAAACTATGGTTACATGTTTGTCATAGCATACTCAATGCACTCCCATTGATATATTTTGTTTATCAAATTTGTAGTTGCCAAATGAAGATCCATTGAACTCAAGATTCTAAGCTCTAAAAAACAAATCCCCAATGGGTATACTTGAATATAGAAATGGGTACATATATCTTGTCTCTAGTTTTAGTATCTTGTTATATCTTGTTATTACTTTTTTTACATATATATTGCATGTGTGAAATATTTGTACCATTCTATGGATAGGTGCCTAAGTTCACTCACCCTTGTCTTTGTAGCCATCAGGAATGTGGACTTAGGGTAAAAAACAATTCTGTGAAAAAATATCTTTGATATATTTGTTGTGTTTATAGATATAAGTTGATTTATTATATTTAATTTGTCTAGAAGAATTATAGTGAGCTATATAGTTCATCATTTTGATCAAGGATATAGACAAGGAGGTTTTAATGACACGTATATGTGCACACCAGAAATGACTTCAGATTACATAGTAACTTCATCTATATATATAAATATATATATATATATATATATATATATATATATATATATATATATATATATATATATTCATAACCTTTCATGTACCTAAATAAGTAATAACTACATGAGTGCATTCATATACCTCATTGAGATCTAAATAGCAGTAAGTCAGTGTGCATTCATAGATTTTTGTAAGAATGTTATGTCTGGACCCTAGACTCATATACTGAGAGTATTTTGATCAATATTATATCATATAATGTCAATACTTGACCCCAATTGGTTTAACTTGAGTAATATGTTATATACATAGAGAATAAGATTACAACACATAAACGAGAGGAATTTGTACAATTATGTACACATATATTTAACCTAGACATATATAGAACTATGTGACTAAATATGAATATTAGAACTAAAATTGATATCAAATGAATCATATGTTATCTTAATAGATATCATATTAGACTAACATAATTAATGTATACGCTTATGCATAATTGTTAGAGAACGTCTTTCTACTTTGGGTGTGTTTTTCCACCTCTTATATATACTAGGGTGTGTCTTTAGCCAAGGGTGCGCCTTTCCACCCTACCTTTTGACTAATATCTAATGGTTTTTGGGCCCTACCTTAGCTAGATTGGTCTATTTTGTCTACATGTAATTGTTTATTTTGTAAAATTATAGATTGTGAAATAGAAAAACTCTTTATATTCTTTCTGGAACTAATGTTCATATGCTCATTCTATTATCATATCTTAGTGAACTTACCTACTTTCTAATAGACTACTCTTGAATGGGAACCCCCCTTTATTGCACCCTTCTAAATTAAAATGCTTAAATATGTTACTATGCACATACTCAATGTTTACTGACCCCCATTGTGACAAAGTGGGTTTTAGAAAAATGATAAAATAATTTCTCTTTTGCCCTATTTATGTTCACTCATGGCCCCAATTTATCTTTCTTAGCTACATAATCAATTTCGAGACTCAAATACGAAATATGGTGATCAATGTAGTTTTTATACACATTATCACACCTCAAATTAGAATCAATCATCACTTTGTCCAAATAATCAAATTGACACATAAAACTTCATAATGTGGTTCTCAAACATTTTCTAAATATTCTCCACATTTTTGTGAATCTATGATTCAAATTTCATGTCATTTGGATATTCCTACGAATTTCTATGAATTTTGGAAGTTCTGTGTGAAAAATCCCTTTTTAATTGCCTTTTCTGACCTTTTCCCGGTCAACAATCCACGGTCTAAGGCAAGGAATGGACCTCGGCCCTTGGATCAGCTAGCCATAGATTGTGGCCCTGATCTAGTAGTTAGGAGGTCATCCCCTACCTCCTGCAATCAACAGAGTGAGGGGAACCGAACGACCAAAGTGCAATTGGCTCATTTGGACTCTGTTTTGAAAATCAAATCAAACGTGAATGCTCACCCTCCCAATCCAAACTTACCTGGCCCTCTTTCCCCCTCAAATAGGCTCATTTTAAGAAACAGATCGAAGCTATCCCTTGGTCGCCGCTATGAATTTGCAGCTATTGGAAACCCTAGATCTACCCCCCCTCGACGCTATAAAATGGGCCTCCTAAGACCGTCACCACTCCACATTGCTAGGGTGATCGCTCTTGCTCTGTTTCTTGGTCTCAAACACCCCGAATACCTTTTTGAACGCCTGCTGCTTCAAGCAGCGCCGCTGCCAAGCCCGATTGGGCATCCTTCCTCCTTGCCCCTTCTCCTCTTCCTTTAGCTCCCATCAGGTTCGATGGGCCGAGGCGAGCTCCACCGGCCTTCTCGCGCTCCCTCCTACCCTCTCATGCTCCTGGACCTCCTCCACTCTGACGAGCCCTACCGCCCTACCTTGATGGATCATGCGAGGCCTGTGTGGATGGGGGGACAGACCCTGTGAACCGCCAGTCAAGGCAACTTTGACCCGGTCCAAAGGTCCAATGAAATCAGCGATCAGACCCGTTTGAACCCAAAAATTAAGCCTTGAACCAGATCCTAAACCAAACAAGACACCCCTCCTATGTGGCTCCATCTCGGCCATCCTTGGTGCATCCGACAACCATCCTTTTTCCAATATAAGGTATTTATATCCCTCTCTACTCGAAATTGCAATTAATAGTCAAATCTTGCAAAAATTGTTTGTAATGCATCCTAGCTCCGAAAATAACAAGTAAATAGTCAATTTTGATCATAAAAATCCAATTAATAATTTAAAAATACTTTTGAAATCTTATTCCAAACGATTCTCATTGATATGTCTAAATCTTGATCTATTGCTTATGTAACTGATCTAAATGACTATATTTGTTGTTAATCTTGACTTAACACTGAAAACCCTAATTCTTGACTCTAATGTTCATATTGAGACCCTAAAATAATAATTTACCCATTAATGATCTAGATTTATATTTATTGACTTGATTTAATCTTGAATATGACGATGACATCTTAATAATATGATTGATCTAAATCTTGTGGCATATTTTGATCAATCAACCTAAAACTTGATCTCTGATTTATTCCTTATATTAACCGAAATTTGATCTAATCTTGTACACTAATGATGCTAAGTATCATGATGATGATCTAGAAGTTTTAATGCTGACTTGGATAATGACCATAAATTAGGGTTAACACATATGATCCTAGAAAACCTAGGTAAGTCATTCACACTCGCAAATACTTGATATTTGAAATAATGTTGGACACATTGAAATATTGGTTGATTATATGTGAATGACCCAACCGTAAGGTTGACATAGGAAAAGTGTAACCCTAATCTCGAATATTAAAGCATGATATCCAAATATCTTGATCTTGACCCTTGATCCAAACATTGTGTTTTAGGATCTAACTCGAAGGGTCGACCTATTACTCCTGATCTATACTCGAAATATTGGTGAAAGGTACGCTATTATATAACTCCTCCTTGATTGTATTGAAGATACTTTTATGTATCTCTTGATTGTATACTTGGATACTTACTTGGATGAGCTATTGTTCCCTATGATTAGTCTTCCATATTTCTATACTATATTTTGAAAAACATGAAAACATAAATAGCATGCCCATTATGACTGCCTGTATATTGATAATGATGATGATGTTGATAATGTTGATAATGTTGATATTGGGTACAAGCAACCCCCCTCATTGAGAGGTGGGACTTGTACATTGGCCTCCTATGTTCCTATGGTGAAGGAGCCTAGTGACCTTCCCCATCGCGTTGGGGTAATAGAGTCACACAAAATATAAGCATGTTTCTCGAATTACAACATAATGTGAACACGTAATAAAAATCAAATTTCTTGAAAAACTTATCGAATAAATGTTGGTTTTGGAAATTGCTTGTTATTCTTTTGAATATAAGTCCTACCAAGTATACTATTTTGTTATAAATATCTTTGCTTGATTTTGATAGTGTACCGTGAAATTGCATTATTGTGTCTTGATTTTCTTGATTTTAGGCAATACAAATGGAATACTGAATAAGATCGCTTCTGCAATCATACACTTTGATGACAAAGATATATTGGTAAAATCTCCATATTAGGTTAGTTTGATCATTTATATATCTAGTTTTTGAGTTATCATTTCTTATTATATATTCCAGTGTGATAGATCCTATTGGGCCACTTAGGGACGGGCACTTCAATCCCTTTATCACTGTCTAGGCAGTGAGATTGGGATTGGGGTAAGAACGGTTCCGTGGAAGTTGGTATCAGAGCCTACACACTCCCATATACTTTAAGTAAATAATTTCTCAAGTCTCTTACACCCAAGAAACCCTAAAGTCCATAATGGTGAAATTGAGGTGTCTAGGCTCGGGGTCCTGACATAATTTCTCCTATCCGTTTTCACGGTGGCTGAGATCCCCCGCTCTACCTGGCCTTAATTGATCCAGAACTGAACCTAAAGGTTCTCTTGTGAAACCCTAGAGAGTCTTCTAGCATCTCATCTCTTCTTTAAGGACTATCCTAAGCCACCCATGTAGATGAAGATTAGGTAGTCTTCTCATCTCCTCATGTGGTCCTTTTTGTGACATTTTACCACATGATGTCTCGATTATGGGTAGCTTATGCATGGGAATAATGAATATCGTTAAATTATGAAAGTTGATTAAGAAAATGATACCATGATCTGACCTTAATGTGAAAACTCGATTTTGATAAATTATGTTTGAAATCAAATACTCATGTATTACCCCTAATATCATGTACA
The DNA here is from genome assembly GCA_963693085.1 of Alisma plantago-aquatica. NCBI lineage: Eukaryota > Viridiplantae > Streptophyta > Magnoliopsida > Alismatales > Alismataceae > Alisma > Alisma plantago-aquatica. Next base: position 1,129,379,418 of record OY856410.1, read on the forward strand.
CTCAATTTTGACTATGTTTGAGGTTATGATATGGTGAAATAAGGATGACTTATACCTTATACCTTATTGTGGATAAGGTCCCTATTTGATTAAGCCCATGTTGCCCTATTGTTGATTAAACCTCAAACATAGTTAAGAAAACTCGTATCCTATTTCATACACACCTTGACCATGCTATCAAATGACTAAGTCTAAGACTCAAAAAATCATGATGTAAGAATATGATGCAAAAAAAAGTTTTCCTTTTGACTATTGATGCCTTTTGCAATCTCAATTCTGATATGATGATTATGGGCCTATATTTTGCACTATTATTCCTTGAATGCCAAATTCAAATCCTCAATTTCCAAATTATATCACTACCTTGATCATTAAAGGAAAGGAATGCAAATATTAACTTGACTTTGTAAAATCTTGACATTATTGCCCTATTATGATCTTGAATTTTGATGTTATGACCTTGTAAAACATGCTTCGATCATTGATACTCTCCCTATTTGAATAAACTCGATTGGATAATGACTAATGTTTGTAATGTACCCGATTAGGGTAGTAATTGACTCATGACTCCCCTAACCTTGGATACATCCCTATTATGACTACCTCTAAGTTTTCATCCTATTGATTATTTAGAGTTTGGAAAGGTATTCCCTTCCACCCTATATCGACTGGTTGACTTAAGACTAATAGGTTAAACCCATGGTTGATACTCAATCTTGAATATTGATTTGATAATGATCTTGATATATGATAATATTGACTATAGCTTGTGGTTGACTTCCTAGATCGACCTAGGTGTAGGTCATTCATCAACATTAGATACAATGATAATGAAATCTTGATATGTTGCTCGAATATTGCTTGAATATTGTTGCTCAAAATTGAATATAGATGAGTCATCTCCCCTAAGGTCTAAATAGGAATCTAAACCCTAGCTTCAAAATTTTGGACCTATAACTTTTGATGCTTAAAATCTCGACTCTTGATATTGATTAATGGACTTGTGATTCATGATTATCAATCTCGATAATGATACAAATCCTATGATCACATTATCTGGACCTTGAGATATATGACTAATAACTTCAAAATCCCAAATCTTGAAATTTTGAAATAATGACTATTTTAACTCTCTCGATTTATGACTTAGGGTTTAGCTATCATTAGGACTAGGGTGGGACCTCCCATTAACATTGAGCTCGGAAACCATGATATTGAAAGTATTATGTTGTCTTGAAATATGAAATCTCAAATCATGGATGTATAACCCCACCTAGGCCAACGTAGAAGCTAAGACCCTGAGATTTTGGGATTGAAAGTTACCTTGTACAATTGATTCAAACTACCTATTTGTTTGACCTAAAATACGATCTCTACAAATTTGTGACCAATAAAATTCTTTCCATATTTGTGACTCATACGATGACTTTGAATAGTATATGCATTGACCTTGATACTCAATTGCTCGATGATGAAATGGTGTTAGTACCAAGTTGGTTATGATATGGAACATGGAATTCCAATTATGATGATTGTATTACTTGAACTTTGAGGATATGATTTTGATTATATAATTGAGGATGTTTAAATAATTGAGGATATGATCTGGATTTGGACAATTCTGATTTTGAGGATGCTTTGAATTTTGGGGACAAAATTCCTTTTTAAGGAGGGAAGGATGTGACAAAGTGGATTTTAGCATAATGATAAAATAATTACTATTTTTCCCTCTTTATGTTCACTCATGGCCCCAATTTATTTTTCTTAGCTACATAATCAATTTCGAGACTCAAATACGAAATATGGTGATCAATGTAGTTTTTATACACATTATCACACCTCAAATTAGAATCAATCATAACTTTGTTCAAATAATCAAATTGACCCATAAAACTTCATAATTTGGTTCTAAAACTTTTTCTAAATATTCTTCACATTTTTTTGAATCTATAGTCCAAATTTCATGTCATTTGGATATTCCTACAATTTTCTATGAATTTTGGAAGTTCTATGTGAAAAATCCCCTTTTAATTGCCTTTTCTGACCTTTTCCCGGTCAACAATCCACAGGCAAGGGATGGATCTCGGCCCTTGGATCAGCTAGCCACGAATTGTGGCCCTGATCTAGTAGTTAGGAGGTCATCCCCTACCTCCCGCAATTAGCAGAGAGGGGGGGACCGAATGACCAAAGTGCAATTGGCTTGTTTGGACTCTGTTTTGAAAATCAAATCAAACGTGAACGCTCACCCCGCCAATCCAAACTTACCTGGCCCTATTTCCCCCTCAAATTGGCTCATTTTGAGAAACATATCGAAGCTATCCCTTGGTCGCCGCCATGAATTTGTAGCTATTGGAAACCCTAGATCTACCCCCCTCGATGCTATAAAATGGGCCTCCAAAGATCGTCACCACTCCACATTGCTAGGGTGATTGCTCTTGTTGTGTTTCTTGGCCTCAAACGCCCCCGAATACCTTTCTAAACTGCTGCTACTTCAAGAAGCACTGCCGCCAAGCCCAGTTGGGCGTCCTTCCTTCTTGCCCATTCTCCTCTTCCTTTGGCTCCCATCAGGTTCGTGGGGCTGAGGCGAGCTCCACCAGACTTCTCGCACTCCCTCCTGCCCTCTCATGCTCCCAGACCACCTCCACTCCGGCGAGCCCTGCCACCCTTCCTTGATGGCTTGTGCGAGGCTTGTGCAGATGGGGGGACAGACTCTGTGAACCGCCAGTCAAAGCAACTATGACCTGATCCAAAGGTCCAATGAAATCAGCGGTCAGACCCGTTTGAACCCAGAAATTGAGCCTTGAACCGGATCCTAAACCAAGCAAGCCACCCCTCCTATGTGGCTCCATCTCGGCCATCCCTGGTGCATCCGACAACCATCCTTTTTCCAATTTATGGTATTTATATCCCTATGTACTCGAAATTGCAATTAATTGTCAGATCTTGCAAAAAATGTATCTAATGCATCCTAGCTCCGAAAATTACAAGTAAATAGTCAATTTTAATCAGAAAAATCCAATTAATCATTTAAAAATACATTTGAAATCTGATTCCAAACGATTCTCATTGATATGTCTAAATCTTGATCAATTTCTTATGTAATTGATCTAATGACTCTATTTGTTGTTAATCTTGACTTAACACTGAAAACCCTAATTCTTGACTCTAATGTTCATATTGAGACTCTAAAATAATAATTGACCCATTAATGATCTAGATTTATATTTGTTGACTTGATTTAATCTTGAATATGTTGATGACATCTTAATAATATGATTGATTTAAATCTTGTGGCATATTTTGATCAATCAACCTAATACTTGATCTCTGATTTACTCCTTATATTAACTGAAACTTGATATAAACTTGAACACCAATGATGCTAAGTATCATGATGATGATCTAGAAATTTTAATGATGACTTGGATAATGACCATAAATTAGGGTTAACACATATGATCCTAGAAAACCTAGGTAAGTCATTCAGACTCACAAATACTTGATATTTGATATAATGTTGGACACTTTGAAATATTGGTTGATTATAAGTGAATGACCCAACACTAAGGTTGACATAGAAAAAGTGTAACCCTAATCTCGAATATTGAAACATGATATCCAAATATCTTGATCTTGACCCTTGATCCAAACATTGTGTTTTAGGATCTAACTGGAAGGTTCGACCTATTACCCATGATCTATACTCAAAATCTTGGTGAAAGGTACGCTATTATATAACTCCTCCTTGATTGTATTGAAGATAATTTTATGTATCTCTTGATTGTATACTTGGCTCCTTACTTGGATGAGCTATTGTTCCCTATGATTAGTCTTCCCTAATAAAAGTTAAATTGCTTGAAAAACTTGTCGAATAAATGTTGGTTTTGCAAATTGCTTGTTATTCTTTTGAATATAAGTCCTGCCAAGTATACTATTTTGTTATAAATCACTTTGCTTGATTTTGATAGCGTACCATGCAATTGCATGATCGTGTCTTGATTTTCTTGATTTTAGGCAATACAAATGGAATATGAATAAGATCGCTTCTACACTCATACACTTTGATGACAAAGATATATTGGTAAAATCTCCATATTGGGTTAGTTTGTTCATTTATATATCCAATTTTTGAGTTATCATTTCTTATTGTATATTCCAGTGTGATAGATCCTATTGGGACACTTAGGGACGAACGCTTCAATCCCTTTATCACTATCTAGGCAGTGAGATTGGAATTGGGGTAAGAACGGTTCCATGACACCCATACCTTTTATTTCATTTTATAGGTATTGGTCCAAAATACCAAGATGTAGGTGTTGTAGAGAATTATGACTTAAGTGGACCTTGAATCATGACTTTGAACTTTGATGGATATCTTGATATGTTCATATTACCCTCCACATCTGGTCTTGTAATAAGTATACCCCTATATTCTATAGTAGCACCCTTGTGGTGAGGAACAATGTATGAATTATAAGGAGAATGATTTTCTAATAGTTCAATTTCCACTATTTAATATTTACATGGCTCTTTATATCATATCATTTGAGAGGATCCCCTCTCGGGTCCCATTCTTTACATTATGGTATTAGAGCTAGTGCAATTGATGAATTTCACTATTTAAAGTTATCATCTATTGTTCCTAAACAGATGCTTCAATTATAAAGTTAGGTGACCATATATAGGATTTGGATGCATCTTTCCAAGTCAAGGATACCTATTAGGGTTTCAATTCATATATAATTAGGTCATTACCACTCCCCAAATCACTATTGTGGATAAGATTAAGTTTCAGTAAGCCTAATCACTTGTACCCTCTCAATGGTGATGGAAAACATCCTAATTAAAATTTGATCCTTCAAATGATTAGTTCCTATCTCCTACTTTACTGGAAGTTAGTTAGACTTCTATTAAGCATAAGTTGACTTGAATAGTCACAACTAGTAATAACCCTCGTTCCCATTTTTGACCCTTTCCTTTGTTATTTTTGTAATAATTCTGTAACCATGTCCACTTTGAGGTTTGATATTTCATGGATAACCAACTTATAAATCTAACTTAAGTTTTAGATTTATGATGTACCATTTTCTTAAGTGATAAAGTGAACTAACTCCATTATAGTTGGGTAGGCCTTTTTCAACATGGTTGCTTCAATGTAGTTATACTCAAAGGCCTATATAGGTATTTCAGAAGAGCTGACATCATGTAATAGGAAACCTTATATCTTCTCCCCCATGGTATAAGTGAAGAGTTGATTTTGGTTAGGCCCTCCAAAAGATTAAAAGAATAAACTCTCTTAGGGTATTGATGTAATGGTAAAGTAGTTTGCACATGTTGACATGGTGGATAACTCCCAATTTATTTCACATGTAGATTCTGGCACCATTTTTGGACTTGCAACATAGAGATTTTATAGCTAAACCTTTTTACGTTATTACATTATATGAACATATATAAAAATGAAATATTCATTTTCATTACTGGATGGCTTCACATATCAAGTCGTACCATGTGAAATTTTAGGTAACATGAAACCCTTTGAGTAGAACCTTGTGTCTAGTTAAGAAAAATCTGAAACCCTATATTTAAGCGAGGAGCAATGGGTAATAAGAAGTTTTGGATATATATGACTTGGTAAATCTACCTTAAGTTCCCTTTTTAAATGGTTAGCTAGATAAGTAGGTCAATTATATAATGTTGGTGTTCTGTACCTTATAAGATTAGGAGAGTAATCCAACTTTGTTATTTCTAAACTTAATAATTAATTCATTGGGTTAACCATGGGTAATTTCCTTAATAAAATATCACACAAATATTATCACCCCTTAATTAGGTTAGTAAAATCTTGTTAACATAGATATAGTGGACATTAATTGGTCAACTAAAAATTAATAGATAAAATCAATTATACTCGTCAAAGTAAGGCAAGCTCCTAGCTAGAATGAGCCCAATTTGATGATAATGTAATGATGGTAGTTAGGTAGCTAAATTATATAAAACAACCTTCTAGTCCGTATGTACTAACTCATTATAACGGTAGTATTGTGGATAAATTTACTTTAGAAAGTAAGTCCAACATTTTTAGGAAATGATGAATGTAATGAAATTACATCTTGGTCACACAAGGTAATAAATAAAATCAAGTAAAAATGAAGTAAACAACCACTCTTGATGATTATATACTGATGGATAAACTAGTAAAAAAGTGTAGTTTGGTTTACGTGAGGCATATTGATGGGATAGGTTATGAATGGGTGGATTTTGGGGACAAAATCCTCTTTAAGTGGTGGAGTGTTCTAGCACACTTAAATCTAGCTATATACAAATTTTCCATCTTCTGAACCCTTTTATGTTAGTATAATATTAAGTCCTTTTATCCCTTAATTTAAATTAAATTAGGATGTGTTTATAGCCAAATAACATCATACATACATATATAATATTTATATTTAAGTTTCTTGAATAAATAGCCAAAGCAATTCATTAGCAGGGTTAATCATACAAAGCCACTAAGAAGTTAATCTTGACCCTAAATTGGCAATATAGACTTATCCTAAATCTTGTTTATTAAATACATTCAATATATAATAAATAATGTATAAAATTGATTTAGAAAGGTAATGAATACATCATGAGTATTTAACTTACAAGTAATAAAATAAAATACTACATGTTTTCAAAAAATAAGTATGTTGTTAAAAAGCTAAGTTCATCACACATAAATCACTCATGACATCAACTTTGGTGTCACTCAAACTTCTTTTGACTATTCATTTAATTATTAAAATCCTAAATTTGATAAATTCAATATTTGGTTTAACACTTTGGCCAATTAATTAATATAGTTTCCCATCAATATCACAAAGTGTTACTTCTCCTTCTTCCTCCTCACCACTCAAGTTATACTTCCCATTTCTACAGACTAGCAGTCCATTTTGTAAATGGAGAAGTCCTCTCTTCCCCTTCTTGTTCCTCTCCTGCCCTGTCTTCCTCCTTTCCATCCCCTGCTATACTTCTTCCCACTTCCTTACTTCCCTAACCACTCCTCAAACCTAAACATGTACATGTGTCATGTATCCCTTATGGAATGTAAATCCTAGTAACAAGCCATCACTTCTGCCTAGTACAATAGTCATTGCCGACCCCTTTGCCCACCAACAAGCCACAATATCACCTCCCCCATCATACTTGCACTTGCTAGACAATTCGATAGAGAGGTAAGGAGGGTGCTACCACTATGATGAATGGATATTCATCTTAGTTTTAGTCACCATTTTTGGCCTAGTTTTGCACTGCAAGCTCTCATATACCCCCTGAATATGCTCATATACAATTTTCCTCAGTTTTAGATGATTACTTAGAGTTTTTATCAATTCCATTTGTCTCAATTGCAGGATTAAGAATCACACTCTATGCTCTGGTGTAGGAGGTGGTGATCCCAATAAACTTTTGAGAATTTGGACCCTATTTTCGATAGCCAGTTCCTTAATCAGAAAGCATCTTCATCAGTTAGAGGATTCATCAACGCAGGCCCACCGTGACCAAGAAGGATATCGTGACCGCGATCAAGAAGGATGTTGCGGCCGTGACCGTAATGCAAAAGGGCACCACGACCACGACTAAGATGTAGTGTCAACTGACACTCGACACAATTGGGCCCAGTTCAGCATGGTCGTGCTGAGGCCAAGGTGTCTTGAACGCGGCTAACACCACTGCAACAGTGGCACCTCGACACATTCGGGCGCACACCCTGCACGGTCGTGCTGAGGAGTATCACGACCGCTACTGAAGGTCATGACCGTGGCTGCTAAGTTGGTGATCTCCAGATCTACACCTATAAATAGATGACCCCCTCCTTCATTTGAGGCATCTCTTCCGTTCCATCCACGTTGATAGGCTACCGCTCTGTGCCCAGCCAAGGAAGACAATCTTTGCCGCCAAAGACTACCTCTGTGGTGTCCTTGCTACTTTTCCATCAGCCATCCACTGCTCCATCTCCTACAAGCAAGAGAATGAGAAGAGAAGGAATAAGGAGAGAGAAGATAATCCTCATCCATCTTGGTCTTCTTCACCTCCTCATCTAGATCTACCTTGCCATCGTGTAGAAGACCATTTCTCCATCGAGCCGTGACCATCTTCTTCACCATGACCATGGCAGAATCTTCCCTCTCTCTTGTTCTTTTTGTTTCTATCATGGGGAGCAAGTAGTCCATTTTGTTGGGGGGCAGGGAGTAGCCCCGCTGCCCATGTTTACATGTTCATCTTATAACATTCCATGGCTTGTATATAACTTTCCATTTTGTTGTTAATTGTTCAATGCATGCTTTGTGGATTGATCACCTATCTTGCATGATCTATTATATTCCTTTGTTGTAAGAACTTCAATAATTAGGATTTAAATATCGATTAACATGGTTGATGACCGGACGAGAACTTCTGAAGGGATATCTCAGGAGTAGTAAGTGTGTATCTGTGTGCAACGAGACATCAAACCTATAGATATGCTTACGCAAACTCTATTTCTTAACAAATGGTTTGCTACTCCATTTGGATAGTTGTATCTTGCCTGGATGTGTTTTCATAAGTAGTTATGGTGAAACCCACTTTCACCCCATTGATTCCCATCATTAATCTAAACTCAGTTTTAATCCTGCTCTTTTACTTTCCTTGCAATTAGTCAAACTAAACCCTAATCAACTCTTGTTCTAAATATTAGTCTTAGTTGATCCATATTTGACTAGCAAGATTCATAAAAATGTTGTCCCTTGCGATTCGATCCTTAACTATACTACGATAAGACCCGTTCACTTGCGGGTGGTATTATTGCACAAGGTTTTGATAAAAACTTAGGGATTTCAGCCCTAGGTGGATTTGTTAGTACAGTAAAAGCCACATCACAATACCGCCAACATAACAATCGCTAATAGGTACACATGTTGATTATAGGTTAACATGGTGGAAAAATACACACTCTCTTAATGGGATGATGTAATGTAAATCATCATTATAGGTTGACATAGTGGAAAATTCTTGACTAGGTTCACATGTTGGCTTTTGCTCCATTTTGGACTTACAATGCAAAGCTTTCATATGTTAACTTATTTTCATTATTATAATATATGTATAAGAAAAAAAAGGAATTTTCAATTTTTTATGAAAGGTTTCACGAACCAAGTCATCACCATGTGAAGTTTTAGGTAATAAGAAACTGCTTGAGTACCACCATGTGTCTAATTATGAAAGCTTGAAACTGGCCTAATTGTGGAGCAATGAGTAAGAAGAAGTATTGGATATATATGACTTGGTACATTTATATCAAATTACCTCTTTTTAATAGTTATTTATATCACAGGTCAATCCTTTAAGGGGTGTATTTTGTTCCATAAACATTAAGGAGAGAAATTTGACACTATGGATGTCTAAACATTAGAACGAGTGCATTAAGTCACCCTAGGGTAATTTTGTCTACATAAATATTACTACTCCTTAATTAAGGTAGTAAAAAAATTCTAAGAAATTAATTCAATAAACTAAAATGAATAGACAAAAAAAATTATACTCATCAAAGTAATTTAAGCTCCTAGATTGAAATAGCTAAATTAGATGCCAATATAAAGAGGATATTTAGGTAACTAAATTATATTATGAAAAACCTTCTAGGACTTATGCCCTAACTCATTATCATGGTTGAATCGTGCAAAATTTTAGTTTTGAAAGCAAGTTGAACATTTTAGGAAATGATAAATGTAAAAGAAGTACATTTTTAGTGCATATGGTAATAAATAAAACTAAGTAAATAATGAAGTAAACAACCACTCTTGAGATATTATATACTCGAAAAAAATTAGTAAAAAAAGGTTAATTTGGTTTATGTTAAGCATACTGATGGTCTAAGTTATGAGTGGGTAAAATTTGGGGACGAATTCCTCTTTAATGGTTCTAGCTATAATTATTAAACATTCCATCTTCAAAACCTTTTCACCTAGTACAATTTTAATTCCTTTTGTCACATAAGTTAGATTAAAATTTGAAGAGTTGGATTAAAATAACATGATAAATATACAAATAATATTTATATTCAAATTTTAAGAATAAAAAAACCAAATAAATTCATTAGTATAGTTAGTTGTAAAAATCCACTAATTACTAGTTTGACCCTAACTTCGCAATCTAGAATCATCCTAAATCTCATTGATTAAAGACATTCAACATATATGAACTAATGTCTCAAATTGATCAGGAAAGACATTTAACATGTTAATTGAGTATTTAACTTACAAGTATTAGAACAAAATATTGAAATGCTTCAGAAAAAAGTAAAATTGATGTTATAATTGAGTTCACCATACCTTAATTAGTAAACACATAAATTTTTGTGTCAATTAGATTCCTATTGACTATTCATTTAATTGTTTAGAACCCTACCTTTAATACATCCAATATTTTGATCTAACACTTTTCTCAATTTATTAATTCAATTCCTCATCAATGTATTGTGGAGTGTCATTTCTCCTTCTCCCCCACACTGTGCATCTTGTGCTTCCCAATTTTACAGACTGACGATCCATTTTGTAGATGGTGCATTCCACTCTTCCCTGCTCCTCTTCCTCTCCTTCCTTGTTTCTACCTCCTTCACCTCGTGCCCTATACTTCTTCTCTCTTCCTTTCTTCCCCAATCATTCCTAAACCCTAGTATCCTTTTTTTTTTCTAGTCTTCCTCATAGACTATAAACCCTAGCAAAAAGGCATCAATTCAACCTAGAAAAGTGCCCATTTTCGACCACTTTGGCCACCAACAAGCCATAAGACCACCTCCTCCATCTTCTTGGAACTTTCTAGGAAATACAAAAGAGAGGGAAGAAGGGTACCACTACTATATTCAACCCTGTTCCATCCGCTGCCAATTAAGACCTAGCTGCTTATCATAGTTGCATTGTTGACAGCAATGTTTACCTTCCAATTGTATCAACTTGTGTGTCGCCACCCCATAGAACCTCGAAACCATTGTAATAGAAAGAGAAGCATGTCCAGTCGACCTCACATGATTATGCATTCCTAACCATTGTTGGTTGTTGTTCAACCACCCTGAAACCTACTACCATGCTCCTCTTAGTGCAACTGTTGCTGCAACTTCATGAAGACATTGATCAAATTGAGACATCCTCCCGACTTCAAATGATAATGAAGTTTGAAAAACCTTCACAGAGTAGTTATTGGTCATGAGGCCTATCGCTAGTTAAGTTGGGGAAGCACCACTGGCTTTCTTCTATTCAATTCAAAGAAAGACTAAGAGTTGGACAACCCTCTTCATGAAAACTTTATTGAAGTTATAACTATTGTACAGTAATCAACCTGGGAAATAGATTGATGAAGTTATAAAAACCTATTGGGATATATACACTTCAATACATCATTTGTAAGTTAATGATATTCCTTTTGTCAACTGGATTCTAGAAAATGTTAATATGACTAAGGGATGTGATGGGTGATAGGTAAGCAATTGGAAATTACAATATTCAATAGGGTTTCCCTAATTATATCACCAATTTTATGTACTCATATAAGTATTAGATACATAAATTGATACCTATCATACAACATGTCTTATCTTATTTTACTGTGTCGTCCAACAATAGTAGATATATATAGGAATATCTTTGTTATTTTTTTCTACTTAATTCATAGATATAAGTTCATTTATCATATTAAATTTGTCTATATGAGTCATAGTAAGGTATATGGTTCTTCATTTAGATTGAGGATATTGACAAGAAGAAGGTTTTGAACGATCGATATAATTAGACATCAAAAATGACTTTATATTACATAATAATTTAATCTATATATATGTAGTCATTTCCTTTCATGCATCTAAATAAATAATAATTACACAAGTGCATTCATATATGTAATTGAGATCTAAACATTGGTATGTTATTGTGCATTTATAGATTTATGGAAGCATGTTAGATTTAGACCGTAGATATGTGTACCAAGAGTATTTCAATCAATAGTATCTCATGTAACATCTATACTTGACCCCAAAGGGTGTAACTTGAGCAATATGCTATGTAGATAGAGAATAAGATTACAACACCTCATGTGGAGAAATTCATATCATTACATACACATATATGTAATATAGAAATACTTAGAACAATGTGACTAAAGATGTATATTAGAACTAAAATAAAAATAAAATGAATCATATGATCACTTAAAAATATTTAAATCCCTAATATGTAATTATGTTGTCATTACTAGGATAATTAAAATATAAAAATCTACAACAAGATTGTAAACACGTGTTCAGTTTTATTTGATTAACATACCTAATGTGTTCCTTGGATGAATCCCTGACATTGGGGATCAAGTTTAACTATTGAATAAAACATTAGTCTTGATGACTAGGTATGTGTAGTATGTATTTAAATTAAGACATTTATATGACTTGACATAAAATTTAAAAGAATGAGGCGTCTAATGAAATTACTACTTATTTTCAATTCTATGCTCCTTGGTGGAAATCAATATCAAATATCATGAAGTTTTCTTTATTCATGCTGAATTGGTTTAGTAAGACTCCTTGCCATGTTATCTAATCTTATTGATCTGATTGGTGAACATATGTCTTGCCTTCCTATTTTCCATGTGGTATTAGTCTAAGATAATTAATGTAGATGCTTATAGATAATAATTAAGACATGTCTTTCTGGCTCGTGTGCATGTTTCCACCTCTTATATATAGGGACGCGTCTTTCTGCCAAGGGTGCACCTTTCCATTTGACCTTTGAATGAAGATCCAGTGGTGTCTTATCCCTAGCATATCTAGCTTTAGTTTGTATTTTCTACATGCAATTATTTATTTTTTTAAGTTATGGATAGTAATATGGCAGGATTCTTTGTATTTTGTATGGCTCTACTGATCATATGCCTCATTATATTGATGCTCATTCTCTTTTTAAATTTTAATAAACATACCTACTTTCTTAGAACCCACTCTTGAATTAAAATCCCCCTTTATTGTAGTCTTCTGATTTGAAATACCTAAATATGTTACTTTGCACATACTCAATGTCAACTGACCAACATAACTTTTGTTTCCTTTTATAGATATTGTTCATGAACTACCAAGATGTAGGTGTTCTAGAGAATAGTTACTCAGGAGGACCTTGAATCATGACTTTGAAATTTGACGGATAGCTTGAGATTGTCAGGTTGCCCTCTGCAAATGGCCTTGTAATATTGAGGTGTACCCATTTATTTTATAACTACACATTTGGAGTGAGAAACAATGTACAAATTATAAGGAGAATGAATTTGTAATAGTTCAATTTTCCATTTTTGTACCAATATAGGGTCTTCGTATCTTACCATTTGAGTGGATCCTCCCTCGGGTTCCATTGTTTACATTATTATATTAAAGCCAACGCAATCGGTGAATTTTATTATTATAAGTTATCCCCTTTTATTTTTGTACATCTATCTCGATTGGATAGTTAGTTGACCTTATATAAATGTTGATGCACCTTTCAAAGTCATGGAGTACCTATTAGGGTTTCAATTCATATATAATTTGGTCATTGCCACTCACCAAATCACTCCTACTGATGAGACTTAGTTTCTTTAACTCCAATCACCGCTACCCTCTTGATGGTGATGGAAAACATCCTAGTTAAAAGTTGACCCTTCAAATGTTTAGTTTCTATCATCAACTTTAAGGAAAGTTAGTTATTTTTCTATGAAGCATAAGTTGGCTAGAATAGTCATAGCTAGTCTTAAACCTAGTTACCATTTTCGACCCTTTCCTTCATTCATTTTCTAAACATGCCCCAATTACATCCACTTTGAGCTTTGAGCATGTGTGGATAACCAAGTTTGAACCGTGACTTATATTTTAGATTTATGATGTTTCCTTTTCTTAATTGATAAACTGAACTAGCTCCATTATGGTTGAGAAGGTTGCTTCCAAAATGGTAGTTTCAATATAGTTGTACTTGTACCCAATGCTCTACCAAGGCATCTAGTATGAGTTGATAGCTTGTAATAGGAAACCTTGTATATTTACCCCCGAAGATATAACTGAACATATGATTTTAGTTTGACCTATTTTATGGTAATGAAGTAATGGAAAAGTAGTATATATAGGTTTACATGGTGGAAAATTCCCTACTTGGTTCACATGTCAATTTTGGCACCATTTTTGGACTTACAACACAAATATTTCACCACTAAATTTATTTGCATTATTACATTATATGTTAAAAATGAAATTTTAGGATTTTTTTTGAAGGTTTCATAAACCATTTAGTCACCATGTGATGTTTTAGGTAATAAGAAACCCCATAAGTAGAAACTTGTGTCTAGTTAAGAAAAACCTAGAACCCTGGACCTAAGCGTGGAGCAATGAGTAAGAAGAAGTTTTAGATATATATGACCTGGTTAAGGTGCCCAGAATTGCCTTTTTCAATGTATAGTTGGATAAGGGGTAAATACTTTAAGGGGTGGTATTTTTTACCTTAGATGTTTAAGACATTAATTCAACCTTAGTGATGTATAAATTTAATTTTGATTGCATTAAATTACCGATTGGTAATTTCCTCAATCAAATATCATATGAACATTATTACCCCTTAATTAGGGTAGTAAAACCTTGTTAAAATGGATACCATGAACATTAAATGGATAACTAGAAATGAACAGATAAAAATAATTATATGCGTCAGAGTATGGTAAACTCTATGTTCAACGAGACAAATTGGATGAGCATATAATGACGATATTTAGGTAATTGAATTATATAAAAAAATTCTAGGCCTTATGCCCAGTCTCATTGTAAGGTTAGTTTTGTGGATTAATTTACTTTAGAAAGTAAGCTAAACATTTAAGGAAATGATAAATTTTATGAAATTACATCTTGGCCACAAATGCTAATAAATAAAATCAAGAAAAAAGTTTAAGTAAATAACTACTCTTGATGAATTATATACTAATGGGTGGTTTACTAAAAATGTAATTTAGTTTATGAGAG
Source organism: Alisma plantago-aquatica (assembly GCA_963693085.1). Taxonomy (NCBI): domain Eukaryota; kingdom Viridiplantae; phylum Streptophyta; class Magnoliopsida; order Alismatales; family Alismataceae; genus Alisma; species Alisma plantago-aquatica. The sequence continues at coordinate 1,129,394,449 of OY856410.1, forward strand.
TCATATTTATGGTCTAGGTTATAAATGGGTGGATTTTAGGGATGATATCCTCTCTAAGGGGTGGAGCGTTGTAACACACTCAATCTAGATATATATAAAAGCCTTCCAGCTTTTGGGCCCTTTTTAGTTAGTATAGTATTAAGTCCTTTTGTTCCCTAATTTAGATTAAATTAGAAATATTTGAATCAAATAACATCATGAATTCATAAATAATATTTATATTCAAATTTCTGTAATGAACAAACAAATAAGTTCATTTGTAGGGTTAGTCATACAAATACTCTAATAATTAATTTTGACCAAGTTTGTCTATCTAGAATTATCCTAAATCTCATAGATTAAAGACATTCAATAAATATGAAATAATGCATAAAATTGATTATGAAAGGCATTAAATACATTATTTGAGTATTTAACTTACATGTAATATAATAAAAAACTACATTTTAAAGAAAATAAAATTGTGGTTAAAGTTGAGTTCGTGACACATGAATTAGTCAACACATCAATTTTTGTGTAAATCAAACTCCTTTTGACTAATAATTTAATTGTTTGGAACATATTTTTAATAAATTCAATTTTTTTATTTAACACTTTGGTTAGTTACTTAATTTAGTGCCCCATCGGTATAATACAAAGTGTTACTTCTCCATATTCCCCCTCACCACACATGTTTTGCTTCCCATTTCTACGAACTAGTGGTTTACATTATAAATGGTGTTGTCCTATTTTCCCTGCCCCTCTTCCTATCATGCCATGTTTCTTCTTCCTTTCCATCTCCTCCTATACTTCTTCCCTCATCATCTCTTCCATGATCACTCCTCAACCCTAGTTGTGTACTTGTTTTGTGTATCCATCGCGGATGAAATCCTAGCAAGAAGGCATCATTACCGCCTAGTGCAGGAGCCATTTTTTACCCCTTTGGCCACCATCAAGCCACAAGATCATCTCCCCCATAATCATGGGTTGCTAGATAATGCTCGAGAGAGGGAAGGAGGGCACCACTGCTATTGCCAATGCAGTGGCTGACAAATGCACCTATGGCCACCATTTGTGATCGTCTATTATATCTTTCCCCAAATCATCTAAAATGTTCTCCACTGACGCCTTCCCTCTTATGGACATTTGCTTTAAAGGCCTACCAATAACCAACTTCAACCATTCTACAACTATTGCCAACTATTACCTTTCAGCAGCTACCACCAACTCTGACTCCTCTACAGCTGCAACCAACTATTGCTACACTGTCCCTCCTCCTATGCCATATTCTAGATACCTGCTACATGCAATCCATCATTTTCCTTCCAGTTGTCCCAAGTCTCTAGTATTCACCCCACAACCAAGACACTATAAGACAAAGAGAAGCATGCCAATTCGACAAAGTATAATTTTGGGTTCCTCCCATTAGTGGTTGCCATTCATCCCCTGAAATAAACTACCATGCTCCTCTTAGTCCTATCTGTTGGTATGGTTTGTCCATAGAGACAATCATGTGATGAATGACATGGCATATACCATAAAGGATTTGATTAACACTTATAAAGGCAACCTTCCAATCCTTCTATTTCACTCAGTTACGAGATAATGAAGAAATATTATGAATGCCTAAAGAATGACAATACTCAATGATGTATGTCTTCAAGTACGTGACTTGGAGGATGAGATCATATGAATGTTAAGAGTGTGTGCATTCTTATTATGTCCCTAGTCAGTTGTAACTGTGGAAGGTAGATAGACACCAGTAACACTAAAGACTAGAGTATGGGTTGGTTGGTGAAAAAATCTCATTAGTTATGATATGGCAATATCAAACCAAGCACATAGATACATGTTAGGGAACAATGTATCAGATAGACCCACCTTGAGAGTGACAAATGGAAACCGTAATTGGTGGTCATAGTCATCTCTCATAGTGAATGTGGTGATTGTAATTCCTAGACCTGAAATCACTACACTCATCACATGTCATTGGATACACTTTGACATCATCAAACATAGTCCTCAAACACGGGTTGTCATAAAGGAGATGATTGGGTGAATTTGACACATGGGGATAGATTGTGAGTGATAAATATGGGATTTGTCCCTCCTACTAGAGTATGATATCTTGGCCACTTGATAAGAGAGATTGAGAAACACATGAGCATGTAAATGTGAATCATTATATGATATTGAGGTCACATTATCTCATAAAGTCTATGTTGGGTTTTAGGGGAGGCAGAGAAGGCAGCGGAAATAAAAAAAATTCTCCCCCAAACCCATAACAAGGAAACGCGTCAACGTCTATATAATAGGAAATGATGGTTTGTGGAATCATACCTTGTCCCGAGGCTTGCTCGGCGACAATACCTTGCGCCTTGCGCGGTCTTCACCTCCGGTCTTGGACGGTGTCTGTGCAGCTCCTGGTCGCACCGGGACTGACGACTCCTCCTCTCATCAGACTGTCGGGATTGACAGTTGTCCTCCGAGCGGCAGAAACCTCCCGCCTCTGAAGTAGTCCACACGGACCACCTGGAACTCCACACTCCTTGTCCCACAAGGAAGTGGAAGGAGTCGCACCCTCCTGTTGACGTACTAGTCGCCAACACACTCTCCTGCCTCTAGTTGCAACTGCAGTTGTCCTTCCCTTGCTGCACCTCCCTCTGCGGGAAGCACTTGCTCGGGCTCTCTCTCGGTTACCAAAACCCGAGAGAACGACAACTTTGCAGAGCAACTGGTTGCACTCAGTTGTACTTTGAGAAGCCCCCACTACCCCTATATATATAGGAGGGTCATGGGACAGGGTTCTCCATCCCGGGCAATGCGGGACTAAAAGCAGGAGTAGAAGGGTTCGAGATTTTCCACAAAAGCAACCAACTCGCAACCTGAACCGGTCGGTTCACAAGTGAACTGGTCGGTTGGGGATCTGAATCGGTCGGTTGACACCTCAACCGATCGGTTGGGACCCATGAGCCGATCGGTTCACTTCTGAACTGGTCGGTTCGTGGTCCTGGTCGGTTCCCGATTGACTTTCTTTCTTTTGTTTCTAATTGGTATCGAATACCAATCCTTGTTCCAATCAAATTGGGCAAGTGAAACGCAAGGAAAATTCTCACCAATCCTACTTGCCCAACTTGCTCGGTTGCACCAGTTGAACCGATCGTTTCAAACTTGAACCGATCGTTTCACCCTGTCCATGAGCTGATCGGCTCAACACTTGAGCCGACCGGTTCAGCAACCTCAGCCGACCGGTTCATCACATGAACCGATCGGTTGGGAGTGCAGGTTGTGCAGAATCAGTCAATTGCAATTTCAATCAATCTGATACTCCAATCAATGTGTCCAACACCTTGAACAATATGAGATTGAGCTATCAATTGATTGAGTGTTTAATTGAACTACTAAACTCCTTTAGTAATCAATCTAAACATTGCTTGTGGACAAAACTCCTCTTCTAGGTTAAATCCTATGTGTGTGACCCTACAGGTCCATTTCACGTTGGCAGTGAAAGTCCATAACACTTATGACTTCACAAGCAAAGAGCGGTGCCTAGTCACACATCAGTGCTACCCAAGTGAAAGTAGAAAGTTGGAGAACAACTTTCAATCCTACAATCTGTGAATGGTGTTAAAGTGAATGTATAATTCCTTTGTCACTGATATCCCGAATGAACTCAAGGCATGGAACAGTCATCCTGTCAACGTTCATTCACTTTCTTGATCTCAGAGTAGATTGGAAGAGATATGTATGACATCAATATCACATACTAATTCACATATGCGTTCGCACGCCTATCTCAATCCTACTCATCAAGTGGCCTTGGATATCATACTCCCTCAGGAGGGACAAATCCCATATCTACCACTCACCCCTCAAAAGCCCCATGTGTCAAAGCCACCCAATCATCACCTTTATAACAACCCATGTTTCAGGACTGCATTTGATGATGTCAAAGTGTGTCCAACGACATGTGTTGAGTGTAGTGATTTCAGGTCTAAGAATCACACTCACCACCATCACTGTGAGTACTGACTGTGAATACCATGTCATGGTTCCATGTGTCAAACTCACGGTGGGTCTTTCCGGTACACTTGTTCTCTAACAAGTACCTATGTGTTTGGTTTGATATCTCTATATCATGACTAATGAGATTCTGTCATCAACCAACACCACAATCTAGTCTTGTGTGTCATTGCTGTCTATCTACCTTCCACAATGACATCCGACTAGGGACATAACAAGAATGTACAAACTCTTAGCATCCGTATGATCTCATCGTTCAGGTCCTTAACCTGAAGGCATACATCATTGAGTACTGTCATTCTCTAGACATTCAATCTGTTCTATCACTATCTCATACGACTGAACCAGAAAGAATTGGAAGCTTGCCTTTGATGTTTATCAAATCAATCTTAATGTATCCCACCAATCATCCCATGATTGGCTCTCAGGGCATACATACCAATAGACTCCCACTTGCACTGCGAGCCAATCGCCCTTGAATCATATTCATAGTGATCTTCAAACATGTCCCACATGTTACTGTGATCTAGTGTGATCATAGTGAGTAATGACAACACCTTGCCAAAGTCAGTATAAATTGCATGTCTCTCATCTCTTCGCTGTACGTCATACGTATGAGATGGAGTTGCCGTAATATGCGATCTTGTATTCCTTTGCTAACCTTTAGCCACATTGCATGATCAAGGATTCCATACTTGTCATCAATGAGCGGAATATCTATAAGTTCATCTCATGAACTTCCAGATCCATATAGTATCTACTGCTGTTCTCTAACGCATAGATACTCGGCATTTCCTTTTAAAATATTTTATTGGAACATTTCCAATTATCAACAAACTTTCACTATATATATATTCTATATATATGTTATTTGTGATTAATTTTCTGTCCTTTCGGAAGTTTGCATCAATGTAACTCTTTACATCGAACTCTTCCTTATCTCCATTGAACTAGTACTTATCAAGTTCTTATGGTATTCCAGTAAACCTTACTGGAAGTAGACAGACATCCACTCATCATGTCCCACATACGAGTTATCAGGATGAGCACATCATATTTCCATGTCCTACATACAAGATGATGAATGCATTTTGTTCTTGCCATGTCAATACATGCACGATAATGGGATGATTACATACATGATAGATCCATATCTATTCTTAGTGTTCCCATTCTTCATAAGAATTGGACACTTGGCCTTGGGATACCAACTCCATGTAACATGGACAAGTTTTGTCCCACTAAATATGTGCATACTGAACCCTTCAGTACAGATTGCCAATGTATGATTTCTCTTTTCAGGTCAAGAGGTTTTCGAGAACTATCTCTATAGATCTCTATTCCTATCATATAGGAAACATCTCTATCTTCCTTAAAGATAATTTCCACTTTTGGATTTCCATTCTAGAACATTTCCATTTCACATCAACATGTGGAATGTGAACACGCTCCCACTAAATCACAGATCCCTCCTTTATCTTTGACATATCAGTCAAACCCTTTGACTATATCATCAAAGTAAAGATCCAATTCTGAGTTGCTTGTACTCAATCAATCACATTGATTAGTCCATTGTAACTTATAGACTTCATTTTCATTAGTGGATTCATAAACCTTATAGGTTGTGTCATGTACACATCCTTGTTTTATTCCTCACAGGAATGTGGTTTTAGTATCCATATGCCAAATGTCTTAGTCATTAAGTTGCAATCAACAAGCATTAAAGTGCAAAGGAGGATTAGATAGATTAGTATCTATGTGGATAGAAGTTTTGAAATCCCAATTTTAAAATGTATGCAAAAGCTTTTACTTTTCTCCATATTTCAGTATAGTTGGTAGAATTTAATAATTGTTAATGATTATTTGTCGAACCTTTGATCCGGGTTATTGGTTAACGACTCTGTCCTTTCGGTCTCCCTTAATTGGGGGTTACCGGGAGGCGGGGTCAAAACAATTGGTATCAGAGCATAGGTTCCTCACTTAACCATTAATAATTATTAAATTTTACAAACTCCATAGAACCCAAGGGAGTTATTAGAGGATTATCTGAAAGACGGAGGTGTCTAGAAAAGGATCATGACTGGGGGCTGGCAATATTTTCCTCCACACCGCTAGTCGGAATACGAGGACTCCCGGATCCGTGTGACTGCCTGGCCAAAGTCTTAGGGTATGAATCGAAATAAGATACCTTTAGGACTTTCTCATCTTATTCATCCCTTCTCCTCACAAAATTCTGTTAAGGACCTAAAGGATTAGGGTTTTCTTTCTTCTCCTCACCCTCTTGAGGTATGGGTAAGGTTAATAAGGTTTAAGGAATCCTCCACCAAATTAATGAAAAGCATCTAAATAAGATGTCATGGACATAAGCTTAATAGATTAAGCACAAATTAAAGAATAGATTCATGCTTAGGTCATATGACATAAGTTGTCATGTCCTCAGAAGAGACCTGAGGCTAGACCTTCTTGTCGGGAGGATAAGTTAGTCTTGGAGATAGAGATCTCCATTTCAAGTAGAGACCTGGCACATCCTCTGAGGATGATGCTAACCCTAACCCTAAGTGAAGGTTAGAGAGAGATGAGTTGGACCATGTGTTTGAAAGGACATGCCTTTGGGATACCAAATGATCCATGGATGATCTAGCACCTTTGACAACCCAACCCTGGGAAGAGTCGTGCATGTTAGGGTAAAGGATAGCTCCTTAGATGATGATGTTAGTGAAGGACCTTAGAAACCCTATGGGCTTATGAGAGTAGGGCATAGCATGCACCCAGGGTATGTTAATAGTGTGAGTAAAGGGTTGAAACCCTGACCAGGAGAGTATGAAGGATGGCTTATGAAATAAGCATAAAGAACTATGGATAACCTTGAGCGAACATAAGTTGAACATAGGATTCATCCAAGTAAGGGCATGCTTTTGAGGTTGATCCTTCATGAAGAGAGGACCTCTAATGGTGAGGTTGGTTGTAGGGTTAGAGAGGGAGCAGGACACCAAGCAAGAAGGTTGTAAACCTAGACCCCGAGATATGAGGAACAGTGAGGAGTCGAGGATGATGTGACCTAAGCGGATGATAGTGGTCGCCACATGCTTGATCCCTAGGGTTTGCTGATGTCTTGGTTACCATGAGAAGAACCAAACCCTAGAGTGAGGATGAGTCTACTGGTACCTCTATACCTATGGTATAGATGAGAAGGAGAGTTCCTTAGACCCGAAGAGGTATAGTATCAGGTCATGAGGCCTTGTACCTTGTTGATTGTCCTTGAGGAGGATTCAACTTTAAAGTGTTGATCAAGGAAAAAGATGACAGGAAGTGTATGTCATACCCGTTACATGTTTGGTTTGGGGTTAAGAGATAGAGTATGTAGTTGGACACCTACAAGTGAACCTAGGGTCCCTAGGCCTAAGAGGGGAAGTGGCATACCTAATGCTCATGATGAGAGTTGAGTTCCTATAGAAGCGAGCATGGTACTCCTCATATATAGAGGAAAAGGGAAGCCCCTTAAGTTTAAGGTAAGTTTGATGAACCCCTCATAACTAGGTTGATGATAAAGGAAAGTATGATCTCAATCCAGCATCGAGGAAAGAGGACAAGTATGACTTAGCATGGTTCAGTAGGTGATCTTCTTGTGCCTTAATAGCTTGCTAGGGTTAAGTAGGCTCATGTGGATGTAAACCCTAGACCTAAGAGCTTTTGTGACCTTATTGTCAAGAGATAGTTTTCCTCCCATCCTAGGAGAGGGATCCCTTTGGTAGGGTGTATATCAGTTTTGGTTGGTTTAAGGTAACCTAAAGAGGTCTCAAAGGATCTTGAGAAGCTAAGTGAAAAGTACATGGTAGGAGAATGAACCTGTAGACCCATATATATCCATCTCTAAGTGCATACGGATGTGTTACCATGGAGGTAACCGATAAGGGGCCTGACCAAGGTAGACAGGTCACCATGACCCCTATGAAAGGATGGATGTCAGCCCATGTATACAAAGAGAGATGATGAAGGCTTGGGCGAGGTTCTAAGTTGGACATGTACTATAAATGGAGAATCCTAAGTCTATCCTAGGGTCAGGTAGGGATAAGACCGATGAAAGTAGGAGTTGCCTAATTCCCCAGTTGCACATGACCATAGGGTCGGGAGGTAACAACTATCATTGTCTGAGGGCCATGGATTAGGAGATTGATCACCTTCATGAACTCATGGGACCCAAAAGGCAGATGAGTAGGGCACTCTCTTGATGCATGAGGGAAGAGGGATGACCCCAAAAGTGCTGGCACCCTATAGACCTAGAGGAGATGACCAAGGATTGTGAGGTGACCCAAGTAGGTTCGAAACCAGTTTTCCATGGAGGTAACTTTAATATCAAGATGATTGTAATATAGAAGCATAAACAACACGTTTCAACTTAGATTTAAAGGTGGACTGGCAAGGTGGGATGTACCATCTCTACTCTTGGAACAGGAAGAACTCTGTATTTGGACTGCAGCCAAATGCTTATTTCCTCTTGTTATGGGAGTGAGAGATAGGACAGTATGCATGCCATACACCAAGGATAAAAGATGATGTGAGTTGGAACGTTGCTACAAGGTGTGAGGATAGAGAGGGTAGCATGACCTGGTAAAGTGAATGATACATGGATGGTTTGCAAACGCTAAAGAGAAATAAGGTAGTCATCTAATAAGGATGTTTTTTAGCATGAGCAATGAGTTATACCAGGTTGAATTCAAAAAAAAAAATCAAGAGGTGAGTCTTACAAGGTTGAGTTTGATCACCATGTTGATGAGATCAGAGAGTGTACTTGATGAATACAGACCTAGAGTTGAGATGGGATGATAAGTGGAATACATAGAGGTGTATGTTACCTAATACCTAAGGATGTGAAGTGGTAATGGATGTTCTGGTTGAGATGTAACTGATTCGTTTGGGTTGACCCTAAATTTGGAAAGAAGATATGGTTGGCTAACACTAATGTGATGAGATCAGCTAATGGTTGTTTGGTTAGCCAGTCTAGTCCTTGATGCAATGAAAGGATGGTGGTAGAACCTCAGATGCACTTCTTTGGAAAAGAAGGTGTTGAAACACTGACCAGAGTGGTTTAGGGTTTCGTAGGAATCGATCTTGAGGAATCATGGAATATAAGAAATCATGATTGAAGATCACCATACACCGTGGATCTACTAAGGCAGTAAATGGCAATAGCACTTTGGATGCTTAAGATGAAGTTGCATGTGGTATATGGCCATGGAAGACAGGAGGTAAAGGATGAACCCCAGTAACCCAGTGTATCGATATAGAGGACGAAAGAGTCCCTGAGAGGGAATGGGAGTTCATCACTATGGATGTTGTGATAGGTCTCCCCTAGACCAAGGAAGGTCGAGATGCAATATGGGTTATGGTAGATCGTCTTACCTAGATGACATGAGAAAGAAAGAGTTCTGTCAAGGGACAAATCTGGTTGAACTACCCATGAGAGAGATGGTTCAACTAAACCATGAAGCGAGTCCAAAGGTTCTTGAGTTTGACCTAAAGGTTCCCTTCCAAAAGGTGGAAGTAGGTACATGAAGAACTCGATGTTAGTACAGTTTATCACCCCTAACTAATGGTTAGTATGATCCAGACTAAAGGGTCTGATGAGAGCATATGTGCTCGTTCAGGGTGATGGCTAGAGACAGTTCTTTTCCTATGAAAGATGTAATGATGACCACCATAGCTAGTATTGGGATTTAAAGAAGCTCTGTAAGGGAGGTTGTGTCGGTTACCACTTCAGTAAGGTGATGTTGGTGAAAGGACCACAGTGTGAGTAGATGAAGTCGCTTTGATCGTGCAATGGCTGAAAGGAGCCTAGAGACGACAATAGTCGTTAGCGGATGCAAAGTAGTCTGACATGCAGTTCACTGTGGGAAATATGTGACATGAAAAATCCGACCCCTCTGAGCTACAACTAAGGAAGCTGGGTCCCCGATACATGGATCCATTTGAGATGGATTGGTGGAGAAGATTATGGTTGAATTTACCCCTCGGGATAAAGTAATGTGTGATGAATTCCAGGTGTCCAATTTAGAGCACCATGTGAGGTACCCCGACCATGTGCTGAGCAATGAACCTAGTGAGCCCCCAAGGGAGGCTGAAATGGCCTGAGTCACCTGTGCCGTTTATAGATGACAGGATGAAAGAACTCAGAGAAAAGAATATGTGATGATAAAGGTTCTTTGGAAGCGCCATGAGTATGGTAAAGCCACATAGGGGCCAATGATGGACATGGAAAAGTCTTATCCTGAATTGTTTGTTTGCTTGATAAAATTTTGAGGACAAAATTCCTATAAGAGGGGAAGGATGTTACAACCCCAATTTTTGGGTTCATTTGGTGAGAAATGTAATTTCTCATATTAAAGATATTTGAACAAATAATGATATAATTTGGTTCGAATAAATGGATTTTGTTACAATAGCCTTGATGATTGTGTTGTGGGCTTTATTGGCTATTGGGCCCAAACAATAAGAAAATTCAATTAGTGAATGAATAATTGAATATTCGAGAAAAGAATAAGATGGAAACCTTTAGAAGGCAAATCCAAAGAAGGATTTCGTGCCTCTTGGGTTCCTTGGGTTCCAAGGAGTCCAAAGTTGCATAAAGAGTGCAATAAGAAAAGAAAAGATCAATTAAGTACTTCTTTATTAAGAAAGAAATTGAAAATAATGATAAAATGTGGAAAACAAGTGAAAAGATATATAATTGAGTTATCCTTTGTGGAATTTCGTATCCCAAGGATTCCTAATGATAAAAGGAATACCAATGAAGAAAATAAAAGAGAAATAAAGAGAAATCCCCAAAAAGGATTATTTTAATAAGAAATAAACAAGATAATGGGAAATAATGAAGAATAATGCATTTAGATGCATCTAGAAGGATAATGAGTATCCAATAAAAGGATTTCGAAATAATGGAGTGTCTTGGGATCAAAGGAGTCCCAATAAAGAAGAAAGATAGAGATAATACCAAATTTGGAAAATAAAAGGATAATGTGATACCTTATTAATGAATTATGAGGTATTGTTAAAAAAGAAAGTAATTTCTATTAAGAGAGAATAGAAATTCGTGGCCAATGAATAAAAAGGGCAAGCACAAAGAAATAAAAGAGAGAATTTCGAATTCCTTAATGACTAAGGATCATGGTTAAGCAAGGAGTTGCTAAGGAGACAGAAAATACTTCTTTATTAAGGAAAATTCCTTTCCTATTAGGAAAAGCCTTGTTTCTTTGAGGGCAAGTATGCTGGGGCTTGGATACTCTCCCCTATATAAGGGAGGAGCCCAGGGTCGAGCCCAAAGGATATCCCACACGTTTCTCTCACTTCCTCATCTTCTTCTTGTTCTTCCTTGAACAAACCCTAACCAAAGAGGCATAGGGCTTTCTCGGGGGCATATAGTTGCTGTAGCAGGATCACCGGAGAGGCACAGAGATACCACCGGGATCTAGGGTGGTTGGCCATCGTTCCCTACTAACCGCCGCCGCACAGCACCTGCAGAACGGCTGCCAGGCCGGCCACAGGTTGCAGGTCAGCCAGCAGGGGCCAGCCGTTCTAGCTGCGAGCAGGGGGCACCAATGGCTACGGAGGGGACCCACAGAGAGAGAGGGACCTTCCTTGGCGACCGACGAGGTCGAGGAAGGGGAGGACAGGTCACGCCCAGCGCGATCAGAGCAAGCAGCGCTAGGTTAGCGCGAGGAAGAAGAAGGGATGATGCACGCGGACGAAAATGCCCTCCGTGGGCTGAAGAGGCGCGTAACTTATCAAGGGTAAACATGTAAATCTATTATGTTTCCGGATCGCTACGTGCATGGAGATAGAGGTGACGTGGCGCGCCCTGATTGGCCAAGTAAGTAAAATCTTGCTAAAATCGTAATTAATTCTAGGAAACTCGGATTAAAACAAGTCTTATATGAAAGTTGATCCTCAGAACGAGAGGAACACCAAGAAATTATGTATGAAGCCTAATTCTGCTTGAAACTAAAAAAGTATAGGGTTTTACATCTTTTTGATGCATTAATTGATAGAAAAACCCTAGAATGATGTAAAAACGAACATGATGAATCTTTTATATGTTTTTGATCAATCTTAACCTGTTATGAATAAAAGGAATGATAAAATCATAAAAGATGATTAGTATGTTGGTTTTAGGGTTTTATGATCATGAACATGGTTTAATGGACTAAAAACCCTGATTTGAGTAAATATGAGTTTTAGTGGCCATAACACGATATTGCAAGAATACAATTGTAATATAATGATTCTTGAACATAGTTTGGATTAGAGAATCCTTAATAAAGGTAATTAAGATGATTAGGTTTTTGTAGGAAACCTTAGAAACCCTAAATTGAATATAAAGGATACATCTTTGAAGACATATAGGTTAATTTGAAAGATATTAACCTGTTGATTAATAATATAGAGTTTTCATCTGTTTGGTATACAAAATTGGTAGTTTTAGGGTTGTAATCCATAAGTGAAGAATAATTCATATGGGAACCCTAATTGGGGTAAAAGAAGAGGAAAACCATGATATTTCGGTTTAAGGAAGTAAATTACTAAATGATGATCCTAAGACTGTTAAGAATATTAAAAGGAGAGAATTTAAAGGTAGATTTGATGAATTAGGGTTCTTAATAAATAAGAATGGAGGCAAAACCCTAATTCCCAAGGAAAACCCTAAAATTGGAATAGAAATCCTAAGAATGATGATGATATTGAATAAATATTAATAAAAGGAAATTGGTATATTTATTTCAGGATTCTGTGCATGATTGGTTGCTTGATTGGGATTTCTATGTTCTGATTAATTCTGTATTTGAATCTGCAATACAGGTATGTGGTTACGCTTATGAATATCTCGAGTTAGTTTTTCGAGATTTACCGAAGTTTTCATCAATGTCATGAATTAATTGTTGGATGATTTTAATTCATGCAAACTATAATTTGGCTATGACTATCACATAAGATATGTGCCTACTAGCTCAGATCCTAGACCCCTCTGTGGCTTAATAATTGACCTAGTAAATGGCTACCAATGGAGTAGGTCCATCAGGTCATTAGATGACTTAATATATGGCTATCAATGGGGTAGGACCATCAAGTCATCATGAGTTAGATATTGGGCTACCTATGGGTAGTTCCATGTGACTCTATTACCCTAGGTATTGGCTACCTGTAAGGTAGGTCCATGGGGGTAAGAATCTACCTAAAGAGAGGTGGCATACAAGGGATAGCACAGAGTTAGGGGATAGGTAAGGATTGAGTAGTATGGCTTAAAATGTAATCTTGGTTGTTAAATGATTAATTGAATGATCACATTGTTAACATATTTGCATGATTATTGTTTCCCCCACATACCAGCTTCGGCTGACCGACGTTTTGTTTGTCGGTGTTTTAGGTACAATGAAAAGAACAAACAGTAAAGTGGCATATGTGGTACAAAATGAGAATTAAAGTGCAAAGGAGGATTAGATAGATTAGTATCTGTGTGGATAAAAGTTTTGAAATCCCAGTTTTAAAAAGTATGCAAAAGCTTTTAGTTTTCTCCATATTTCAGTATAGTTGGTAGAATTTAATAATTGTTAATGATTATTTGTCGAACCTTTGATCCGGGTTATTGGTTAACGGCTCTGTCCTTTCGGTCTCCCTTAATTGGGGGTTACCGGGAGGCGGGGTCGTAACACTCAAGGCCAATATTGGATCCATGTAAATTAACAAGGTATGACCTTCATAGTGCCACCTAAAGGGTAATATCTAAAGGATGAAATAGGGTCTTGTGGCATTGACCCACGTGGATAACATAAAAGGAAAAATTGGTTTAATAAGTTTTTCAAATTGGTTAAAGTTGTTTAACATGATACAAACTCCTTTACCAGTTGTCATGCTTGTTGTTTTAAGATAGACTAAGAGATTCGGCATATGAAGATAAAACTGGATTCCTTAAAGGGAATACATCAGAGGATGTGTATGCGACACAACCTAAAAGGTTTTACAACTTCATGAATGCAAATAAAGTCTGTAAACTGCAAAGTTCAATCCGGGATCTAAACAAGCATCTCAGAGGATGGATCTTTTAACTTGATAAGATAGTCAAAGAGTTTAACTTGAATAAAGATAAAATTTGAAATTTGTGATTACAAAATATTTAGTGGGATCATATACGAACATTATACATATGATGAGGAATACCATCTCAATATTGAGATCTGGCATGAAAAACCCCTTCGACAATTGAGGATTAGGTGATACATCTTATAAGATAATGATCAAGACCTATGAGATAGCTCTTGAATGTTTCACAATGGAAGTTTGAGCACATAGAATAGCAATGTGTTGATGGAGTTCAACACTAAAGGATTCAATGAGAGATAATATGGATTGGTCTCTCATGAACCTTATGTTCCAATTATTGTGAAGGAAGGAAATGGCATGATTAAGATACCATAGATTGTAGTAATGGATCTATCATGAATGCTATAAGTGTACTTATCCCATATAATCTTGTATGCATTGGACATGACAAGATGTTGGTAAATTCCAATAAGGGTTATTTGAATGTCATTAAAAACATCCATGAGTACTTGAGAAGTACTTAAGGATAAATTCCTATTCAATAAGGATAGCAATAAAAGGAAGAGTTGGATGTAAGGGGCTACGCCGATGCAAGCTTCCATAATGGCAAAGTGATCTCAATAAAATATGTTTGATTTAAAATGAAAAATGTTGTTAGTTGGAAGGGTTCCAAACTAATAGCCATTAATTCTATTCTACAATAGATGTTGAGTATACTTGTACTGTGAACACATAGTGATACTATATGGATCTAAAGGTTCATATGGTGAAATTATAGATGCTCCAACCATTGATGAATCGGTAGTGATAGTGTGACAACAATAGAGATACTTATTAGGCAAGGAATATCAAATACCATATTACGGTAGTTCTGTCTCATATAAGAAATCATATAGAGAAGAGATAAGGAAAAATGCAATATACTGACTATAAGAAAAGTGTTGCTAACCCACTGAATTAGCACTAGCACAGCAGGAACATGGTGGACATGTTTATATCACTAAGAATATGATTCATGGGTGATTGGATCTAAGTGCAAGTGGGTGTTTATTGGTATGATGTTCCCATAGATCCAATCATGTGATGATTAATATGGCATACGCCATAAAGGATTGTATTAATACTTATAAATGCAAGATTCCAATTCATTATGTTTCACTCAGTTTTGAGATAATGAGGAAATATTATGAATGTGTAAAGAATGAAAATACTCAATTGTAGGGTTTTAGGGGAGACAGAGAAGGCAGCGGAAACAAAAAATTTCTTCTCCCTTACCCAGAATGAAGGAATCACATCAACGTCTATACAGTAGGAAGGATAGTTTGTAGAGACATACCTTGTCCTGAGGCTTGCTCGGCAACGTTACCTCGTGGCTTGTGCGGTCTTCACCTCTGGTCTTGGACGGTGTCTGTGCAACTCCTGGTCTCACTGGGACTATCGAGATTGACAGTTGCCTCCGAGCGGCAGAAGTCTCCCGCCTCTAAAGTAGTCCACACGGATCACTTGGAACTCCGATCTCCTTGTCCCACAAGGATTTGGAAGGAGTAGCACCCTCCTGTCGGCGTACTAGTCACCGACACACTCTCCTTCAACCAGTCACTTTTCTACAGTTGTCTTTCCCTTCATGTGCCTCCCTTATTGGGTAGCACTTTCTCGGGCTCTCTCGGTTACCACAACTAGAGAGAACGACAACTTTGTAGAGCAACTAGTGTTCAGAGTTGTACTTTGAGACGCCCCCAATAACCCTATATATAGGAGGGTCATGGGACAGGGTTCTCTACCCCGGGGAATGCGAGATTAAAGCAGGAGTAGAAGGGTTCGAGATTTTTCACAAAACAACCAACTACGCTACCTAAACCGATCGTTTCAAGCATGAAACAGTCGATTGGGGACCTGAGCCGATCGGTTCACGCCTGAACCGGTCGGTTGGGACACCTGAGCCGATTGATTCACTTCTGACCCGGTCGCTTCGGACACCTGAGCCGATCGGTTCACTTCTGACCCGATCAGTTCGTGGTCCTGGTCCAACTCAAATTTACTTTCATATTTGTTTCCAACTAATCAAATATTAATCCTTGTCCAAATTGAATTTGTAGATGTGAAACAAATTGTATTTGCAAAATAGTCTTCTGACTTTCCAAAGGATCTCGGTTGGTCCACGAATCGACCGATTCAACAATTGAGTCGATCGTTTCATGACACATGAGCCGATCATCTCACTACCTTGAGCCAACCGGTTCACCAACCTGAGCCGATCGGTTCATCCCTATGAGTCGATTGGTTGGGGCAGCAGACTCTGCCAATCAATCAATTGTAGTTTCAATCAATCCGATACTCTAATCAATTGGTCAAACACCTTGAACACTATGATACTGAGCTATCAATTGATTGAGTGTTTAATTGAACTACCAAACTCCTTTAGTAATCAATCTAAACAACATTTGTGGATAAACTCCTCTTCCAGGTTAAATCCTATGTGTGTGACCCTGCAGGTCCATTTCACATTGGCAGTGAAAGTCCATAACACTTATGACTTCACAAGCAACGAGCGGTGCCTAGTCACACATCAGTGCTACCCAAGTGAAAAGGAAAGTTGGAGAACAACTTTCAATCCTACAATCCATGAATGGTGTTACAGTGAATGTATAATTCCTTTATCACTGATATCCCGAATGAACTCGAGGCATGGAACAATCATCTTGTCAACGTTCATTCACTTTCTAGTTCTCAGAGTAGATTGGAGGAGATATGTATGACATCAATATCACATACTGATTCACACATGCATGCACACCTATCTCAATCCTACTCATCAAGTGGCCATGGATATCAAACTCTCTCAGGAGGGACAAATCCCATATCTATCACTCACCCCTCAAAATCCCCATGTGTCAAAGCCACCCAATCATCACCTTTATAAAACCCATGTTTTAGGACTGCGTTTGATGATGTCAAAGTGTACCTAACGACATGTGTTGAGTGTAGTGATTTCAGGTCAAAGAATCACACTCGCCACCATCATTATGAGAACTGACTGTGACTACCGTGTCATGGTTCCATGTGTCAAACTCATGGTGGGTCTGTCCGGTACGCTTGTTCTCTAACAAGTACCTATGTGTTTGGTTTGATATCTCCATATCATGACTAATGAGATTCTATCATCAACCAACACCACAATCTAGTCTTGTGTGTCATTGTTGTCTGTCTACCTTCCACAATGACATCCGACTATGGAAATAATAAGTACGTACAAACTCTTAGCATCCATATGATCTCATCGTTCAGATCCTGAACCTGAAAGCAAACGTCGTTGAGTATTGTCATTCTCTAGAAATTCAATCTATTCTATCATTATCTCATATGACTGAACCAGAAAGAATTGGAAGCTTGCCTTTGATGTTTATCAAATCAATCTTAATGTATCCCACCAATCATCCCATGATTGGCTCTCAGGGCATATTTACCAACAGACTCCCACTTGCACTGCGAGCCAATCACCCTTAAATCATATTCTTAGTGATCTTCAAACATGTCCCGCACGTTACTATGATCTAGTGCTAACGTAGTGAGTTATGGCAACACCTTGCCAAAGTCGGTATTAACTGCATGTCTCTCTTCTCTTCGTTGTACGTCACACGTATGAGATGGAGTTGTCGTAATATGCAATCTAGTATTCCTTTGCTAACCTTTAGCCACATTGCATGACCAAGCACTCCTAGCTTGTCATCAATGACCAGAATAACTATAAGTTCATCTCTATGAACTCCTAGATCCATATAGTATCCACTGCTGTTCTCTAACACACGGATACTCAGCATTTCCTTTTAAAACAACTTCATTGGAACATTTCCATTTATCAACAAACATTCACTTTTATATATCCCATATATATTTTGCGATTAATTTTCTGTCCTTTTTGGAAGTTCGCATAAGTGTAATTCTTTACAATGAACCCTTCCTTATTTCCATAGAACTAGCACTTCTCAAGTACTTATCAAGTTCTCATGGTATTCTAGTAACCCTAACTGGAACTAGACATACATCCACTCGTCGTGTCCCACATACGAGTTATCAGGATGAGCATATCATATTGTCATGTCCTACATACAAGATGATAAATGCATTTTGTTCTTACCATGTCCATACATGCAAGATGATGGGATGATTACATACATGATAGATCCATATCTATTCTTAGTGTTCCCATTCTTCATAAGAATTAGACACTTGGCCTTGGGATACTAACTCCATGTAACATGGACAAGTTTTCTCCCACTGAATCTGTGTATACTGAACCTTTCAGTATAGATTGCCAATGTATGCTCTCTCTTTTCAGGTCAAGAGGTTTTCGAGAACTATCTCTATAGATCTCTATTCCTATCACATAGGAAACGTCTCTATCTTCCCTAAAGATAATTTCCACTTTGGATTTCCATTCTAGAACATTTCCATTTCACATCAACATGTGGAATGTGAATACGCTCCCACTAAATCACAAATCTCTCTTTATCTTTGACATATCAGTCAAACCTTTTGACTATATCATCAAAGTGAAGATCCAACTCTGAGTTGCTTGTACTCAATCAATCACATTGATTAGTCCATTGTAACTTATAGACTTCATTTGCATTAATGGATTCACAAACCTTATAGGTTGTGTCACGTACGCATCCCTGTCTTATTCCTCATAGGAATGTGGTTTTAGTATCCATATGCCAAATCTCTTAGTGATTAAGTTGCAAGCATCATCCTTCTCAAAATGTTATCCATGTGTCTTAACGCTTAAGACTCATTCACACTTATGGTGCTACCATCAAGGTCATTCCTTATGGTTTACATGGAAGTCATTTAGGATGTAATGGTCATAAACCATAACTCAAAATCTGATTTCTCATATTCATCTAGATAGTTGATTCATCACATGACCAACTCATCACATAGATAATCAGGGTGTATCTGTCAAGGATATAAGAACTCACAACTCTTTGTGATTCTCAATGTCCTTTATTAGTGTAGGGTATTCTTTATTTAAGATGCACTTAGTTATTTGATAATCATCCTCTAACTCCTTAGAGTATGACTCCTTTTGATTTATACATCACCATTCCTTAATCATGAGTTCATTATGATACACTATCATAATCACTCATAAGGATCTCAAACATTTGGTTCAGGTATTTCATTCATTGGTCTAATCAAGAATTAACACTTTACCAAATTTGTACTTCATCTATGATATTCTTGAACACTTCAAGATATTCATATTGGTATTTCTCTAAACACCATTTGAAGTATCAACATTAACTCCAATAGGTATGTAAATACATCACATGTATTATACTTAATAGGATAATCAATCTCCCACTATGACTAGTGAAGATTGATCATGTCCAAGAGATTCATGTCTCCTACTGGTTCTCTAACCAAAAGAGTCTAGATTTATCCATCATATGGAAACTAGAAATGAATTTCTCATGATTTTTGCTAATTTGATTGTTTGAGTTATCAATAACTTTTAGGTATCATTTTATCTGATGCATACCAAGTACCACAAGATAAGCAAGGCATTGCCACAAAGATTGAAACATCAACTTTATTGATTTCCATCATTGTCATACAATATGCAAAAATTAAGGTGTTTCTTATTCATTGGCAAATATGAAATAGCAGTTCATAACTCTATTACATGCCTTCAAGGCTGAAAATAAACTAAAGTACTCCTATCTATGGCGGCAACACTTGCCCCATTTATTGGGTGCTTTACACTTTATATCTTGGTATCATATACCTCAAAAAGTGTTACAAGTTTATTTCATGACACCTTTAGGTGGAGACGTCTGTCGCCTCCTTCTTCTTTAGTTCTTCTAGATAGAGTGGACAATTCCTTTTCCAATGTCCTGGCTTTTGACAATGGTGGCAATTGCCTCTCTTAGTCATGCCTCCCTTGGCCTTGAGAGTTGAAGACGACTTTATCTTTGATATGTTTTGAACTCAGAAAAATATAATCTAAATATGGCGTGGTTTTGATAACCAATTCACTTATATAAAAAGGATGATTTTTAGGGTTTTAAATATTTAATGAAAACCTAACCCTAATTCTACATATATGCATCATAGGTGCTTTGGAGACCTAGGCTTGGATCTAGGACTGATTTTGGTCTATTTAGATTCTCGTGTAAGGTATTCTTGAATCTCCTATTATACTTTTTGAGAAATAACCTATCTTTATCATTCTCCTTGTCCCATGGACATTAACCTACACCATATCTTGTTCTTTTGGAAAATATGCTTCATGTGAAGTACCTTTCATTTGTTATTGATTTTGGGACATTCTTTTGGTCTTTCATTATGTTTCGTTCATGGTGGAACTCTATATGATGACATGTGATGTGGATGTATATGTTGGTCACTTTTGTGGTGATTAATTTGTAAAATCTGACTATACTTTTTACTTTCCTCTATTAAGCATGTTGTGTGACTCAGTAGCCCTAGAGTAATATAATTGTATTGGTTTTGAGTTGTGTTCCCTTATTTATTTTTGGGATGGAGGTTATGTGCCCCATACATGGGCTTCAAATTTATGAGGTTTGACCCACATTTATATATATATTGGGATTTTGGTTATGTGCCAATCTCTATCAGGTTTCAAGTTAATGAGGCTTGGCAACCTTTGTTATTTATGTTGTTATAGTGCTATGTTTATCTCACATAAATGCAGGTTTTTATGGGTTTTGTGCCCTAGTTTCATATTATGTTCTTATGTGGCACAACTTTTTTGATTATTTATCTCAAGTATTTCCTCTATCATATGATAGTGATTCTTTCCTCTTATGCCCCTTTTTGGGTAGTCCTTTTCTTTTCCATGGGAAGCCATTAGATTTGTTGTCCTTTATTCCAGATATTGCTCAATTTCCTTTTTAGCATGCTCATACCAGCCTTTGGTGATGTCATCTATTTCTCTTCTTATTGGAGTATGCTTCCAGCCCTAGGTGAATGACCAGGAGGACATGGCATGAATCTTAAGGATTTTAAATCTCAGAGACAAACTTGTATGGTTTAGATTTTCCTCTACTAGATCCTTATGTTGGAATATCCATGTAAACCCTATATGGGAGATGATGATGTGTCTTTTGTATAAATTGAATATAGTCACCGCTGCTAAACTTTGGTTAGTTTGAATACCATTAATAAGATTTGAAAATTTTACACCTGCTCCAACATATCTTTTGGGTGAGTTTGGACTGGAGGTTCTATTATTCAAATTTTAAGTAGGGAGTGAATCCCCTTTCAGGTTCCACTCCTTATAGTAGTAAAAAAATGTTACTATGGATGCAATGGACATTAGTTAGATAAACTAAAATGAATAGACAAAAAAGAAATTATACTCATTAACGTAATGTAAGCTCCTAGGTTGAACAAGCCCAATTGGATGGTAATATAAAGATGGTATAAAGGTAACTAAACTATAATACAACAAAACCTTCTAGGACTTATGCCCTAACTAATTATAAGGGTTGAATTGTGGAAAAAATTCTTTGGAAAGTAAGTTGAACATGTTAGGAAATTATACATTTAAAGAAAATACATGTTGGGCGAACATGATAATAAACAAAGTCAAATGAAATATGATGTTAATTAATATTGTAAATTAGTTATATATGAATGGTAAATTAGTACAAAAATTGTAATTTTCTTTATGTTAGGCATATTGACATGCTAGGTTGTGAATGGGTGGGTTTTGGTGTAAACTCCTCTTTATGGGTGGTGTTTTGTAACATACATGAATCTAGACATATTTATTAACATTCCCTCTTCTGGGTTCTTTTTACTTACTATAATATTAAGTCCACTTGTTGCCTTATTTAGAATATATTAGCAATGAGTTAGTCAAATAACATCACAAATATATAAATAATATATATATTTATATTTGAATATCTAAAATAAAATAACCAAATAAATAAATTACTAGGTTTGATTGTACAAATCCAACAATTGATTAGTTCTGACACTAAAATAGTAATCTAGAACCTTCCTAAATTTTTTTGATTAAATACAATCAATAAATATGAAATAATGTATGAAACTGATTCAAAAAGACATTTAATATATTATTTGAGTACTTAACATACAAGTCATAAGAGTTAAATACCAAAATGTTTTCAAAAAATAAAATTGATGTTAAAATTTAGTTTATCATACCTTAAGTAGTCAACACATCAATTTTTTTATCAATCATGCTCCTTTTCACTATTCATTTATTTTCTTAGAATCCTACCTATAATACATTTCAATATTATATTTAACACTTCACTCAATTAATGAATTTAATCACCCATCAATGTAATGTGGAGTGTTTCTTCAGCTTCTTCCCCTTCACTATGCATCTTGTGCTTCCCGAATATGCGGACTGACAATTTGTTTTGTAAATTGTGCAATCCTCTCTTCCCTACTACTCTTCCACACCTGCCCTATTTATCCCTTCTTTACCTCATGCCCTATACTTCTTCCCTCTTCCTTTCTTCCTTGATCGATTCTCAACCATATCCATGCACTTGTTTGGTGTCTTATAGATTGTAAAATGTAGCAGCAAGGCATCACTGTCCCCTAGAACAATGGCCATTTTTGACTACTTTAGCCACCAAAAATCTAAAAGATGACTCCTTTATTTTCCTGGTACTTGTTAGGCAATATGATAGAGAGGGAAGGAGGGTTCCTATAATATCTACAATCCTACTATAGTCATTGTCAACAATGAACACCAACACTCCTGCCTTCCCTCATTTGGTCATTCCCATGAAAGACCTATCCGCCAACAACTATGTCCCTTCTACAACCACTGCCAGCCATGAACTTTCTATATCCACCACCAAATCTGGCCCGTCTACATCCTCCACCAATGGTTGCTACACTGTTCATCTTCATATGTCATCTTCTTCCTCCCTTATACCTCAATACACCATTTAACTTATAGTTGAATCAATTTGCCAATATCCACAACACAAAACCATCATGCCATTATAAGAGAAAGAAAAGCCTGCCTAGTCTACCACTTATGATTTTGGGTTCCTGATGATTGTATTCTACGATTCTAACTCCCTAAAACCTACTGCCATGCTCCTCATAAAGCAATTATTTCCACAACTTCATGAAGTCAGAGATCAAATTCATCCTTCTCACATCGACTGCAATGGATAATGAAGTTCAAAAACCTTCATAGAATGGTTATAGGTCATGATGCCTATTTCCAGTTACATGAGGAGAAGCACCAATAGCTTTGGTCATGCTCAAGTCATAAAAGGACCAAGTTTTAGACATCCCCGCTTCATTAAAATTCTTGTTGTTGTCTACCCATTTAACATGGAGGTAGATTGACGAAGTCACAAAGATCAATCAGGAGAAACACACATCCATAAATCATTTGTAAGTTAACAATCTTCCTTTTATCAAATTGATTCCAAAAGATGTTAATATGACTAAGGGATGCAATGGTTGAAATAACATTATTGAGTAATAGGCATACTATAGACAATCATAGTATTTAGTAGGGTTTTATCACCTTAGTTACGTACACATATAAGTATTACATTACATACATCGACACCTATTATACAATGGGTCTCAGCCTATTTTACTATGTGGTATAACTTCACACTAGTACATTTGTGACCTCTAGTGTCACTTCTCCTAATATAGGTTCGACATAATTGAAATTTAATGATTTTATGAATTTGGACTTAATTGAGAAGATTGTATGCTTTACATCATGCCATTATAAAATGTAGTTACAACCTCAATTTTGCATATGTTTTCATAATTGAAATGTAATGATTTTATGAATTTGGACTTAATTGAGAAGATGTATGCTTTACTTCAAACAATGGATTTCTTTGCAAATCTCCCTTTTGATAGGAATTTCATGATTCCTATTATTATATCAATCAATTAATGGATATAAAAGAGAAGAAAAGAAGAAAAGTCCAAATAATAGAAAAAGATACAAGATAATGAAGTATTTATGAGAAATACATAGAAATCTCTAGAAAGTGGCATTAATGGCCTCAATTGAGTAAATTTCCTTTATAATAACCTTGTTGGTTGCTTTGTGGGTTTTATTGGCTATTGATCCCAATTAAAAGAAAAAGGAAAAGAAAGGTAAAAGGAATTTATTGAATAAAGGAATAAATAAGAAAATGGGTAAAAGATAATGAAAAGGCTAAGGAATATTCCCAAGATGGGATTTCAAGCAATTAAGGTTCCTTGAGGTCCAAGGAATTCAAGATAATAATTTAATGGCAAAGGAAAGAGAAAATACGTGAGAAATATTTATATTTAAGTGATAACTTGCAACTAAAGAAAAGGACCCGATTTCTTTAGATAATAAGCCCAAATTTGGTATGATGAAATATTAAGTCATTAATAAGATTCCCTCAAAATTTGGGATAAAATGGAGCTATGTATAAGGAGTTGTGATTTTTCCAAGTTATCCTAAATAATAAGGAATTATCTTGAAAATAGGAATTCAATTTCCTTTTTGGTTGAACGCGAGTAATGTGGACCGTTGGATCTGAGATCCAACGGTGTTTGGCTATTCCTTCCCTTATTTGGAAGATGAAAACTTGTGGCCAGATAGGCTATTTTTCCAAGCCGGATTTCTCGCGATTGGGAGCACAAGAGGAGTTGGAATTAGTCCCAACATCTTCGGGAGTACAAGATAAGGCAAGCAATCCTAAATTTGTAGTGGTTTCGGGGATCCTATCGGGTTTACCCAATTTGTTCAAAACCTACAGAGAGACATAGACCAAGGCTATAAAAGGAGGGGGCCATAGGCCCTCGGGGAGAATAGGGAGTCTCCGCAAGACTCTGCACGACCACTGTTTCCCTTCCCCATCCCCAATTGCTTTGCTAGCCTTGGTCGTCACGTCGCTCACAACCAGTTCCTCTTCCATGGACTCTCTAGATATGATGGGTGACGGTAGAGCTGCGGTGGGTAACCCAACCACTTTGGTAGGAGCATGATGATGTTTTCCACTTGCGGTGCTGGCAGGGAGGGAGGTAGACTCCCAGCCTTGTTCTTCTCGCCCGCAAGACATCAGGCGATGGAGAGGAGGGCCGCACGGCGGGTCCTCTGTTTCACAGAGGAAACAGGGGAATCGACCCCGTTCTGTGCATGCCTATGAGGAAGACGAAGACCCAGACTGGGTAGCTGGGTAGGCGGATCCACGTGAGGGTCCGCGAGCCAAGAAAGGAACTCATCAAAAAATGAAATAAACGAGACACGTGTCGACTATTGATTGGCTAGGGTAAGATTATTTTGAAAAAATTATAGAAAGAGATTGGTAGCTCAGATGGAAACATGTGATATATGAATCTTGCTCAGAAAAACATAAGGAATCCAATAAAAATATATTCAGACCCTATTTCTGCTTCTAATTTGAAGATTACATAAAGTTGATAACTTTAATGCTTTAATTAGATTAAAGCTCTAGATCTTGATTGAGGATGTATTTAATAGACTTAGATGATACTAGTAATCAAAGTATGACTTAATTGCATAAATATGATGAAAGAGATCTAATTAGAGATATATGTTCATAACTTGTGTATTTAGGGTTTCATAGTTTTAATAGTGCATTAAAAGGGTTAAAAACCCTAATTCAGATAGTTATGAGGTTTAATGAATCTAAATATGCGAATCAATCTAGAAGGCATAAAAATTGTGTTATTGGATAATTGTGGATAAAAACCTTTAATTTGTTAATTAGGGTTTCCTAGTGTATAAAAGTGAAATTAATGATAAATCAGGGTTTGCTAACCTAGAAGATGTGAAATATAGTAATTAGGGTTCCTTTGAGAATCGAACTATAATTCTTTATTAAGTTGTCAATTCAAAGGAACCTAAACATGATAATTGACCTTAATGATCGTGTCATGACTTAAAAGGATAAAGATGGTAGTTTTAGTGTAAAAGAGGCATAATAGACTTAATTGACTTTCAATTGTGCCTATGATGTTGAAATTAGGGTTTGTGAACTAAAAGAGCATTAAAAGTGATAAATACATAATGGAGGCTAATACCCTAATAAAACCCTAAAGTTGGCCTAGAAATCCTAAGGTAGCATCCAAGTCAACCTTGAGAATGTTTTGAATAAAACAATCACACTTGGATGTTATGCATTATTTTTAGGATATTTTTGATTGCTTGATTGTTCTTGAATATTATTGCTTGGACATCAAGTTGCTCTGAATCAGGTATGTGGTTACGCTTATGGTTAATCACTTTAGTTTCACAGAAATTCCTAGACGTTTTATCGGTTGCCTAAAAATAACTGCTTGAATGACTTTTATTTCATGAAACTATAAAGTGACTATGATTATCACCATAAATATATATACATGACTGGCTCAGATCCTGATCCTCCTCTGTGGCTTTACTAATGATGAAAAGGGTAACCTAGTATAAGGCATACTTGTTAAGTAGGACATCAGGTTATCATGAGTTAGGAATTGGACTACCCACGTGTAGTGCCATGTGACTCTTTAGCACACCATGAGTTATGGAGTGGGCTACTTATGGGTAGTGCCATGCGACTCAACCCTAGAAATTGATTCACCTATTAGGTAGGATCATGAGGGGTTTAATGGGGATATACCATAAGGAAGGTAGCATCTAGGTCCACTATAGGGACAGTGCAGAGGCTAGGGTATGTATGGATTGAGCAGTTAAGTTTAAAATGTAAGGTTTGTTTGCTAAATCATAATTGCTTGCAATATGTTGTTACAGTTAATTACACGATTATTGTTTCCCCCACATACCAACATATTCATTTATGATGAGCGACGTTTTGTTTGTCGGCGTTTTAGGTACAAATTGAAAAGGACAAACAATAAAGTGGCATATTGTGAAATTAAGAAATAAGTGTATGGAGGATTAGTTAGAATAGAGTCCAGATATGGATAGAAGTTAGATATCCATGTTTTTGAAAAAGGTATGCAAATATTTATTTAATTCCAGCTTTCAGTATAGTCATGGTAGAATTTAGTAATTCTTACTGATTATTTGTTGAACCATTGATCTGGGGAATTGGGATAACGACTCTGACCTCTTGGTCTCCCTTAATTGGGGGTTACCAGGAGGCGGGGTCATTACATTTGGTATTAGAGCATTGGTTCCTCATTTAATATTTAGTAATTATTAAATTTTACAAACTCTGTAGAACCCAAGGGAGTTATTAGAGGATTTTCCGAAAGACAGAGGTGTCTAGAAAAGGATCACGTCTGGGGGCTGGCAATATTTTCCTCCACACCGCTAGTCGACATACGAGGACTCCCAGATCTGTGTGACTACCTGGCCAATGTCTTAGGATCTTACTCGAAATAAGATACCTTTAGGACTCTCTCATCTATTTTCATCCCTTCTCAACCTTAATTCTATTAGGATTATAAGGTTTAGGGTTTTCTCTCTCTTCCTCACCCTCTCGAGGTATGGGTAAAGTTGATAAGGTTTAAGGAATCCTCCACCAAATTAATGAAAAGCATGTAAATAAGATTTCATAGACATGAGCTTAATAGTTTAAGCATAAACTAAAGAATGGGTGCATGCTTAGGTCGTATGACATGTGTTGTCATGAGAGACCTAAGGTTAGACCCTTTGGTCAGGAGGATGAGTAGAGAGTTGGTTTTGGAGGCAGAGATCTCCATTAAAGGTAGAGACCTGGCACATCCTCTGGGGATGATGTTAATCCTAACCCCAAGTGGTGGTTAGAGAGGGATGACACAATGAGTTAGATGTCATGGTAGACCAGGTGTGTGGGTAGACGTGCTTTTGGTTTGGATACTCGTGACGATATGAGCCATGTGAGGTTGGTTAACCTAGTACCTTTGGCGACCCAACCCTGGGAAGGGTCGTGCATGGTAGGGTGAAGGATAACTCCTTCGCTGATGAGGTTAGTGATGACCATATAGAAACCCTTATAGGTGTATATGAGTTGGGATGAGGCATGTGCTTACATGAGATGACACGACAGTAGTGCTGGAAGTAGGTTGAGCCCTAGCCAGGAGAGTATGTTTGATAGCTTATGAGATAAGCATGAAGAGTTATGGATAATCTGGAGCATTCATAGGTTTCTCTCATGTATGTGTACGCTTGTGAGCTTGATCCACCTTAGAGAGAGGACCTCCAGTAGTAAGGTTGTTGTAGGGTTAAGATCTAGAGAGAGAGAGAAGGGCCTGAGCTAGAAGGCTGGAAGTTTAGACTTCGGGTTAGGAGAAACCCTGAGAAGTTGAGGATGATGCGACCTAAGTGGATGGTTGATGTTGCCTCGTACATGACCCCTAGAGGCTGATGGTATCTTGGTTGCCTTAGAGGAATCAAACTCTAGAGAGAGGATGAGGCTGCTGGTACCTATGTGCCTATGGTATAGGTGTTTACCCTCTAGGTATAGGAGGAAGAGTTCCTTAGACCATGAAGAGGTTTAGTAACAAGTTGTGAGGCCTTATACCTAGTTGGTTGTCCTTGAGGAGGACTCCACTCTGAGGTGTTATTCAAGTGGAATGATAATAGGATGTGCATGCCATACCTTATACATGCTTGGTTAAAAGGTTGAGCATGCAGTTGGACATCAAAAAAGTGAACCTAGGGTTCCTAGACCTAAGAGGGGAAGTAGTGGTGCCTGGTGCACCTGATGCTCATGACGAGATTTGAGTTTCTATAGATCTGAGCATGGCACTCCTCATTATTTGAGGAATGGGAACTCCTGAGATTAAGGTATGTTTGATGAACCCCTCACATCTAAGTTGGTGACATGGGCAAGTATGTTTTTGGTCCAATGTTGAGGAATGAGAACAAGTATGACCTATCATGAAGACCTATCATGGTTTAGTAAGTGGTATTTGGTTAGCTACGAGCCTTAGTAGCCTGCTAGGGTTAAGCTTGCTCATGTGAAGGTAAACCCTGGACATAAGGACATTTGTGACCTTTGTTTCTATCAAGAGATAGTTTCCTCCCATCCTGGGAGAGGGACCCTTTTGTAGGGTGTATGTCAGATTTTGTTGGGTTTGAGGAAACCATAAGAGGTCTCATAGGATCTTGAGAAGGTAAGTGAAGAGTACATAGTATAAGAGTGAACTTGTAGACCCATAGATGATCATCTCTGAGTGCATGTGGATGTGTTACCATGGAGGTAACTGGTATGGAGCCTGACCGAGGTAGATAGGTCGCCATGACCCCTATGAAAGGATATAAGTTAGACCATGATGTAGAGAGAGATGATGGAGACTTGGGTAAGGTTCTAAGTTGGACATGTACTGTGTTTGGATCCTAATTCTATCCTAGGGTCAGGTAGGGATAAGACCGATGAGAGTAGGAGTTGCCTAATTCCCTAGTTGCACATGACCATAGGGTTGGGAGGTAACATCTATCATTGTTTGAGGGCCATGGGTTAGGAGATTGATCACCTTCATTAACTCATGGGACCCAAAGGGAAAATGAGGAGGGCACTCTCTGATGCATAAGGGAAGAGGGATGACCCCAAAAGTGTCAGCACCCTACAGACCTAGTGAAGATGACCAAGGATGGTATGATGACCCGAGTGGGTTTGAGATCAGTTTTTCATGGAAGTAACATTGATATTGAGATGATCATGACTTGAAGGTGTACTGGCAATGTGGGATGTACCATCTCTACTCTTGGAACAAGAAGAACTTTGTGTTTGGACGGCCGCCAAATGCTTATTTCCTCGTGTTACGGTGGTGAGAGATAGGATAGTACGCATGCCATACACCAAGGATAAAGATGATGTGAGTAGAAATGTTGCTATGAAGTATGAGGATAGGGGTAATAGAATACCCTTGTGGAGTGTACGGTCTGTGGATGGTTTACAAACATCAAGAGAACTAAGGTAGTCATCTTATGAGGATGTTTTTATCATGAGCTATGTGGAACATATGAGTTATGCAAGGTTGAGTTTAATAACCAAGAGGATGAGCTCTGAGTTTACTTGACGAAGATAGACCTAGAGTCCGAGATGAGATAATAAGTGGAATACATGGAGGGGTATGTATTCAATGTTACCTAGCACCTAAAGATGAAAGGTGGTAATGGATGCTCATATTGCGACGCAACTGCCTAGTTTAGCCAGTGGAAAGGCTGGAAGAGGTGGTTAGGTGGACCCTAAGTTTGTGAGATATGTTTGGCTAACACTCAGTGATATGTTGATTGAGTTAGTGGTTGCTTAGTTAGCCAGCCTAGGGCTTGTTGTGATAGAAGGATGGTTATAGAACCTTAGATGCACTTCTCTGGAAAAGAAAGGGGTGAAACCCCAACTAGAGTGTTTTAGGGTTTCTGAGGAATCAACCTTGAGGAATCATGACATATAGGAGGTCATGATTTTAAGTTCACCATACACCATGGTACTGCTAAGATAATAAGTGGTAGTAGTACTTGGGATGCCTAAGAAGTTATGGAGTTGCATGTGGCTTGTTGCCATGCATGTCAGGAGGTGAAGGACGAATACCAATAACCCATTGAGTTGATATAGAGGGTAAAAGTCCCCGAGAAGGAATGGGAGTTCATCACTATAGATGTTGTGGTAATTCTCCCTGGACCAAGGAAGGTCAGGATGCAATATGGGTTATGGTAGATCTCCTTACCTAGATGACATGATCTAAGAGAAAGAGAGAATAATGTCGGAAGACAGATCCGATTGAACTACATGCAAGAGAGATGGTTCAACTACACAATGATGCGAGTTCAAAGGTTCTTGAATATGACCTAAAGATTCACTTCCATAAGGTGGAAGTAGATACATGAAGAACTCGATGTTAGTATAGTTTATCACCCCTAACTAATGGTTAGTATGATCCAAACTAGAGGGTATGATGAGAGCATGTGTGCTCATTCAGGGTGATACACAGAGACAGTTCTTGTGCTATGTAAGATGGGATGATAACCACCATAGCCTGTATTGGGATGTAAAGAAGCTCTGTAAGGGAGGTTGTGTTGGTCACCACTTCATTAAGATGATGTTGGTGAAGGGACCTCATGAAGGTCAGAAAAAGACCACCGTGTGTGCAGATGAAGTTGCTTTGATCGTGCAATGGATGAAAGAGAGCCCAGGGGCGACATGAGTCATGAGCTGATACAAAGTAGACTAACATGTAGTTCACTGTGGGAGAATATGTGATTTAAAAATCTGACCCCTCTGAGCTATAGCTGAGAAAGTTGAGTCCCTACTACATGGGTCCACTTGAGATGGATTGGTGGTGATGGTTATGTTTAGCCTTACCCCTCAGGATAATGTGATGTGTGATGAGTTCCATGTGTCTAATTTAGAGCATTATGTGAGGTACCCGGGCCATGTGCTGAGCAATGAACCTAGTGAGCCCCAAGGGAGGCTAAAATGACCTGAGTCACCTGTGAGGATTATAAATGCCAAGGTGAAAGAACTCAGAGAAAAGAATATGTGATGATAAAGGTTCTTTGGAAGCGCCATGGATAGGGTAAAGCCACATAGGGGCCAATGATGGATATGGAAAAGTCTTCCTGAATTGTTTGTATGCTTGATGGAATTTTGAGGACAAAATTCTTATAAGAGGGGAAGGATGTTACAACCTCAATTTTGCATATGTTTTCATAATTGAAATGTAATGATTTTATGAATTTCGACTTAATTGAGAAGATTGTATGCTTTACTTCAAACAATGGATTTCTTTGCAAATCTCCATTTTGATAGGAATTTCATGATTCCTATTATTATATCAATCCAATAATGGATATAAAAGAGAAGAAAAGTCCAAATAATAGAAAAAGATACAAGATAATGAAGTATTTATGAGAAATACATAGAAATCTATAGAAAGTGGCATTAATGGCCTCGATTGAGTAAATTTCATTTATAATAACCTTGTTGGATGCTTTGTGGGCTTTATTGGCAATTGATCCCAATTAAAAGAAAAAGGAAAAGAAAGGAAAAAGGAATTTATTTGAATAAAGGAATAAATAAGAAAATGGGTAATAGATAATGAAAAGGCTAAGGAATATTCCCAATATGGGATTTTGAGCCATTAAGGTTCCTTGAGGTCCAAGGAATTCTAGATAATAATTTAATGGCAAAGGAAAGAGAAAATACGTGAGAAATATATATATATATTTTAGTGATAACTTGCAACTAAAGAAAAGGACCCTATTTCTTTAGATAATAAGCCCAAATTTGTTATGATGAAAGATTAAGTCATTAATAAGATTCCCTCAAAATTTGGGATAAAATGGAGCTATGGATTAGGAGTTGTGATTTTTCTAAGTTCTCCTAAATAATAAGGAATTATCTTGAAAATAGGAATTCAATTTCCTTTTCGGTTGAACGTGAATAATGTGGACCGTTGGATCTGAGATCCAACGGTGCTAGGCTATTCCTTCACATATTTGGAAGATGAAAACATGTGGCCAGATAGGCTATTTTTCCAAGCCGGATTTCTCATGATTGGGAGCATAAGAGGAGTTGGAATTAGTCCCAACATCTTCGGGAGTACAAGAGAAGGCAAGCAATCCTAAATTTGTAGTGGTTTCAGGGATCCTATCGGATTTGCCCAATTTGTTGAAAACCTACAGTGAGACATAGCCCAAGTCTATAAAAGGAGGGGGACCTTTGGCCCTTGGGGAGAAGAGGGAGTCTCTGCAAGACTCCGCACGACCACTGTTTCCCTTCCCCATCCCCAATTGCTTTGCTAGCCTTGGCCGTCAAGTCGCCCACAACCAGTTCCTCTTCTATGGACTCTCCAGACATGATGGGCGGCGGTAGAGCTGTGGTGGGTAACCCGACCACTTTGGTTGGAGCATGATGATGTTTTCCACTTGTGGTGATGGCAAGGAGGGAGGTGGCTCCCAGCCTTGTTCTT
Source organism: Alisma plantago-aquatica (assembly GCA_963693085.1). Classification (NCBI taxonomy): domain Eukaryota; kingdom Viridiplantae; phylum Streptophyta; class Magnoliopsida; order Alismatales; family Alismataceae; genus Alisma; species Alisma plantago-aquatica. Next base: position 1,129,427,434 of record OY856410.1, read on the forward strand.
CTCGCCCGCGAGCCATCAGACGATGGAGAGGAGGGCCGCACGGCGAGTCCTCTGTTTCACAGAGGAAACATGGGAATCAACCCCGTTCTGCACACCCATGTGAGGAATATGAAGACCCAGACCGGGTAGACGGGTAGGTGGATCCGCACGAGGGTCTGTGAACCAAGAAAGGAACTCATCAGAAAATGGAATAAACTGGACACATGTGGGCTATTGATGGGCTAAGGTAAGATTATTTTGCAAAAATTATAGAAAGAGATTGGTAGCTCAGAAGGAAACATGTGATATATGAATCTTGCTCATAAAAACATAAGGAATCCAGTAAAAATATAATTAGACCATGTTTCTGCTTCTAATTTGAAGAGTACATAAAGTTGATAACTTTAATGATTTAATTAGATCAAAGCTCTAGATCTTGATTGAGGATGTATTTAATAAACTTAAATGATACTAGTAATCAAAGTCTGACTTAATTGCATAAATATGATGAAAGAGATCTAATTAGAGATATATGTTCATAACTTGTGTATTTAGGGTTTCATAGTTTTAATAGTGCATTAAAAGGGTTAAAAACCCTAATTCAGATAGTTATGAGGTTTAATGAATCTAAATTTGAGAATCAATCTATAAGGCATAAAAATTGTGTTATTGGCTAATTGTGAATAAAAACCTTTAATTTGGTAATTAGGGTTTCCTAGTGTATAAAAGTGGAATTAATGATAAATCAGGGTTTTCTAACCTAGAAGATGTGAAATATAGTAATCAGGGTTCCTTTGAGAATCGAACTATAATTATTTATTGAGTTGTCGATTCAAAGGAACCTAAACATGATAATTGGCCTTAATGACTGTGTCATGACTTAAAAGGATAAAGATGGTAGTTTTAGTGTAAAAGAGGCATAATAGACTTAATTGACTTTCAATTGTGCCTATGATGTTGAAATTAGGGTTTGTGAACTAAAAGAGCATTAAAAGTGATAAATGCATAATGGAGGCTAAAACCCTAATAAAACCCTAAAGTTGGCCTAGAAATCCTAAGGTAGCATCCAAGTCAATCTTGAGAATGTTTTGAATAAAACAATGACACTTGGATGTTATGCATTATTTTCATGATATTGTTGATTGCTTGATTGTTCTTGAATATTATTGCTTGGACATCAAGTTGCTCTGAATCAGGTATGTGGTTACGCTTATGGTTAATCGCTTTAGTGTCACGACGATTCCCGGATGTTTTATCAGTTGCCTGAAAATAACTGCTTCGATGACTTTTATTTCATGCAACTATAAAGTGACTATGATTATCACCATAAATATATATACATGACTAGCTCAGATTGTGGTCCTCCTTTGTGGCTTTGCTAATGATGAAAAGGGTAACCTAGTACAAGGCCTACTTGTTAAGTAGGACATCAAGTTATCATGAGTTAGGAATTGGGCTACCCACGTGTAGTGCCATGCGACTCTTTAGCACACCATGAGTTAAGGAGTGGGCTACCAATGGGTAGTGCCATGCGACTCAACCCTAGAAATTGATTCACCTATTAGGTAGGATCATGAGGGGTTTAATGGGGATCTACCATAAGGAAGGTAGCATCCAGGTCCACTACAGGGACAACGCAGAGGCTAGGGTATGTATGGATTGAGCAGTTATGTTTAAAATGTAAGGTTTGCTTGCTAAATCATAAGTTCTTGCAATATGTTGTTATAGTTAATTGCACGAATATTGTTTCCCCCACATACCGACATATTCATTTATGCTGACCGACATTTTGTTTGTCGGCATTTTAGGTACAAATTGAAAAGGACAAATAGTAAAGTGGCATATTGTGAAATTAAGAAATAAATTGCAAGGAGGATTACTTAGAATAGAGTCCATATGTGGATAGAAGTTAGATATCTAAATTTTTGAAAAAGTTATGCAAAGATTTATTTTATTCCAGCTTTCAGTATAGTCATGGTAGAATTTAGTAATTATTATTGATTATTCTTCGAACCATTGATCCGGGAAATTGGGATAACGGCTCTGACCTCTTGGTCTCCCTTAATTGGGGGTTACCGGGAGGCGGGGTCTTTACAAATGTATTCTACATGTGATGATGGTATGGTATTTTTTTGCTCATTTTGTTTAAACTAGGAAATTAATTAATTAGATTTGGATGCCTAGTTCTCATGACTTGATGAATCTTAACCTTCGTTGTGCATAATTGTGGATGGAACATAAACATTAAAAGGAATGTTAGACCACACTTTCTTTAAAATGCATGTATTATTGTAAGCGTATCTTAACCTAGATTTTTTAGCACCTATGATATGAATGATGGTACTAAGATCATAAGTATATAAATGACAATATTATTTGTTGGTCTAGGAACCCGTCTGATATTTACTCATTAGGAGTAAATCTTGGATATTCCCTGGTTTGGGATAGTTCTTGAACTCTTAATCACACTTAGGATGTAAGTGTATAATGTGTATTCGATTTTCAAGATATTACGTCAGCACTTCCCTGTTTGTTCTCTATATACATAAATAGGTGGATATCTTCCCATCAACATCGATGTACTTGGAGAATTACGTGGAAATGTTGCCAAAATTTTCTTGAAAACCAAATACATGTTATACACTCACTAGTGCGAATAGGGGTTCAAGAGTGGGATAGTTGGTACGCACATTCATTGGTTGAATTTTTCTTGACGAGCGTGGTGTGAGAATACATTAATATAACGAGCCATCAGGCACCTCGCCAACCGTTGGCGACAACATTACTCCAACCCTAGACCCTAATTGTAAACCCTAAACCCTAAATCCTAATCTGTAGATCCTAAGCCCTTATTTGTATACCATTATCCCTAAATACTAAATGAAAAACCCTAATCTATAAATCCTAAACCTAATCTATAAGCCCTAAACCCTAATACTTGTTTTCTCTTTTATCACAGAATGGATAGATCATGGATGTCCATTCTAAATTTTTGCACCCTGGAGTTTATTATTGGTCTTGATTAGTTAATAAAATTTATGGAGGAACATAGGAAATGGAATGGAGATAGGTTCTGTTGCCCATGTACGAATTGCATTAACAACTTGAAAGTCGACATTGTTGATGAAATAAAAAGTCATTTCGTGTGCAATGGGATTTAATGTGGCTATATAGAATGGTAGTGGCATGGAGAGATTCCTACTATGAGATCAGTAGATGTCAATAGAAGTACTTGTGTTTAAGAAGAATTTGCCGATGATGATGTAGATGTGAATTTCTTGATTCTGATAGGCATGGCTGATGTGATACTAGATTGTTGTGGGGTATAGTACCCCGATCCACCTTCCTTATTTAAAATCATTGTGCATGATGTTGAAGATTGTTATACTTAGGTTGTACTAAGTTTATGAAGTTGAACGATGTGCTAAGATTGTATACTCTAAACATTAACAATAGATGGAGTGACAAAAGCTCCATGTCATTATTGTCTTTGTTAAAGAAATTCTTCCTGAAGGCAACTAGCTTCCGATCCCAGTATACGAATTTAAAGAAAATGTTGTACCCAATGGTAATGGAGGCTAAGAAGATACATGCATGCTCGAATGACTATGTGTTATTTCTAAAGGACTATATCGATTTGAAAGATTAAATGGGGCATCAAGGTATAAAATGACAACTTCAGAGAAGTCCAAAATTGGCTCTCCTACCAAGTTGATGTGGTATCTACCCATAATACCATGGTTTCAGTGCTTGTTTGCCAATACCATGTATGTGGAGAATTTTATGTGGCATGTTCCTACAACACGCGACTACTTCCCCACAATGGAAGAAGATTGATTTATTGTACCTTGAATTTGATGAAGAAGTCAGGAGTCTATGACTTGGGATTTGTACCAATGGGATGAATCCATATGGCACATTGAGCATCCAACATAGCACTTACCCTATTATGATTGTTATATACAATCTTCCTCTCAGGTTATGTATGAAAAATAAGTATGTCATGTTGTCATTATTGATAACGGGCCCTAAACATCTTGGAAATGATATTGATGTTTATCTTGAGCCTTTGATTGATGACTTTACGAAACTCTACGGAGAAGGTGTGATGATGTATGATGCTTCGTGCTGAGAGACATTTTGTTTGTATGCTATATTGTTTTGCACTACTAATGACATTCCAACATATGGGAATTTGTCTGAATGAAACATAAAAGAATTCAAAGTATGCCTCATATGTGAGGAGAACATTGACTCACTATGACTAAAACATGGCGATAAGACTGTATATATTGGTCATCAAAGGTTTCTTCCAAAAGACCATCCTTACCAAAGGTTGTGCAAAGTGTTCAATGAATCAAATGAGGAATGGAGTGCCCATGAAGAGATTTGATTACCTAGTTTTCTTGAAAAGGACCTATTTGACTCTCTAGGTCCTAATTGTAGGGGGTTGGTAGTATGAATAGGAAACTTTGAAGAAGGGACACCTATGATGGTCCATATTAAGGAGAACTTTGTAGGTCAACGTCATGATTCTAGTATGTTTTTGCAAGATGTTGTGGAGATGTTTACATATGCTTGGTTGAATACCTACATGATAGAACTTTAGATATGGTGACATCTTATGGCTATATACCTCATTTTGTATATGTTCATATGTTATATTGTATATTAATGCATACATGATATACATTCTGTAGCTACTTATATAGGGTGCGTAAAGGGTTCACACTACCACATATGACATTTCTAGTTCCATCATTGATTAGTTGTGTACAAAAAGACCCTATATCAATTAGAAAATATTTCTCTACCACATTTATATATATTGGTAATGCGGGAAAGTGCGTGATTATAGATCCTTTCAATGTTGAGTAAGTTTCAGTTACTATGCTTATAATTTTAACTTAAGAATTACATTTCATCGTGGATTTTTAATTTGCTTTTGTTTGCCTTCTTTTCACTCAGGAATAATTATTAGGTGTTGTTGGTCTAGATCTTAAGGGTGAAAAAATAGATAGTGGGGGACACAAAATCAAAAACCCATTATTCACGTGATTAAATTTTTATATATGTTAACAAATATTATTACATGACTATTTACTAATGCAATTCAATGTGTTACATTAATGTATAGGGGTATAAAAGAATTCAAAATGGCTGGAGGAAAGGTGGACAAGAAAAAAAAAGTGTTAAGTTGGATGAATGTTGAGGTAGTTTTTCTGACTCCAATGCATATTTATGCCAGCTATGCTTACTTCCATTTATTAAAGTTTTGTACGTTGGTAAATTTATTGTTTCATGCACACGACAATGCTTGGGCATGTGGATACTACGCGATGCGGTCTATGGATGTGATTGTTAGATATAGGGCATTAGACATCGACTGCATACAAAATGTAATCTATATATAGTCTTGTTCATCATAAGTAACTAGTCTCATTTGACAGCATGAAAATTTCATTCTCTTTAATTATGTCATTCTCTTTGCATGTTTTGACACGACAAAGCCCTATACGATAGAAGAGCTAGATGAGATATGAGCACAATGGGCACAAGCCTTCGTTAAGGAAGTAAACTTTGAGTTTGATTGGGATAAAGATGGAGTTTTTGTAAACTTTGATGTCATTTTTTCTATGTACATGTGAGGCTTAAGACTTCTTTCAACATTAAATTTGTTGTGAGTAAATTATCGCTGCATATGTGAATGATGAATATATACATATGTGTGAATGAATTTGAATATGAATGAGTACAACAAGAGTTGGGTTTCTACATGTCATGAGAATGAAATTGGTGCATATGTGAAATATGTATCACGTGTGTGAATGAATATGGAATTGGTGCATATGTGAAATATGTATCATATGTGTGAATGAATGTGAAGATGCACAATGAGAATTGTATTTGTACATATCATGAGAATGTAATTGGAGAATGGATCTTGCATGTGAGTGGATTGTGTGTTTGTTATTGCAGGATTTACAGGTTTGTTGGCTTGTTGGTAAGTTGAACAAATGATGGAATTTGTAGTTCTAATGAATTGTAGGTTATGCATCCTATTGAACATCCAGACAATAGGTCTGCAAACCTACTATTAAAAAAATATAACTGTATTGTCAGTTGTTATGAGAAAACCAACAATGTATCACTTAATTGTTAGTTTTGACAAAGAAACTGACGATACAGGGCATCCTAAAATGGCCATACTGGACAGAACGGTCATGCTACCTACTGGTGTTTGTGTCCTTGATTTTGTTTGCAGAAACCAATGACTATGTTTATTAAATAGTCATGCTGGTCAACACGATCGTGCCACCAACTATATTTTGGAATCAATTCATTATGAAAATCGATGACACAAAGACCTTTATCAATTACAAATGTGATAGGGTATGGTAGTACTATGTTGGTTGATGGATAAAAACTGATGATACAGATGCTTAATTGTGTCAATTTCATTAATCGTCACAACCAAGGATGGATCTCCATCGTCGGTTTACGCATCCCCAAGAAACTGATGTTGTAGTCGCTTGACTGTAGTATCGCCCACTTAGGTGTCAGTATAAAACCAATGTTGGAGGGCTATTGTAACCAACACTAGAGTTGGTTTCTATACTAGTGTCAGTACATGTGTATCGGAACATGTTTTGTATGTGTTGTGTAATTGAAGTCATGGATATAAGTTGACTTACCATATATAATCGGTCTAGAAGAATCATACTTAGGCATATGGATCTCAATGTTGATTAAGGATATTGATAATGATTAGGTTTCTATGACACAAACAAGTGGACGTTCGAAACTAAATTCCGATTACATAGTAGTTTTACTTTTGTAGATCTATATAAGTAATAACTACATATGTGCATCCATATTCATGATTGAGATCTACAATGGTATGTTAGTATGCATTTATACTTATATGGAAATAGGTCAGAAATAGACCCAAGATTTTTCTACTAAGAGTATTTTGGTAGTATCTCATTTAAAATCTATACTTTACCTCAATTGGCTACAATGAGTAATATGTTATATAAATTGAGAATAAGATTGCAACACCTAAAGGATGATTCATATATTTACCACACGTATATGTAACATAGACATATTTAAAATCATGTGACTGCATATGAATGTTAGAAATAAAAGAGATATTCGTTGAATCCTATATTCACTTAATAATATTAAAAGTTCTAATATGGAATTAGGTGATTAGGACTAGGATAAGTAAAATATGAAAATTCATAGTAGAAATGTAAGCATGTGTTTGTTTTGGTTTGTATAACATACCTAATGTGTTCCAAGGATGAATATTCGACTTTGGGAACCAAGTGTAACTATTGACTAAATCAATATCATCAAGACCATCTATTTGTAGTCTTTATTTAAATTTAGGCATTTATATGACCTGACCTGCAACTTCCCATAATAATATATCTCTTGACATTACAACTACTTATTTGAAATTCTACGCTCTTTGGTGGCGATCATTTTGAAATATCTTGAAACCATGCTTTATTCATGGTGAATTGGGTTTTTAACCCCTCCTTTCATGTTATTTAATCTTGTTGATGTGATTGGTGAACATATGTCTTGCATTCCTATTTTTCATGATATATTATTCTATGATAAATAATTTATATGCTTATGCATAACCATTAGGGTCCATCTTTAGGCCCAGGATGTGTATTTTCACCTCTTATATATAGAGGGGTGCATCTTACGCCATGGTGCACATTTCCAACATACATTTTGCCTAAGATCCAGTGTTGTATTTTCCCTACCTTAGGTGGATTTAGTTAGTATAGTCTAGATGTAGTTATTAGTCATGTGAAATTGCAAGACTCTGTATATTCTTTATGGCTGTAAGGTCTATACGCCTCATTCGTATGATGCTCATTCTCTTGTTTAATTTTATTTGACGTTTCTATTATCTAATATCCCATCTCATGAATGGGAACCCAATTTTATTACAATCTACTAAATCATAATTCCTAAATATGTTACAATTCACATATTTAGTGTTTACAGACCCACATACCCTTTTTTCCCTTTTATGGATTTTGCTTCCAAACCACCCAAATGTATGTTCTATATAGAATGGTGACTCAGGAGTACCTTAAACAATAATTTGGGACTTTGATGATAGTTTGAGAAGGCCAGTTTGGCCTCTGCAACTGGTTTTGTAATAACTAGGGTACCCTATTTTTTGTAGTACCACCCTTGAGGTGAGGAACAATGCTTTTAATAATAATAATGAGAATGACTTTGTAATAGTCATTTCTTTGCTGCTTTATGTTTACATGGATCTTTGTGTCATACAATTTGAGTGGATCCCCTCTTAGGTCCCACTATTTATAAGAGGTAAAGTGTACTTGTATGGAAATATGGATACAAAATAGGCAGTGAAAACAAAAATTTTATCTACTATATTCCCCATAACTAGCGGATCACGTCAGTAATTATAAGATGGAAAGGATAGTTTCGAGTTTATACCTGGTCCTAGAGCAAGTGCAACGACATCTCCTTGTTGTTGTAGATGAGAAACTCTAACTTCTAGTTGTATTGGGACTCGTCATACTGCTCCTCCATAGATAGCAAACTCAAACATCGTCGTCTGCAACAACTCCACACTCATCACAGACTGTTGGTTGATGTCATCCTCCTTAGCGATGGGTAAAGGCCACCTCACCTCTAGAGAAGTCCACATGGACCACATAGAACTCCCGTCGTCTAGCTAGAATGAACAAGAAGAAGTTGTCCCTCCCGTTGGCATACTAGTCACCAACTTGCTCTCCCACAACAATGATCCTCATTTGTTCTCTCCCTTGATATCCCTCCCTAGTCAGGTAGGACTTGCTTGGACTCTCTTGGTTACCACAACCAGAGGGGACAACAATTGTCAGAGCAACTAATTTTCAATTGTATGTGTTGTACTCTAGGAAGCTTCCAATTCCACTCTATTTATAGGATGGGTTAGGGTCTGGGTTCCCAATTTGTGTGAGAGTGGAAGGGACCAAAAGATCTCAAATTTTCACAACTTTCTAGCACTAAAATGGTCATATGGAAACCAAGACAATTGTCGTGTGTGTGATTCGATCGTCTCACATAGAGAGATGGTTGTTTCATAGTTTCCCAAATGCATATGAATTTGTAAATTTATTTCCAATTAATGCTAAATATTAATTCCTTGTATCAATGGGATTGAACAATCAAAATGATGAAACATGCACACAAATATAGGAAAGTTGGTAGAACCTTACACCAGCCCAAATGAGTTGATTAGTTCACCAGGTGAACTGGTCGTCTCTCTCTACCCGAGTCGATCGGTCGGCACCTATTTTGTGCAGAACTTCAGCCAATTCAGTTCCAATCAACCTAACACTACAAATGCAGTCTCATCACATGAGCTGATCATTTGGCTCTCCAAACGGTCATCTCACTAAGTGAGTCAAACAGTTGGCATTACAATCAGCTGATTTGTTTCATGAATTGAATACAAAAACACTTTGTTGTCAATCCAACAGTCATTCAAGATTAAACTTGTCTTCTAGGTCGAGACCTATGTGTGTGACCCTATAGGTCCCATATTATGTTGGCAGTGAATGTCCATAACAACTTATCATATCACAAACCATCAACTGTTCCTTGTCACACATTATTGCTACCCAAGTCAATGGAAAGTTGGAGAACAACTTCAACCTACAATATGTGTATGGTGTTGCAGTGTTTGTATAGTTCATATTCCACTGATATCCAGCTTGAACTAGAGGTCTGGAGTAGTGAGCCTCATTATTATTCAATCTTTTCCTTGAACTAGAGTAGACTGTATGAGATATATGTAAGCCCAATATACATATTGACTCACATGTACATGGCGATGTATTTTTCACTCGCTAACCAAGAGGCCTAGGATACCATACTCCCTTAGGAGGGACAAATCCCATTTCTATCACTCACAATCTATCCCCATGTGTTACAGTCACCCAATCATCACCTTTATAATAACCCATATTTTAGGATTATGTTTGATGATGTCAAAATGTGCCAAACGACATGTGACGAGTGCAGCCATTGCAGGTGTAAGAACGACAACCACCACCATCATTGTGAGACATGACTATGACTTCCATGATGATGGCTTCCATGTGTCACTGTTATAACCTCAATTTCTTAAGAATGTAGTAAAGATGCAATTCTATTTTAAAGAATAAAAGAAATCTATTTTTGATTTGTGATGGATTTCATGTGAAATGTCCTTGATTGATTGATATTGGGCTTTGTTGGCCATTGATCCCAATTGAAAATAAAAGAGAAATAAAAAGGAAAAGGATTTAATTAATAAAAGGAAAATATGAGAAATAGGCTTTTATAAGAGGATAAAGGCAAATAGATGTTCCCCAATATGGGAATCCATGCCTTTAGGATTTCTTGAGGTCCAAGGGACCCAAAATAACAAGATAATGGCAAAGGGAAAAGAGATACTAATTAAGTTTGAATTAATTAATGGATAAATTGGGAGAGAAGGAATCCTTCCCATCCATTGTAATTTTTTCCCTAAATTTTGTAAATAGATAGATAATGTCAAGACGAACTTTCCCTTAAAATTTGAGATAAAGAGGAGTTATGGTTTAGGAGATATGAATTTCTCAAATTATCTCCAAAATCTAGCATTAATTTGGAAAATAGGAAATTGTATTTCCTTTTGGTTGATCGCGTGCAACGAGGGCCGTTGGATCTTGATCCAATGCCTGGCGCTCATCATCTAAGTCCCATAGGGATTGGGACTCTGTGAGTTACAGAGGGATTTTCCCTCTTGGATTTCTCGCGATCCAGAGAGTGTGCAAACCCATTGTTGATTCCTTTGGACTCAGGAGAGGAAACCGCAGAGGTTCATCCCTACTTTGTCGAGGTTTGGCCACCTATTGGGGAAGTTCTCAATTCTTGTGCATCTGTCTCTACCCTATTTATAGGGGAATGTGCGTGAGGGCACCAACACGACAAATTGCTACCCCAACCTCTGCGGCAGAGCACAAGGATTGTCTTTGTGCCTTCGATTTCCCCGATCACCCTGACCTGCACTCTCGACACCTCAACAAACCTCGCCGGAGTCTGGCGAGTAGGGGGAGGTCTTGGCGAGTTTAGGGCAAGCAATTGAGCCCACAGGCAAGTTCGACGGAGGAAGACGAAGCCTCCTGGCCCCTTGGCGTGCTCGCAGGTCGACTGGATCAAGGAGTCAACCCCAAAGTTGACCATTGTGAACGTTGAAGGAAAGCTGTGAGGTTGAAGAAGGTGTCTAGCGGAATTACCAAAGTGCCCCTCTCCTCCTTCTGTTGGATCAAGGATAGTTTGATTCATCTCTTACTTCTAATCACAAAAGATAGGCGTGTGCGTCCCTGATCGTTGGATCCTGAGTGAACCAACAGACCATAGATCTAACGATCCTTATTTTCTAGAATTTGCTAATAAATCAATAAAAAGGATTTTCTTTGCTAAAATTATATCTTGTGCTAGAAAACTCGGATGAGAAAAGTTTATACATGTAAATTGATCAAAAAAATACGAGGAATAAGTTAAAAATGGTTTGGAAGAATAAATCAATATCTTTTTGTAAAAGCGTATAATTTTGATGGAAAAAGTATTAATTTGTGGTTAGAAACCCTAATTGATGATAAAGGATAAATTTAATCTTGCAAATAAGTTAATTTGAGAATTATTATCTTGTTTAATGATAAAGATAGATCTTAACCTATTTTGAAGATGAAATTGCAAGAATTATGGTTTTAAACGTAATATTGTGATTAATACCCTTAGAAACCCTAAATAAGGGAAAAAGGGAAGAAAAGAAAGGTTAATCCGAAATTAGGGTTTCATGTTGCCAAAATATAATATCAAGATCTTTTGTTATAAATAAGATGAGATAATTAGAGTTTGAGAGTAATTTCATAAAAGTAGGGTTTAAAATAATAAAAAGGAAGTGAAACTCTAAATTCTACTATCTAAACTGAAATCTGGTATTAAAATAAAACTTTGCATACCTTTTTAAAAACTTTGGAAATCTATCTATCCACAACTTGAATTATTTTATCTAATCCTCCTTGCACTTTATTTCTTATATCCACAATGTGTCGCTTTACTATTTGTACTTTTCAGGGTTATACCTGAAATGCCAACAAAAAAAACGTCGGTCAGCATATCGAAATATGCCGGTATGTGGAGGCAACCAAAATCTCACAAATATGGCTAACAATTTAGTCATCACAATAAAGATAATTAGCAAGCCAATTTACATTTTCCATGTGACATTCTGCACCGCTTTTGCCCTAACCCTAGAATTACCCCCTTTAGGGTTCCTCTTTTGCCATTAACTTAAGGCCACCTTCTCAATCCTGAGCTTGGTTCCTGTGGGTCACCACTTATGGTGCCCATTAGTCATGCAATATAGACCACCTTCTCAATCCCGAGCTTAGTGTCTAGGGTCACCAAATATGGTGCCCATTGGTCTTCCCTCCTGGGCTTGACCAAATTGAATCATCCATCAGGGTGGCATGTAGGTGCGAGAATACACATTTATATTGCAATTGTGATAATCATAGTGAATTTATAATTTGCAAGTATGAACATTCAAATAGGTAGGTTGCATTCAATGCGATTAACCATCCGAAAAATCCTCGGGAAACTAAGGCGGTTATTCATAATTAACCACATACCTGTCAAGCTGACTTGAGTGCAGAAACAAATCAACCAAGCAAGAAACCAAGCAAATGCACACAAGTTGATCCTAAAATAGGCATCCAATATTCCTATCATTAATTATTCCATCATGGACTATTAATCCTATTTGATTCCTAGGGCTACTAGTCCTTTTTAGGGTTTAGAACTTCATCAAGCACAACCAAACCTGTGTCACATGTGGGTCCCATATTCAAAATAAGAGTCCCTTAACAAGACATCTAGCTCATAAAAACCTTAACCCAACATCAAATAAGTTCAGGGAAGTAATGATGAAGCCACATATTGATATCCCATTCATGGATTCTCTATAAGAGATCCCCTAATGGTCCAAATTAGTCAAGGCACTCATTTCACACAATTGCAATATAGAGAAATATGAAACTGTATGCTAGCAAGGACAACATTAGACATCATCAAGATGATCAAAAAAGTCAAATGACTAGGATCTTTTGGCATATCTTGCTTTGTTGGGGATTGCACATGTCCAAAGTCTAGATGGCCTTGGGGCAAATTTTTATCATGCCCCGATCTTGTGCAAAATACTTTGTTTAGACATTCTACCCACTTAAATTGTGCTAAAACTCACTGCTCTTCTATGTACACTCCCACATGAGTTGTAGAATATTACATTGTAAGAGTGGGGCACAAATATGATGTCCCCTATGATTTTTTCATCATGTACATGAAGGATGTTCTCTGATATCCTCTCATCTTGTCTGCCCTTCTTGAAATAGCTAGAGGCTGCATGGAAGTTGAAGTCAAAATTCTAATGTTGATGATTAGTACTGATACAATCAAATTCAAGGTCTTTTAGAGTCTTAAGGGTCCCTCTTTCCAAGAACAAGTCTTGCTAATGGACTACATAGGGAAAATGTCATAGTTTCCATAGGATACACCTACTTTAGAAGAGCCACTAGACACCAATAGATCATTGCTCTCATGTGCTTAGTAAGGAACATGTGGAAGAGATTCTCCTTCATCTTGATAGTGTAGTGGAGAACCCTGAAGCTAAATTCAAAGAACTCAAATCCATCTCTATTGCTTAAAAACAAGTCAAACCACCCACTACACCTTAAATGAAGCATCTACTCAATGGGATGAAGTATGTCTTCCTTGACAACTAGAATTTGTATCTAGTTATCATTAACATTGATATCATTGGATATTAAGATCATAAATTGTTGACTGACTTATGAAGCGAAAAGAAATACATGGGATAAAAATAGCATATTTAATTGGGGTTATCCTAGCCTTATGTATGCACCAAATCAACATGAATGATGACCACAAGAACTGCATTGTGCCCCAACATTGTCAGAATCCTAACATGAAGGAGGTTGTGTGCAATGAGGTTAACAATCCATTCTTAGTAGGGATATGTTGTCTTTTTGCCCTGAAATCCATAATGTTATGATTGTAGAAGGGATACTTTGTATATAATATTATTATTAATGAAAGTAATTCCACTTATGATGTTTCATTCAACATCGAGATAGTCATTAAATTTAACATTGTCCTAAAAATGTTTTGACTCAATGACATATTGTTTGGATTGAGAAATAAACATGAGATCATATGTATATTATTAGTATTCATACTTCTTTTGTCCCTAATCAGTCATTGTTGTGAATTTTCAAGGAAAATAATAATACACAAGACTAGTATATATAGTAAGTGATGACTAAGTCTTGTGATCATGATATTGAACATCTAACTCAAATACAAGGGTACTTGTTAGAGAACAAGTTTTATTGGATAGAATCACCTTGATAATGACACATTGAGGTCATGTAATAGTAGGTCAAAGTCATATGTCAATGTGACTGTTGAGTGTGATCCTTAGACCTGAAGTCAATACAATTAACACATGTTGTTTTGTGTATTTTAACACTAAACTAACCTGACTCTATATAAGGGTTACATATTCGTGGTGATTGGGTGTAGTAAAACACTTAAAATTTATCATGAATGACATAGATGAAACATGTCCCTACATTGGAGTGATATTATGACCACCAGATAAGAGAGAGTATGAAATGCATGGGCATGTTCATGTGCGTCATTATATGATATTATTTTCATAATCTCAGAAATAGCTGGATCTAGTTCAAGAAAAATATATTGCATGAAAGAAAATGATAAATTGATGCCTCATTTTCAATCTTGATATATATGACAAAGGGGTTATACTTGCAGGGATATATGCCTAGAAATCCAATCATATGATGATTAAATAGGGGAATCATGTACTTGATTTGTTAATAATAAAGGTATTTCCATCTATTATGTTTGTCTCAGACATAAGATGATGACACAAAAATGGTAGTTGTCTAAATAACGATGTTACTCAATAATATATGTCTTCAGGCAGAGGACCTGAACATTGAGATTGTATGTATGATAAGAGTACATACATTCTTTTTATATCCCTAGTTAGAAATAATTATGGATGCAAAATAGACAACAATAATGCATAAGACTTGAATTTTTCTTGGCTGATGATAGAATCTCATTATTCATAATATGATATCAAGACAAACACATAGCTACTTGTTAGAGAACAATGTACTTAACAGACCCACCTTGAGAGTGATACATGGAAACCATGGAATGATAGTCAAAATCAACTCTATAAGTTATAGTTTTGATTGTGTCTCTTAGACGTGAAGTCACTACACTCATCACATGTTGTTTGATGAACTTTTACACCATCTAATGTAGCTTTGAATAAGGGTTTCCATAAATGGTGCTTAGGTACATTGTGACACATTGGGATCGACTGTGAGTGGTGTAGATGGGATTTGTCCCTCCTACAGGTGTTGATATACTAACCTCTTGATAATAGAGACTAAGAAATGTATGACCATGCTCATGTGAGTGAATATATGATATGTGAACTCACATGCATCTCATACAGTCTGTTGTAGTTCAAGGAACATGGATTGAATGTTAAAAGGATGATGATTCCATGCCTCATGTTCAATCTGGATATTAGAGACAAAAGGAACTATATGATCACGGTAACACTGATCACGGATGTAGGTTGAAGTTGTTCTCCATCTTTCTAATTACTTGGATATCAATGATGTATTTCTATATACTGCTCGTTGCTCGTGAGTCATAATTTGGTTATAGACATCCACTGACAATGTAATTTGGGACCTATAGTGTCACACACACAGGTCGTACTTGGAATCAAAGTTTACTCATGGATAAGGTTTAAATTGGTTACTAGAAGTGTTTAGGTAATATACTTAAAAAACATTGGGTGTCAGTTGGCTGACTGGAGTGTCTAGTCGATCGACTGGGAATGCTAGTCGATCGATTGGAGAGTCCATTTGATCACTTGGCTAGTTGATAACCTCCCATTTTGTGATGTTATCTTACTAGTTTTTCTTAGTTTTCCATACTCTTTCTTAGATAAATTAGATAGAATAATTAACTTTCCGCTTTATTGTGAATATACCAATAGACTGATATTTTCCCCTTTTCTTCTTACAGAAAAACCCAAAAAAAATTGCAAAAGTTCCAAACCGGTCCTAAGATCGTGAAGACCCTAGTGGTACCAAGACCATGAAGGCCCAAGACTGTGAAGACCCTAACGGTCCCAATACTGAGCAAGACCGTGAGAACTCTAACGGTCCCAAGATCGAGCAAGGTTTTAGCGGTTCCAAGACCGCGAGGACTCTAGCGGTCCCAAGACCGAATGAAGATTTATTGACCCCAAGAATGCACGAAAGCTACCGGTCTCAAGACCGTTAGGATCCAAACGGTCTCCAGGCCGGGAGGATCCAAACGGTCTCCAAACCATGAAAATCTAAATAACTCAAGACCATTAGGATCCAAACAGTCTCCAGTCCGTGAGGATCCAAATGATCTCGAAACCGTGAAGATCCAAATAACTCAAGACTGTTCAAGACCCCTTTGGAGCCTATAAATAGGACCCAAGGGGTCCTCATTATGCATCAATTCTTAGACGCCCAAAGGCTGCCTCATTTGTTCTAGAGCTGTTTCATCCTTCATCCTTCATCCTTCACCTCAAGGATGCCAGTCTACGATCCACACTCCATCCATAAGCCTACTTTCTCTCTCATCGACATAGAAGGTGGGGAGTGAAGGATTCATCACCAAAGCAACCACACAATGTAAAGACAATTGTTCTCTACTCTAAGGGGTCAACCTTCCTCCCTCCTACACAGAGATGATGTTTTCCGTCTCTTCTCCTATCTCCTTCTTTGTTCTTGCCATGAGCGAGTAGTTCCATACACTAGGGTGCGGGGAGTAGCCCCGCTACCCATGTTTTTATTTCATGCATTGTAATTCACGAGTTTGCAATAGAGAAATACTATCTTTTCAGTTCAACATCTATTGTTTAATGAATGCTAGTTGCTTGATTACCAACCTACATTACCTATTATCTACTAGTGCGAATTCTCTACATTTGTGCTTTTAGATTCAATTATCGTTTATATGTTGGTTCTTGATGTATGTAGTCACCATATATCTATTTTAGTATCTAGGAACACTTTTCAAGGAGTGGAGTAAACTCACCTCCATCGTTGTACTTTCATACTATGAAATTGAATCAGTTGACGTATGGAAGTACAACTTTGATAGGTCAAGGAACACACTTTGCGAAGGGAGTAATGCAAAGTAAGTGACCATTCGTTCGGGGATGATTGGCATTGGAATACTTTCACGTTTCTCGTAGTCAGTTTTTTGAAAGAAAGCTTAGTCTACAATGATACTAACAGATTAGACCCTTTTTGCAAGCCATGTTATTATGATGTATGTTATGATCCACGTGTAGTGGTGGTGAAACTCAATCACATCCTACTGGTTTCCAAATATTATTTACAACCTTATGTTTACTTTCTTGCCATTTAATCTACATTTGCTTTTTAGTTTAATCATCAACCCAACTCTTCAATTTAAATATCAACTCTTGAGTAGATAAATAGAATTATAATGTTTTCCATCTTGTTAATCCTTAACAAGACTGTTGTCTCATGGATTCAAACCTCAACTGTACTACGATAAGACTTCCACGTACCTTAGCGTACGTGGGTGGAGATCTTATTATAGCACACACAAGGTTAAACTTAGAGACTTACCAACTCTAAGATTTTTAGTGGTGCACACAACTCCACGCAAGTGGAGGCTCCATCAAAAATTGGCGATATGCATTCCTTACATGGACGTTACACCATGGAGGTCATATGCAACAGACGGTTCTTCAAGGACTCAACAATGGCACATGATGACGTTCCCTGTTACTTATTCTCTGCTATCCAACGTCCACAAAAGCAACCATTCAGACAAACACTAAAGGAGTTGGAGCAACAACAACAACAAACTGCCAAGGTCCTACAAAAACGACAATGGGACCCCTACACTTTTGGTTAGGTGGAAGATAAGGGGAATACATATCAGTTAACAGGAGCCACCATTAACAGTTCATCCAATGATATGGTGCCTCTATCTGATATACAACCAACATTCCCAAACTTTGACCTTGCTGCATGTAAGAGTCTTTCTGATAATGAACTCAGACTCATCATGTCTCGGCTGTATGTAGAGAACGATGAGCTTGTTTTCCTTGAAGGGAATATTCTCGTAATGGCAAATGGACTCTGTGAAACCGTACAAGTAAAAGGTTCACTATCCGTGAGCGTGATGACTTCCTACCAATTTCTTCTATCACGGGACTTGCCTGCGGTTTACATGGCATCAACATACCTGAAGGATGATTTACTCGGCTCAAAGAACTTTGGAACCACAAAAGCCCTTATCTCATATCTTCAACATACGACTCCAAAGTTCATCCTATTTCCATTTCTTCACTCTGAGCATTGGATGCTGCTGGAAATGAACTTACATAAAGGAACTACAATTATCTATAATAGTTCTGATATCCACTTCAATCACAGCCAGAGTGAGAATGATGTTATAGAAAAGACGCCCACGGACGAAGTGGCGAAAGATTGTACCGAATGACTACACGATCTTCTCGGAAAACACACAAAGGCATACAACAAAGAAATTTCAACCGCCCAGCCTTCTGCCACAGATGTCCCCAGTAAATTAGAGAATCAAACAACTGTGGATTCCACATCCTTTACTAGATGTATACCATCACCGTTCTTGGAAAATGCATATAGGACATGAAGGATGTGGATTATCACACTTTATGGGGAAAGTTCGCTGCCAATCTTCTCTGTTCTTACGGTGCCAACAAGGGTTTAATAGAACCTTGATACCCTTGCCCATGTACTTCTCAACCTAGCACCTTGACAATCTGAGGACAGAGTGAGTGATAAGTTGGGGGGGAGTACATTGGGCAAGGGGTGAGGTATTATATTCAAACCTTCCTTTCTTTTCTCTTTCATTTACCTTTGTTCTTTCGCACAATTTTTTTTTGACATTTACATTTTCTGATAATTTCTTTGATATAATAGCTTTTGTACATAAGACAACATTCGTTTTGGAAAGGGGACACCCCTACCTAAGTTAGAGACAAAGTAGTCCTAAGAAGCACTTATAAGTAGCATTTAGGCATGTAATGGAAAATTAATAAATCACCTCCACACTCGATATCCATGCTTCTGCTTCAATTCTACATCAGACTCTCCACAGGTCAAAACCTCGGCCAAAACAAGCAAATGCTCTCAAGTTCGGAAGGTAACCAGGTGAAATCCTAATCAAGGAACCTCACAAGTGGAACACCAAGTATGAAACCGAAATAAGTGCATGTCGGGAAACTCTAAGGAACATATTTCTTCTTTTCAAAAAGAGGCTTGGCAGCCCAAATAAAATCCCTAAAATACCCAATTCCTAAGCAGTGAGCATACGAATAAAAGCTTGAGTGTTGAATAAAAACATGAGAGTTGTGCCATGCATAAGGACCTATATGAAGAGCCAATAAAGGTCTTCCCCGACCGATACATGTAGCTGCCCTCACAAAGGCAGATGTGTCGTGCCCGATAGTGAGATCCTAAGGTCTCCAAATATATAAAAAAGCTGATAAAGGTCTCGCCCGGCCGGTACATTCAGCTACCCTCACAAAGGCAGATGTGTCGCGCCCGGTAGTGAGACCCTAAAAGTTTAGATAAACCCTTCCCCCTTCAAAGGGGGAATCACACAGCAGCCTTCAGCCAACCCTCGTACCTATCTTAGCTTCCGGTTGAAATTTCAAAGCAGTATAAAACTGCTTAGAGTCGAAGACATGCATAGAATACGATCAGGGAAATGGTGGTCGCAATGCGAGTTGTGCAAAACGGAAGAAACCTGACCTCCACGCAACTCCCGATACCTGAAAGAGTCGGTGCAAGTAGAAGCCTCAATAAGACTCTGGGAGATCTCTGGTTTAGAACTGAAGCAAGAGTATGGAAATCCTCAATAAATAAAATCGCCTCGCCACTACGTACCTTAGCTCTATCCAGCTTGAGGATAAGCAAGACTCTAAGTTGGGGGGGGTGATAACCTCCCATTTTGTGATGTTATCTTACTAGTTTTTCTTAGTTTTCCATACTCTTTCTTTGATAAATTAGATAGAATACTTAACTTTCCTCTTAATTGTGAATATACCAATGGACTGATATTTTCCCTTTTTCTTCTTATAGAAAAACCCAAAAAAAATTGCAAAAGTTCCAAACCGGTCCCAAGACTATGAAGGCCTTAGCGGTCCCAACACCATGAAGGCCCTAGTGGTCCCAAGACCATGAAGGCCAAAGACCGTGAAGGCCCTAGCGGTCCCAAGACCGTGAAGGCCCAAGACTGTGAAGACCCTAACGGTCCCAAGACCGAGCAAGACCACGAGGACTCGAAGGGTCCCAAGACCGAGCAAGGTCCTCGCAGTTCCAAGACCATGAGGACTCTAGCAGTCCCAAGACCGAATGAAGATTTATTGACCCCAAGAACGTGCAAAATCTACCGGTCTCAAGACCGTTAGGATCCAAACTGTCTCCAGACCGTGAGGATCCAAATGGTCTCCAAACCGTGAAGATCCAAATAACTCAAGACCGTTAGGATCCAAACAGTCTCCAGACCATGAGAATCCAAATGGTCTCCAAACTTTGAAGATCCAAATGACTCAAGACCGTTCAAGACCCCTTTGGAGCCTATAAATTTGACCCAAGGGGTCCTCATTATGCATCGATTCTTAGACGCCTAATGGCTGCCTCATTTGTTCTAGAGCTACTTCATCCTTCATCCTTCACCTCAAGGCTGCCAGTCTAAGATCCACACTCCATCCATAAGCCTACTCTCTCTCTCATCGACATAGAAGGTGGGGAGTGAAGGATTCATCACCAAAGCAACCACACAGTGTAAAGACAGTTGTTCTCTACTCTAAGGGGTCAACCTTCCTCCCTCCTATGCAGAGATGATGTTTTCCTTCTCTTCTCCTGTCTCCTTCTTTGTTCTTGCCATGAGAGAGTGGTTCCATACACTAGGGTGCGGGGAGTAGCCCCATTACCAATGTTTTCATTTCTTGCATTGTAATTCATGAGTTTAATGAATGCAAGTTGCTTGATCACCAACCTGCATTACCTATTATCTACTAGTGCGAATTGTCTACGTTTGTGCTTTTAGATTCAATTATCGATTGTATGTTGGTTCTTGATGTATGTAGTCACCATATATCTGTTTTGGTATCTAAGAATGCTTTTCAAGGAGTGGAGTAAACTCACCTCCATCGTTGTACTTTCATACTATGAAATGGAATCAGTTGACGTATGGAAGTAGAAATTTGACAGGTCGAGGAACACACTTTGCGAAGGGAGTAATGCAAAGTAAGTGACCATTCGTTCAGGGTTGGCTGGAATTGTAATACTTCTACGTTTCTCGTAGTTAGCTTTTCAAAAGAAATCTAAGTCTACAATGATACTAACTGATTAGACCCTTTTTGCAAGCCATGTTATTATGATGTATATTATGATCCACGTGTAGTGGTGGTGAAACTCGATCACATCCTAGTGGTTTCCAAATATTATTTACAACCTTAAGTTTACTTTCTTGCCATTTAATCTACATTTGCTTTTTAGTTTAATCATCAACCCAACTCTTCAATTTAAATATCAACTCTTGAGTAGATAAATAGAATTATAATGTTTTCCATCTTGTTAATCCTTAACAAGACCGTTGTCTCATGGATTCGACCCTCAAATTTACTACGATAAGACTTCCACGTACCATAGCATATGTGGGTGGAGATCTTATTATAGCACGCGCAAGGTTAAACTTGGAGACTTACCATCTCTAAGATTTTTAGTGATGCATGCAACTCCATGCAAGTGGAGGCTCCATCAAAAATTGGCGATATGCATTCCTTATGGGGTCGTTACACCATGGAGGTCATCTGCGACAGGTGGTTCTTCAAGGACCCAACAATGGCGCATACCGACGTTCCCCGTTACTTGTTCTCTGCTATCCAACGTCCACAAAAGAAACCATTTAGACAAGCACTAAAGGAGTTGGAGCAACAACAACAACAAACTGCCAAGGTCCCAGAAAAACGACAATGGGACCCCTACACTTTTGGTTAGGCAGAAGATAAGGGGGATATAGATCTGTTAACATGAGCCACCATTAACAGTTCATCCAATGATATGGTGCCTCTATCTGATATACAACCAACATTCCCAAACTTTAACCTTACTGCATGCAAGAGTCTTTATGATAATGAACTCAGACTCATCATGTCTCGGCTGTATGCAGAGAACGATGAGCTTGTTTTCCTTGAAGGGAATATTCTCGTAATGGCAGATGCACTCCGTGAAACCGTACAAGTAAAAGGTTCACTATCCGTGAGCGTGATGGCTGCCTACCAATTTCTTCTATCATGGGACTTGCCTACGGTTTACTTGGCGTCAGCATACCTGAAGGATGATTTACTCATCTCAAAGAACTTCGGAACCACAAAAGTCATTATCTCATATCTTCAATATATGACTCCAAAGTTCATCCTATTTCCATTTCTTCACTCTGAGCATTGGATGTTGCTGGCAATAAACTTACATAACGAAACTACAATTATCAATAATAGTTTCGATAGCCAGTTTAATCACAACCAGAGTGGGTATGATGTTATAGCAAAGATGCCCACAGAGGAAGTGGCGAAATATTGTGCCGAATGACTACACGATCTTCTCGGAAAACACACAAAGGCGTACCACAAAGAACATTTCATTCACACAACCTTCTACCACAGATGTCCCAAGCAAATCAGAGAATCAAAAGACTATGGATTCCCGTCCTTTACTGGATGTATATGCTCACCGTTCTTGGAAAACATGTAGACGACATGAAGGATGTGGATTATCGTGCTTTACAGGGAAAGTTCACATCCAATCTTCTCCGTTCTTACGGTGCCAACAAGGGTTTAACAGAACCTTGATACCCTTGCCCATGTACTTCTCAACCTATCACCTTGACACTCTAAGGACATAGTGAGTGATAAGTTGGGGGGGGTACACTGGGCAAGGAGTGAGGTATTATATTCAAACCTTCCTTTCTTTTCTCTTTCATTTACCTTTGTTCTTTTGCATAATTTTTTTTTGACATTTACATTTTCTGATAATTTCTTTGATAGAATAGCTTTTGTACATAAGACAACATTTGTTTTGGAAAAGGGACACCCCTAGCTAAGTTAGAGACAAAGCAGTCCTAAGAAGCACTTATAAGTAGAATTTAGGCATGTAATGGAAAATTAATAAATCACCTCCACACTCGATATCCATGCTTCTGCTTCAATTCTACATCAAACTCTCCACAGGTCAAAACCGCGTCTGAAACAAGCAAACACTCTCCAGGTAGGGAGGTAACCAGATGAAATCCTAATCAAGGAACCTCACAAGTGGACCTCCAAGTACGAAACTGAAACAAGTGCATGTCAGGAAACTCTAAGGAACAATTTTCTTCTTTTCAAAAAGAGGCTTGGCAGCCCAAATAAAATCCCTAAAATACCCAATTCCTAAGCCAGTGAGCATACGAATAAAAGCCTGAGGGTTGAATAAAAACATGAGAGTTGTGCCATGCATAAGGACCTATATGAAGAGCCAATAAAGGTCTTGCCCGGCCGGTATATTCAGCTACCCTCACAAAGGCATATGTGTTGCGCCCGGTAGTGAGATCCTAAGGTCTCCAAATATTTGAAAAAGCTGATAAAGGTCTCGCCCGGCCGGTACATTATGCTGCCCTCACAAAGGCAGATGTGTCGTGCCCGATAGTGAGACCCTAAAAGTTTAGATAAACCATCCCCCCTTCAAAGGGGGAGCTACACAGCTGTTGGGTTTTGTGGAGAAAACATGCGCGGCGGAAGCGATAAAATCCACGCAACCCGTAACAGGATCTCGTCGATAACAGCGTATTCGGAAATAGGTTTGTGGGATATACCTTATCGCGGAGCAAGTCCGGCGATGTCCCGCTGCACGACGGTGCAACACTGCTTGTCAAACACGGACGGATCTTCTCTCCCGTTCGCTGTCGCAGGTTGATCCGGCAATGCTCCTCTGCGGCAGTGATGTACGTTGCTCGCAGCACGTACAGGTGGTCGTCGACGTCCTCCGAACGCAGGCGTCAAGGCGTCTACGTCTCTACTTCGTCCACGCGGATGGACGGAACTCCACGTCACGCTTCTCAAGCCGGCGGGAAGGAGCGTGTCTCTGCGGCGGCGTGCTAGCGGTGCGTTGCTCTCCTTTCTCTCCTAAGGACGGCGACGGCTAGGTTTACGTGCGTCAGAATAACCTAAAAGCGTCTCTCTATATCTTATATAGATATCGGCCGTCTATCCTCCTTTAAATAGGATAAGAAGAGAAGTAGGGTTTCCTAAACCCATCGGTAAACAGAAACGTTGCGTTAATTAAAACGCTCGTGGATTAATTAGAATATTTCGGAATTCATTAATTAACCAAATAATCGCATTAATTGATTAATTAATATCCGACTCCATGAAATCACTTCGGATGGCTCTACGGGCATACATATACCAACAGACTCCCACTTGCACTAAGATCCAGTCACTCCAATATTATTCTAATCGATTACATAAACATTTTAGTAATCAATGTGATTCGAAGCAATTTCAATCAAATCCACAATTATACTCCTATTCCAACACATCCTGTGCGTGTGACCCGGTAGGCTCCAAATTACGTTGGCAGTGATATCCATAATCATATTATGATTTCACAAGCAATGATTGGTATCTAGCAAGACTTCATTGCTACCCAAGTAATTGGAGAAGTTGGAGAACAACTTAACCTATCATACATGACTGGTGTTACAGTGATTGTACAGTTCCTTTGTCGCTGATATCCGGATTGAACTCAAGTCATGGAATTGTTATCCTCTTCAATGTTCAATCCATGTTCCTTGAACTAGAGCAGACTGTCTGAGATATATGTAAGCTCAATACCACATATTGACTCACATCAGCATGGCCATGCATTTCTCAGTCTCGCTTATCAAGTGGCCGGAATATCAAACTCCCGTAGGAAGGACAAATTCCATCTACATCACTCACAGTCATCCCCATGTGTCACAGTGCACCCAAGCACCATCTTTATAGCAATCCTTATTCAGGACCACGATGGATGATGTCAAAGTACACCGAACGTCATGTGATAAGTGTAGTGACTTCAGGTCTAAGAACCACAATCACCACCATCATTATGAGATGTGACTCTAACTACCAATCATGGTATCCATGTGTCACTCTCAAGGTGGGTCTATCCGATACACTGTTCTCTAATAAGTATCTATGTATTTGGTTTGATATCTCCATATCATGGATAATGAGACTCTTCCATCAACCAACATACATTCTAATCTTATGTGTTATTGATGTCTATGGATATTTCCACAATAACAACCGATTAGGGACAAAACAAGAATACATACTCTTAGCATACATATGATCTCACTGTTCAGGTCATCAACCCGAAGACATATGTCATTGAGTATATTATTCTATAGACATCTATAAGTTTTATGGTCATCTCACAATATAAAACACAAACATATAGATTGGAAACTTGCCTTTATTGATATGATCAATATAGTATTACAAATCGTTTACATAGTATCCCATTACAATCATCGAATGATAGTCTCTATGGGCATACATACCAACAGATTCCCACTTGCACTTATACCCAATCACCCATGAATCTCAATCCAAGTGATCGAACATGCCCGTCATGTTTCTGCTGTGAAAGTGCTTTTGTGAGCGGGTCAGTCACATTGCTTTCTGTAGGTACTCTGCAAATCTTCACATCTCCTCGTTGTACGATCTCTCGTATGAGATGGAACCGCCGTAGAATATGTTTGGAACGTTGGTGCGATCTTGGTTCTTTAGCTTGTGCAATTGCTCCATTGTTGTCGCAAAACAACTCAATTGCATCACCAGCGCTTGGAACCACTCCAAGTTCAGAAATGAACTTCTTGATCCACACATCTTCCTTTGCAGCATTAGATGCGGCAATATATTCGGCCTCTGTTGTAGAATCCGCAACCGTCTCTTGCTTGGAACTCTTCCAGCTCACAGCTCCGTTTTTCAGGCAAAACACAAATCCAGATTGCGATCTGTAGTCATCTTTGTCAGTTTGGAAGCTAGCATCGGTGTAACCCTTTACTATGAGCTCTTCCTCACCACCGTATACCAAGAATTGATCCTTAGTCCTTCTCAAGTACTTTAGGATGTTCTTTACGGCTGTCCAGTGACATTCACCTGGATCTGACTGATACCGGCTCGTCATGCTCAAAGCATACGATACATCAGGACGAGTACATAACATCGCGTACATGATAGATCCAATTGCTGATGCATATGGAATCTTACTCATGCGTGCCCGTTCATCACATGAACTAGGACATTGGGATTTAGAGATTGTAACCCCATGGGACATGGGCAAGTTACCTCTCTTAGAACCCTCCATGCTAAAACTCTTTAGCACCTTGTCAATGTATGTGCTCTGGCTTAGGCCTAGAAGCCTTCTAGATCTATCTCTATAGATCTTGATCCCTAGTATATAGGATGCTTCACCTAAATCCCTCATAGAGAAAGTCTTCCCTAGCCAACCTTTTACTGTCTGAAGAGTAGGGATGTCATTTCCCATCAATAGTATGTCATCCACATACAATATGAGAAATACAACTGTGCTCCCACTAACCTTTTTGTAAACACAAGGTTCATCTTCATTTTGACTAAAGCCAAACTTTTTGAATACTTCATCAAAACGTAGATTCCAGCTCCGAGATGCTTGCTTCAATCCATAGATTGACCTTTGTAGCTTACAGACTTTATTGGCTTCCTTTGGATCGATAAAACCCTCAGGTTGTGTCATGTACACATCCTCGAGTAAATTCCCATTAAGGAATGTTGTTTTAACATCCATCTGCCAAATCTCATAGTCATGATAAGCTGTAATGGCAAGCATGATCCTGATGGATTTAACCATGGCAACTGGTGAGAAGGTCTCGTCATAATCAACACCTTGAATTTGACGGAATCCTTTCGCAACCAATCTACCTTTATAGGTTTGAACATTTCCATCCATGTCAGTCTTCTTCTTGAAGACCCACTTGCACCCTATGGGTCTTACCCCTTCGGGTGGATCCACCAAGGTCCATACCTTGTTGGTGTACATGGATTCCATCTCAGATCTCATGGCTTCGAGCCATTTCTCAGATTCTGGTCCCTTAGTAGCTTCTAGATAGGAAGTTGGCTCATCTGCTATGCCCAATTCGTCACTGTCTTGAGTTACGAGAAATCCAAATCTCTCAGGCTCAATTCGTGTCCTACTAGACCTACGAGGTTCCTGTGTTACATTTGGAACTTGAAATTCCACAACAACTTGTGAGTCCTCATGTTCCTTATGTACCTCCTCAGGTTCTCTGCTTTCTTGTTGGTCTCGAACTTCTTCGAACTCTACATTCCTCCCACTAATTCCTTTGGAAATAAATCCCTTTTCAAGAAATACAGCAGTCCTAGCAACAAACACTTTGTTGTCAGTTGGTGTGTAGAAGTAGTATCCCCGAGTTTCCTTGGGGTATCCAACAAAATAGCATTTTTCCAATTTGGGTCCAAGCTTTTCAGGAAATTGTTTCCTAACATAAGCTTCACATCCCCAAATCTTTAACATAGACAAATTGGGACGATTCCCATTCCATATCTCATATGGTGTCTTTTGAACCGATTTGGAAGGTACACGGTTAAGTGTAAATGCTGCAGTTTCAAGAGCATATCCCCAGAACGATATTGGAAGTTCGGCTGAACTCATCATTGATCGTACCATGTCTAATAATGTACGATTCCTTCTTTCTGACACACCATTATGTTGTGGTGTACCAGGTGGAGTCCATTGTGATACAATACCACGGTCTCTCAGAAGGTCCTCAAACTCTTGGCTTAAGTATTCACCACCTCGATCTGAACGGAGTGCTTTAATACTCTTACCAAGTTGCTTCTCCACTTCATTCATGAAAGTCTTGAACATTTCAAGAGTTTCTGACTTGTGTTTCATAAGATATACATAGCCATACCTACTGAGGTCATCAGTGAAGGTAATGAAGTATTGATAGCCTCCTCTAGCATTTGATCTAAAAGGTCCACATACATCAGTATGTATGAGCCCTAGCAGATCACTGGCTCTCTCACTGTGTCCAGTGAAAGGAGTCTTGGTCATCTTCCCTAATAAACATGCCTCGCATGTCGCTAATGATTCCAAATCAAAAGAGTCTAGATAACCATCCTTATGGAGTCTAGATATGTGCTTCTCATTTATGTGCCCAAGACGACAATGCCATAAGAATGTTTTGTTTGAGCTGTCAAGTTTTAGCCTTTTAGTATTTACGTTATATATGCTAGTCTCAAGTTCTAACAAGTAGATGCCATAAGACATAGGGGCATTGCCATAAAAGATCTCATCTTTAGAAATAGAAATAATTCCATTCTTAATGTGAAATTCAAATCCACTCTTGTCCATACAAGATATAGAAATAATATTTCTATTAATGGCAGGTACATAATAGCAATTCTCTAATTCTATTACAAGGCCCGTAGGCAAAGATAAACTAATAACTCCAACTGCGGTGGCAGCAACTCTTGCTCCATTAGCGACCCGCAGCTCGACTTGGCCCTTTCGTAAAGGCTTACTTCTTATCAGATCCTGCATATTAGAACATATGTGAGATCCACATCCGGTATCTAGTACCCATGATGAAGAAGTATTTAAGTTTATCTCAATAACGTATATACCTGAAGTGGAGATCTCTATCCCCTGCTTCTTTTTCCTTAGTTCCTCCAGGTAGAGAGGACAGTTTCTTTTCCAATGTCCAGGCTGGTGACAATGGTGACAACTGCCTTCTTTGGAGATCCCACCTTTAGCTTTGAGCGCGGATGACTATGGCTTCTGCCCGGCTTTAGAACTTTTCTTAGCCTTGCCTTTGCCTTTTGACTTTCCCTTTGTCTTGTTGATCATCATCACAGACTTGGGCTTGTCTTTCTTCATCTGTGCTTCGGCTGTCCTCAACATGCCCAACAATTCTGACAACGGCTTGTCAAAATTGTTCATGTTGTAGTTCATGACAAAATGATTATATGATTCAGGCAACGATTGTAGAATCACATAAGTGGCCAACTCTTGACCTAGGGGAAATCCCAACTTGGATAGGCTTTCCACGTACCCAATCAAGGTGAGTATATGGGTGCCAACTGAGTCTCCCTCTTTCATCTTGCTTTTGAACAACGCCTTTGAGACATCATATCTCTCCTGTCTTGCTTGATGTTGATACATGTTCTTGAGATGTGTTACCATCTCCATGACATTCATGTTCTCATGTTGCTCTTGCAACTCATAGTTCACTGAGCACAACATTAGGCACTTGACATCCACGTCATCATCAATGTGCTTCTTGTAAGCATCCTTTTCAGCCTGGGGCGCATTTACGGCGGGCTCCTCTGGCTCTGGTGTTTCAAGGACATAGAGCTTACGCTCATGTGTGAGAACAATTCTCAATGTCCTAAACCAGTTTTGAAAGTTGGTTCCGGTAAGTTTGTCCTTCTCAAGGACCGATCGCAATGAGAACGTGTGAGTGTTGTTTGCCATTTGATTGCTACAAAAGAAAAAATTTGCATTTAGTCCAAAACATTTTGACTTGTAAAGATTTGATAAACGAGATTAATTAGGCCTTTAATTAATTACGCTCCCACTATTTTATTCAAATTGATAGCCCTCACTATCAACTCGGAAGATTGCAACGCACAACCTTCTAGTGAGCCAAGACCCAAAATAATTGGATCAATGCCCAGCCAACGCCGGCGTCAAAGACCAAATACTAAGGTAGGCAACTTTTTCCAATTGCATCATATGCAACTCTTGGATAGATGATCATACACAACTCCTTGCCATGATGCATCTGTGTGCCTCTAGGTACTTGATCCTATCAAGGTTCCCTAGTTAAGTCCAACCCATAAGCCAACACGATGAGTGTGCACCCTGCGGAGGCAGACCCACACATCCACCATCACACTTCCACGAGATAGACAGTGTACCACGCGGAGGCGTGCCCACACATAGTCGATCAAGATTTTCATGTGTGTTGCTTTATGGAAGGCAACTAAAACTTAATATTATTAATTGAGGGATTTTATTAATACATATATATATATCCAAACACCACATACTTATAGTACGTATCATATACTACTATATCCACAACCACAAACGATAGACATGCAATCAAAAATACATCGGTTATGGCCATACTATTGTAATCCTTTGGAGCAACAAAGGATTACGGTCCACCTATGGTCTTATGCATCTCATGCAACACCTGTGAAAACAACCTGTAAGCTTATAATGATCAACATTACAATGAACAACTTCATGGATGATTCGTGAGGTTGGAATGTCAAGTTGCTTCTTGGAATGTGATCTTCTTGTTGCTTCTCCACGGACGCTCCTTGGAGTGGGATCTTCAGGTTGCTTCTTGGAATTAGATCTTCATGGTGCTTCTCCATGGACACTCCTTGGAGTTGGATCTTCAAGTGGCCTCCTTACATCAAAATTACAAAGACTAAAACTAATCCTATCTTTATTACATCATATGATTACAAAATTAAAGAGAAAGAATTAATTACACTTTGAAATAAGAGATGAGGCTAGGCATGCAAGCCGAATACATTATACAAAGGATCCATATGCAACGATTATACATCCATAACATTCACAAACAACCATATCCACAAGATCAACATCCACATCCATTCACAACATTCACAAAAGGGGATACTAGGCCATAACCGTGCATGCACTCACCACATAAAATAGATTTTAAAGGCGACGTGTATGCTATCATAGGTATATCTACATATACGTATATACATATTAAAATTGCAGTACTTTTAATGCGGGACATTCCCCATTAAATGAATTTTGACTCCCACGCAGACAATGCGGGGTACACAGGGGCAGCGCCCCTGTGCGGGGATTTTATCGCTTCCCCTGAAAGGTCTACGGAATTCTACTTCCATGCACTTAGGAAAATCACAATTTTCCACAGTCGACCCCGTCCAAAACGTCAAAAACAATAGCCTGCGGCGTATGTGGAATTAGGTTTAGATTTGCACATTAACAGGTTTAATTCGCATCGTATGCAACATAAAACAGTATACAGCGATTTGATCATATCGAAACGAAACTAAATACGCCGTAGATCGACGCTGCTCTGATACCACTGTTGGGTTTTGTGGAGAAAACATGCGCGGCGGAAGCGATAAAATCCACGCAACCCGTAACAGGATCTCTTCGATAACAGCGTATTCGGAAATAGGTTTGCGGGATATACCTTATCGCGGAGCAAGTCCGGCGATGTCCCGCTGCACGACGGTGCAACACTGCTTGTCAAACACGGACGGATCTTCTCTCCCGTTCGCTGTCGCAGGTTGATCCGGCAATGCTCCTCTGCGGCAGTGATTTACATTGCTCGCAGCACGTACAGGTGGTCGTCGACGTCCTCCGAACGCAGGCGTCAAGGCGTCTGCGTCTCTACTTCGTCCACGCGGATGGACGGAACTCCACGTCGCGCTTCTCAAGCCGGCGGGAAGGAGCGTGTCTCTGCGGCGACATGCTAGCGGCGCGTTGCTCTCCTTTCTCTCCTAAGGACGGCGACGGCTAGGTTTACGTGCGTCAGAATAACCTAAAAGCATCTCTCTATATCTTATATAGATATCGGCCGTCTATCCTCCTTTAAATAGGATAAGAAGAGAAGTAGGGTTTCCTAAACCCATCGGTAAACAGAAACGTTGCGTTAATTAAAACGCTCGTGGATTAATTAGAATATTTCGGAATTCATTAATTAACCAAATAATCGCATTAATTGATTAATTAATATCCGACTCCATGAAATCGCTTCGGATGGCTCTACGGGCATACATATACCAACAACAGCAGCCTTCAGCCAACCCTCGTACCTATCTTAGATTCCGATAGAAATTTCAAAGAAGTATAAAACTGCTTAGAGTCAAAGACATGCTTAGAATACGATCAAGGAAAGGGTGGTCCCAATGCGAGTTACGCGATACAAAAGAAACATGAGCTCCACACTACTCCCGATACCTGAAAGAGCTAGTGCAAGAAGAAGCCTCGATAAGACTCTGGGAGATCTCTGGTTTAGAACTGAAGCATGAGTATGGAAATCTTCACTAAATAAAATTGCCTCGCCATTACGTGCCTTAGCTCTATCCATCTTGAGGACAAGCTAGACTCTAAGTTGGGGGGTGATGACCTCCCATTTTGTGATGTTATCTTACTAGTTTTTCTTATGTTTCCATACTCTTTCTTAGATAAATTAGATAGAATACTTAACTTTCCGCTTTATTGTGAATATACCAATAGACTGATATTTTCCCTTTTTCTTCTTACAGAAAAACCCAAAAAATTTGCAAAAGTTCTGAATCGGTCCCAAGACCGTGAATGCCCTAGCGGTCCCAAGACTATGAAGGCCCTAGCGGTCCCAAGACTATGAAGGCCCTAGCGGTCCGAAGATCGTGAAGGCCCAAGACCGTGAAGACCCTAACGGTCCCAAGACCAAGCAAGACTGTGAGACTCTAATGGTCCCAAGACCGAGCAAGGTCCTAGCGGTTCCAAGACCGCGAGGACTCTAGTGGTCCCAAGACCAAATGAAGATTTATTGACCCCAAGAATGCGCGAAAGCTACTGGTCTCAAGACCGTTAGGATCCAAACAGTCTCCAGACTGTGAGGATCGAAACGGTCTCCAAACCGTGAAGATCCAAATAACTCAAGACCATTAGGATCCAAACTGTCTCCAAACGGTGAGGTTCCAAATGGTCTCTAAATCGTGAAGATCCAAATAACTCAAGACCGTTCAAGACCCCTTTGGAGCCTATAAATAGGACCCAAGGGGTCCTCATTATGCATCGATTCTTAGACGCCCAAAGGCTACCTCATTTGTTCCAGAGTTGTTTCATCCTTCATCCTTCACCTCAAGGCTGCCAGTCTAAGATCCACACTCCATCCATAAGCCTACTTTCTCTCTCATAGACATAGAAGGTGGGGAGTGAAGGATTCATAACCAAAGCAACCACGTAGTGTGAAGACAGTTGTTCTCTACTCCAAGGGGTCAACCTTCCTCCCTCCTA
The DNA here is from genome assembly GCA_963693085.1 of Alisma plantago-aquatica. Taxonomy (NCBI): domain Eukaryota; kingdom Viridiplantae; phylum Streptophyta; class Magnoliopsida; order Alismatales; family Alismataceae; genus Alisma; species Alisma plantago-aquatica. Next base: position 1,129,460,814 of record OY856410.1, read on the forward strand.
TACGGAGATGATGTTTTCCTTCTCTTCTCTTGTCTCCTTCTTTGTTCTTTCCATGAGCGAGTAGTTCCATACACTAGGGTGCGGGGAGTAGCCCCACTACTCATGTTTTCATTTCATGCATTGTAATTCATGAGTTTGCAATAGAAAAATACTATCTTTTCAGTTCAACATCAATCGTTTAATGAATGCTAGTTGCTTGATCACCAACCTGCGTTACCTATTATCTACTAGTGCGAATTGTCTACGTTTGTGCTTTTAGATTTGATTATCGATTGAATGTTGGTTCTTGATGTATGTAGTCACCATATATCTGTTTCAGTATCTAGGAACACTTTTCAAGGAGTGGAGTAAACTCACCTCCCTCATTGTACTTTCATACTATGAAATGGAATAAGTTGACATATGGAAGTACAACTTTGACTGGTCGAGGAACTCACTTTGCGAAGGGAGTAATGCAAAGTAAGTGACCATTCGTTCGGGGATGGATGGCATTGCAATACTTCCACATTTCTCATAGTTGGATTTTTGAAAGAAAGATAAGTCTACAATGATACTAACTGATTAGACCCTTTTTGCAAGCCATGTTATTATGATGTATGTTATGATCCACGTGTAGTGGTGGTGAAACTCGATCACATCCTAGTGGTTTCCAAATATTATTTAAAACCTTAAGTTTACTTTCTTGCCATTTAATCTACATTTGCTTTTTAGTTTAATCATCAACCCAACTCTTCGATTTAAATATCAACTCTTGAGTAGATAAATAGAATTATAACATTTTTTCATCTTGTTAATGCTTAACAAGACCGTTGTCTCGTGGATTCGACCCTCAACTGTACCACGATAAGACTTCCATGTACCTTAGCATACGTGGTTGGAGATCTTATTATAGCACACACAAGGTTAAACTTAGAGACTTACCATCTCTAAGATTTTTAGTGGTGCACGCAACTCCACGCAAGTGGAGGCTCCATCACTAGTCTAGTCATCCGACTAGATGACCTATAGTAATGGGTCAAGCACTTGTTTCTGACATAATGAAATGCATTAATTATTGTAGTAAAATCTAGTATGTTTGCAAATAAGAAAGCAAGCCAATCGACAGACTAGGAGTCCAATTGACCAACTAGTAACATGCAATAGTGGTCAAACCATGAAATCTGACCTTTTGTATCCATATGTTTTGTGAAAACCCTAGCCCATCCACTCATATATAAAGGGAGGTGGACAAGGCTCTCAACACTCTTGTATGAGAAGACTCCTTATCTTATAGTTGTGGTAACATGAGAGACAAAGACATTTTACCCGTAAAAGGGAGAGATAGCCAATGAGAGAAAAGTCAATGCTAGCACATTGACAACACAAAAGGATAACTCCTTCCCTTCATCTCTCGAAGAATGACAAGGAGTTTTGGGTGGTTAGTGTGGAATACATAGAGGCATAGAGGTCGTTTCCTCTATGCTAGGATGATGTCATCAACCAATGTCCATGGTGCTACACTGGGAAGCCATTGTCAACTGTTGTCTGGGTGCTGCTTGAGAAAGAAGCATAACTCTATGAGGATAGTCACCAGACTTGCTCTAGGACCTGGTATATTCCTTACACCTTCCTTCCTATTTCATAGTTATTGACATGATCTACTGGTTGTGGAGAATGTGGCAAGACATTGTTTTTTCCCGCTACCATCTTTGACACCAATTTCCCTACAATGATATTAGAGCCACATCAATTTACTATGTCATAGGAATCTAATCAATATGATCATTTTTGGTTTTATCCTGTATTTTTTTGCATGCAATGTGAATATGTAAATGATTAATGTGCATATCTGACTAATACCACATACTATAGAAGAAAGTCCCATATATCCTATATATTTGATATGATATATATGTGAAATTTATATGTGTCACCTTAAAAATGTTTTGATGGTGGATGTATGTGTGGTTATGACTAAACCCTATGGATTATCTTTTTCATTTATTTCCTAACTATTTTAAATTTAGTTTGCATACCGAGCCTTCCTCCTTTTTCTCCATATGTAATTTAATATTTTCCTCCCTATACTCCCCTTGAATGTAACTCGAGGTATTCTCCGTAAACAATTGCAACATGTAGAATATGATAGAATTAGTTTCCTTTCTATGACATGAAGAAGGCATTCTGACCAGGCAAGTCAACCGATTAGGAGCGGATTCGATCGACCATAGGACTAGAGGAGCAAGCCAACCAAAGGATTCAATCAATCGATTGGAGTCCTAAGAGTTTGATAGGAAGATTCTAGTCATACGCTTGAGTCGAGAGCCAACCAACTAATGTAGAACCATTCAATTGATAGGAGACCAACAAATTGATTGGAGTGTCCAATTGATCGACCAACATGTTTCCAGCACAAGATTTTTCCTATACAAGTTTCTACATGTAATGTATGACCTTAGGTGGACAATAGTTCTTTGTGGCTCCAAAGAACTACATTAGTGTGGCCATAACCATCTTTCACATATTTTTTATTGCATGTTTTGTTTGTGGATATAGTTTGTATATGATACATATTATAAGTATATGGTGATTTGATATGTATATGTATTTATAAGTAAAATCCCTCAATATCTATGAAGTCTTAGATTCTTTCCATAATCAGCACACGTGAAAAGCTTAATCGACTAAGAGTAGGTTATGCTAAAGAGGGGTGTCTTGTCTATCTCGTGGAAGTGTGATGGTAGTTATGTGGGTTTGCAAAAGCAGGGTGAGTTTCTATCGTGTTGTATTTTTGGGTTAGGCTTAACTAGGCAAACCTAATGGGTTTAAGTATCTAGAAGCATACATATGGAATACGATAAGGAGTTGCATACCATCTATCTAAGAATTGCATGAGATTCAAATGGAAAATGTTTCCTACCTTAAAAATTGGTTATAGATGCCGGTGTTGGTTGGGTATTAACTTAGTTATTTATGGATCTTGAACCAGAAGGTTGTACTCTACAATCTTTGAAATTTATAGTTGGGACTATCAATTTGAAGAAAATAGTGGGAGAAACAATGAATTAAAGTCCTGATTAATATCTTCAATATTTTCAAATCAAATGAAAAGTGTTTTCATAAATTCAAAATTTCTATTGTAAAAATAAATGGAAAACACCAACACATTTTCATTGTGATCGGTCCTTCAGAAGGAAAAATTGAACAGAAAAAATGTCCACGATTGGTTTAGGATGTTGAGAATTGTTCTCAATCAAGAGCATTAACTCTATGTCCGAGAGACACTAGAGCCAAATGAACCTGCTCCTACCACTCGTAAGGATGAAAGGCATGCATACAAAAAGAAATCTTGAAGATTTTGTGGATGTTAAATTCCTAATTCTACGTTCAGTGAAGTACGAGTTGCAGAGACAACATGAAAACATGGAAGTCATCGAGATGGTTGCACATCTCAAGAATATGTTTTTGGATCAGGCAAGACAAGAGAGATTTGATATTTCAAAGGCATTGGTCAAGTACAATATGGAAGAGAGAGATCTAGTGGGATGTGCTCAAGTAGATTAGGTACGTGAAGACCCTGGAGAGAGTGGATTTCCTTTAGGCCAAGAGTTTGTCACGGATGTGATTTTGCAATCATTTTGTGAATCACATAATCAATTTGTCATGAACTACAACATGAACAATTTGATAAACCGTTGACTAATTTGGTTGGTGTGTTGAGAACTTCTGAAGCACAAATGAAGAAGAACAATCCTAGATCTGTGATGATGTTTCACAAAGGAAAGATAAGGTCCAACAAAAAAGGCAAGGCTGAGAAGAGTTCTAAAGCTAGCTAAAAACCCAAGTCTTCTACATTTAAAGCAAAGGGGCGAGTGAGTAAGGAAGGGAAATGCCACCACCGTCACCAACTAGGTCACTGGAATAGGAATTGCCCTCTTCATGTAAAGGAACTCAGTAATAAATAAGTAGAAGATAGAGACTCCATTTCAAGCATATATGTAATTGTAATACGTATATTTACTTCATCCATTTTGGTATTTGATACCTGATAAGGATCTCAAACATACAATGATGTTTAGGATCCGAGGAGAGGTAGATAACATAAGGTGGAACTAAGTGGAGCAAGAGTTGTTGCCACTATAGCTAGAGCCTATCATTTATCTTAGCCTAGTGGGCATGTAACAGAATTCGTGAATTGCTATTATGTACCTACCATTTACAGAAACATCACATATATATCTTGTTTGGTGAACAGTGGATTAAAATAGCATATAACGGGTGATTGATGTTCTACTTTAAAGATTAGATACTTTCTGACAGTACCCCAATGTGTCATAGTTTACATTCGTTAGTTCTAGAGACAAGTATAATGTAAATATTGAAAGACTCGAATACTCAAATGAACATAACTAAGGCACTGTCATATAGGGCACATAAATAAGGAACAATTTTTGGACTCCATAAAGTTGCTTATCTAGACTATTTTGGTATTGAACCAACAAAGACATGCAAGTCTTTTTTGTTGGGCAAGATGACAAAATCTCCCTTCACTAGAACCAGTGAGAGTGTGAGTGTCTTTTGGGACTCATACATACTAATGTATGAAGACCTTATAGAGAAAATTCTAGAAGTCGTTACTTGTATTAAAACACTTTGATATGATCAATGTGGAAAACACTTGAACCAAGAGTTTTGAGGACCTTCTACGAGACTATGATATTGTATCACAACGGAGTCCACCAGAAACATAATGATATATCAGTAAGAAGGAATGACACTTTGTTGGTCATGGTGTGATAAATGATGAGTCTGGCTGATATTCTGACTCCCTTCTAAGGCACGTGTTTCACACAAAACCATGTACCATCTAAATTAGTTCAAAAGATACCATATGAGACATGGCATGGAAAATGTCCCAACATGTCTTTTATGAAGATTTGAGGATTTAAAGTTTTAAGAGAAAATAGTTTCTTGAAAATATTGGTCCCAAATCAGAAAAATGTTATTTTGGATATCTTAGAGAAACCAAAGGATCATACTTTTATATTCCATCTGACAACAAAGTATTTGTTTCCAGGATGAATGTATTTCTAAGAAACAAATTTATTTCTAAAGGAATAAGTGGGAGAAAAATAGAACTCAAAAAGTTCCAGTACAACAAGAAAAATTGAACCTATAGAAATATAATAGGGACAAGGAGAATCACAAACTATTGTGGAGTCTCAAGTTTCTGATGTAACACATGAACCTCATGTATCTAGTAGGAGACTCCTTGATCCTAAATTATTTGGAATCATGTGACTCAATAAGGCAATGAGTTGGTCATAGATGATGATCCAACAACCTACCAAAAGTTATTGAGGGACCATAATATGAGAAATGGCTTGAGGCCATAAGATTTAAGATGGATTCCATCTAAGCAGTCAGGTATGAACCTTGGTGGATCCACCTAAGGGGGTAAAATTCATAGAGTTCTAGTGGGTCTTCAAGGAGAATACCAACTTGGATGGTAATATACAAACCTATAGAGGTAGATTATATGAAAATAATATTAAACAAGTTCAAGATGTTGCATGTGACAAAATCTCTTCACTAGTTGCCATGACCAAATCGACTAGGATCATGCTTTCCATTGAAACTGAGCTACAAAGGCCATTGTATAGATTTAAGCAAGCATCTCAAAAGTGGAATCTTCCATTTTACAATGCAATCAAAGAATTTGACTTTAGTCAAGATGAAAATGAGACATATGCTCACAAGATGGTTAGTTGGAGCATAATTGTAATCCAACAAATTGATGGAAATGGCATCCCTACCTTACAAATGATATAAACCTAGATAGAAATAGCTTCTCTATGAAGGATTTAGGATAAGCATCCCATGTCTTAGGAATTAATATCTATAGAGATTGATCTAAAATCTTCTTGGCTTAAACCAAAGTACATACATTGACAAGGTGTTGAATAGGTTCACCATACATGACTCAAAAGCCCGATTCCCCAGTTCTTGTGAAGAATGGGAAGACATGAGTAAGATGTCATATGCATCCACTATTGTATCATCATGTATGCAATGTAATGTACTTGTCCGGTTGTATTGAATGTATTAGTCATGACGAGCATATATCATTCAAATCCCAATAAAAGTCATTGAACTACCATAAAACCATCCTTAAGTACTTGACAAGCATGAAGGATCAAGTCATTGTTTATGGTGATAAGGTATAGTTGGGTGTAAAGCGTTACACCAATGCAAGCTTCCAAACTGATAAAGAATATTGACGATGGCAATCTAAATTTGTGTTTAACCTTAAAGTTGAATTGTATGCTAGAAAATTTTCAAGATAGAGATAGATATTGATTCTAAAAGGAAGTTGAGTACCTTGATGTTTGGAACACAACAGAGGATATTGTATGTGTTACGACCCCACCTCCCGATAACCCCCAACTAAGGGAGACCAAGAGGTTGAAGCCGCACCCATTAATCCCGGATCAAAGGTTCGACATATAACCATAAACAATTATTAAATTCTAACAGACTACTGAAAATGGTAATAAAATTTTTCTTTGCATACCTTTGAAAAGTTTGGAACAAACTAAACTTCTAACCTCAGCTGAACTATTCTAACTAGTTCCTCCTTGTTCTTTAATTCTTGAATTCACAAGGTGTAGCTTTACTGTTTGTTCTTTTCATTGTACCTAAAATGCCGACAAACAAAACGTAGGTCAGCCGAAGCTGGTATGTGGGGAAAACAGATAATCATGCAACTATGATAACCATGTAATCATTCAATTAATCATTTAACAACCAAGATTACGTTTTAAGCAATACTACTCAATCCTTGCCTATCCCCTTTCTCTGTAACGTCCCTGCAGTGGACATGGATACTACCTCTCTCATGTGATAGATCCTTACCCCCATGGCCCTACCACACATGTAGCCAATACCTAGGGTTATGGAGTCGCATGGTCCTACCCAAAGGTAGACCAATCCCTGACTCATGATGACTTGATGGACCTACCCCATTGGTAGCCATTTACTAAGTCATTTAATGACCTGATGGACCTACCCTCATTGGTAGCCATTTACTAGGTCAATCTATAAAGATACAGAGGGGACTAGGATCTGAGATAGTAGGCATATTTCTTATGTGATAGTCATATTCACATTATACTTTGCATGAATTAAATACATCCAACAGTTTAATTCAAGCCACGATGGAAACATCGATAAAATCCCGGAAAACTAATTCGGGTAGTCATAAGCGTAACCACATACCTGATCCATAGTAACTTGATGTACATGCATTAACATTCAACACAATTAACAAGCAATCGACAATATCCTGAAAATAATGCATAACATCCAAGTGTCATTGTTTTATTCAAAACATACTCAAGATCAACTTGGATTCCACCTTATGATTTCTAAGCCAACTTTAGGGTTTTATTAGGGTTTTAGCCTTCATTATGCATTTATCACTTTTAATGCTCTTTTAGTTCACAAACCCTAATTTCTGCATCATAGGCACAATCGAATGTCAAATAAGTCTAATATGTTTCTTTTACACTAAAACTATTATCTTTATCCTTTTAGGTCATATCCAAAACAGTAAGGCTAATTATCATCTTCGGTTTCTTTCAAATTGACAAATCATATTTCATTATAGTTCGACTCACATATATGAACCTAATTTATTACTATTTCCACCTTTATACACTAGGAAACACTAATTATCCAAATAATTCACATTAAAGATCTTTGGTACTCAATTTATCTTCGAATCATCATATCTCCATTTTATTCTTTGATTTGTACAATTAAAACCATTAGAATTCATATCAACATAAATTAGGGTTTCTAATCCCATTAAGGCATATTCACGTACATAGAACCCTAAATTAAACCAACTATATAAAAAGATCATCTTTTAAATCCTATTTTCACTTTTATTAACAACAAGTTAATATCAGCTTGAATTATCCATCTATCATAAAATCTAAAGGGTTTTTCCTTAGTTAAATCATTAAAGATGATAACTTTATGTACTTTTCCAATTTCAAGCATATAAACTCTAAATTAGACTAATCACGTGCAAAGTTCTTCCTTTTTGAACTCAATGTTCCTTTTTACATTTAACAGATTAATATCAACTCTAAAGATCCATTAAACCCTATTAAACACATTAATCATATCAAAATAGGGTTTCTTAATCTTTAATTCATTAAAGATGATGATTTACACTACTTTTCGAATTATGATCAGATTCAGGCTATAAAACTATTTTTAATGAATTCCTTGCATTTTTCTGATCAAAATACATATATAACTTGTCCTAAACGGAGTTACCATTAAAAAGTTACGATTTTAACAAAATTACTTACTTTCGGCCAATTGGGAAACGCCACGTCATCACTCATGCAATCGTAGGCGCGGCTGGTTTAAGACATAACCAAATGTCATTTCTGCCCCTGGTAAAACACGCGCTCCTTCAGCCCGCAAAGGGGCATTTTTGTCCACGCGCCTCCTCTCTTCTCCTTCCTCGCGCTACCCTAGCGTTGCTTCCTTGTTAGCGCTGGGCGCGTCTTCTCCACGTCGACCTCGACCCCGTCGGCTGCCTAGGAGTTGCCCCCTGCCTTCGCTGCACTCCCGCGCATGCAAGGGAGCTTCCAGCCTGCCGCCGGTCATCCAGGGTTAGCGCAAGCAGCCCCTGCCACCATGGCCTCCCTGCAGTCATCTGCAGGTGTTGCGCAGGTGTAGGGTGCCGACACGAAGGTCTTCCGGCCCTCTTCTGACGACGCAAGAGCATCACGACCTTCTCGTATGCTCCCCATTGCTCCCAGGTTCACATTACCCCCTTCGGTTAAGGTTTTGAAAAGAAACAAGAAAGAGAAAGAGAGAGGGGTGCCAAGGATCTCCTTGAACTCGGGCTAAGGAGTATACCCTTATATAGAGGCGTGTAGCAATGCCCCGGTTCGCCTATCCATGAGGAAACCAAGTTTCTCGTTAAACATGGCAACCACATACTTTCCTTGTTTTAGATGTAACTCCTCTTTTCTTTATGATAAGATATCCTTTATCCTTGATTTATTAGAATTCGAATTTCTTCTTACTTATTTTCTCTTTCCTTGCTTTTTAATCCCTTGACACGAAATTCTATTTCTTTTAATCAAATTTACTTTCTTTTTAACAACACCTCATAATTCATTAATAATGCAACACATTATCCTCTTATTTTGCCTTTTTAGTATTTTCTCTTTCTTTCCTCTTTATTGGGACTCCTTGGTTCCCAAGAAACTTTATGATTTCGAAATTCTCTTTATTGGATACTTATTATCCTTCTAGATGCATCTTTAGGCATTATTTCACATTATCTTGTTTATTTCTCATTAAAATATCTCTTTTTGAGAATTTCTCTTTCTTTCTCTTTTATTGTCCTCATTGGTATTTATTTTATCATTAGGAATCCTTGGAACACGAAATTCCACAAAGGATCTCCTAATTACACCTTCTCCCACTTCTTTCCAACATTTTAACATTATTTTCCAATTTCTTTCTTCATAAAGAAATACTTAATTCATCTTTTCTTTCCTCATTGCTTTCTTTTTGCAACCTTGGACTCCTTGGTACTCAAGGAACCCAAGAGGCACGAAATCCTCTTTGGATTTTCCTTCTAGAGGTTTCCACATATTTCCTTTCTCAAATTCTCAATTATTCCTTAATCAATTGAAATTCCTTTTTATTGGGCCCAATAGCCAATAAAGCCCACAAAGCAACCAATCAAGGCTATTGTGAATGGAATCCATTTATTCAAAACAAATCATATCATTATTTGTTCAATTATCTTTAATATGAGAAATTACATTTCTCACTAATTGAACCCAAAAATTGGGGTTGTAACATCCTTCCCCTCTTATAGGAATTTTGTCCTCAAAATTCAAACAAGCAAACAAACAACTCAGGATAAGACTTTTCCATGTCCATCATTAGCCCCTATGTGGCCTTACCGTACTCATGGCGTTTCCAAAGAACCTTTATCATCACATATTGTTTTCTCTGAGTTCTTTCATCCTGGCGTCTATAAACTACACAGGTGACTCAGGCCATTTCAGCCTCCCTTGGGGCTCACTAGGTTCATTTCTCAGCACATGGTCGGGGTACCTCACATAGTGCTCTAAATAGGACACATGGAACTCATCACACATTACTTTATCTCGAGGGATAAGGTCAATCTTAACCTTCTCCACCCATCCATCTCTAATGGACCCATGTATCGGGGACTCAACTCTCTTAGCTATAACTTAGAGGGGTCGGATTTTCATGTCACATTTTCTCCCATAGTAACTTGTATGTCAGTCTACTTTGCATCTGCTCACGACTCTCATCATCTCTAGGCTCCTTTCAGCCCTTGCACAATCAAAGTGACTTCATCTACACGTACTGGGGTCCCTTTCTAACCATCATGTGGTACTTTTCTAACCATCATGTGATCCTTTCACCAACATCACCTTACTGAAGTGGTGACCGACACAACCTCCCTTACAGAGCTTCATATAAAACCCGATACTGGCTATGGTGGTCATTGTCACATATTTCATAGGACAAGAACGGTCTCTAGATATCGCCATGAACGAGCACACATGCCCTCATCAGACCCTTTAGTCTGGATCATACTAACCATAGTTAGGGGTGATAAACTATACTAACATTGAGTTCTTCATGTACCTACTTCCACTTTATGGAAGTGAACCCTTAGGTCAAACTCAAGTACCTTTGAACTTGCTTCATGGTGTAGTGGAACCATCTCTCTCACGGTAGTTCAATTAGATCTGTCCCTTGATAGAACTCTTCCTTTCTCATATTATCTAGGTAAGGCGACCTACCATAACCCATATTGTATCTTGACCTTCCTCGGTCCAGGGAAGACCTATCACAACATCCATAGTGTTGAGCTCTCATTCCTTCCCTGGGATTCTTTTGTCCTCCATATCGATACACTGGGTTACTGGGGTTCGTCCTTTACCTCCTGGCTTGCATGGCCATAATCCACATGCAACCTCATATTAAGCATCTAACATGCTATTGCCATTTTCCATGGTGTATCATGATTTCCTGTATGTCATGATTCTTCTAAGATCGATTCCTCCGAAACCCTAAACCACTCTTGTCAGGGTTTCATCACCTTCTTTTTCAAAGAAGTGCACTTGAGGTTCTATCACCATCCTTTCATTGCATCAAGGACTAGACTCGCTAACCAAACAACCCTTAACTTTTCAATGTATCTTGTTACATCTGAGTGTTATCCAAACACCTCTCCTTTTCAAACTTAGGGTTAGCCAAACAACAACCTCTTCTAGCTTCAAGTCAGATGTATCTCAACTAGAGAATTCATTACCACTTCATATCTTTAGGTATTAGGTAACATTAAAGACATATCATCTCGTCTCAACTCTAAGTCCAAATTCATTGAGAACACTTTCTGATTTCATTATCATGGTGATCAAAACTCAACCTGGTATAACTTGTAAGTTCCACATAGCTCATGATAAAAACATCCTCTTAAGGGAACTACCTCATTCCTCTTAGTGTTTACAAACCATCCATGTATCATTCACTTTACCAGGGTAGATTATCTTCTCTATCCCAAAACTCATGGCAACGTTCCAACCTACATCATCTCTTATCCTTGGTGTATGGCATGCGTAATGTCCTATCTCACACCCCCATAACAAGAGGAAATAAGCATTTGGCTGCAATCCAAATACGGAGTTCTTCCTGTTCCAAGAGTAGAGATGGTACATCCCACCTTGCCAGTACACCTTTAAATCTAAGTTGCAACGTGCCACATATGTCTCTTCATCACAACCATCATGATATCAAACTAGTCTTGAACCTACTGAGGTCTATATCCTTGGTCATCTCCTCTAGGTCTATAGGGTACCGACTCTTTTGGGGTCATCCCTCTTCCCTCATGCATCAAGAGAGTGCCCTACTCATCTGCCCTTTGGGTCCCATGAGTTCATGAAAGTGATCAATCTCCTAACCCATGACCCTCAGACAATGATAGTTGTTACCTCCCGACCCTATGGTCATGTGCAACTGGGGAATTAGGCAACTCCTACTTTCATCGGTCTTATCCCTACCTGACCCTAGGATAGACTTAGGATTCTCCATTACAGTACATGTTCACTTAGAATCTTACCCAAGTCTTCATCATCTCTCTTTCTGCATTCATGGGTTGGCTCTCATCCGTTCATAGGCATCATGGCAACCTACCTACCTTGGTCAAGCCCCATACCGGTTACCCCCATGGTAACACATTCACATGCAATAGAGATGGATATCTATGGGTCTACAGGTTCATTCTCATACCATGTACCTTTCACTTAGCTTCTCAAGATCCTATGAGACCTCTTTAGGTTACCCTGAACCAACAAAACTGATATACACCCTTCCAAAAGGGTCCCTCTCCCAGGATGGGAGGAAAACTATCTCTAAGGTCATAAAAGCTCTTAGGTCTAGGGTTTACATCCACATGAACCTACTTAACCCTAGCAAACCATTAAGGCACGAGCTGATCACTTACTGTACCATGCTAGGTCATACTTATCCTCTTTCCTCGACATTGGATCAAGATCATACCTTCCTTTATCATTACCCTAGCTGTGAGGGGTCCATCAAACACACCTTAATCTTAAGGGGCTTCTCTTTTCCTCTATTAATGAGGATTACCATGCTCGCTTCTATAGGAACTCAACTTCTCATCATGAGCCTTAGGTACACCACTTCCCCTCTTAGGCCTAGGAACCCTAGGTTCACTGCATGCTCCTTCTCTTAACTACAAACCAAGCATGAAAAAGGCATGACATGCACTCCTTGTCATCCTTCAACTCAAGAAACACTTAGAGTTGGGTCCTCCTTAAGGACAACCAACAAGGTACAGGGCCTCATAACCTGCTACTAAACCTTTCTAAGTCTAAGGAACTCTTCTTCCTACCTCAGAAGGTAAACATCTCTACCATAGGCACGTAGGTACCAAAAGCTTCGTCTTTTCTCAAGGGTTTGGTCCCTCTAAAGACAACCAAGGTATCAATAACTTTCAGGGATTGATCATGAGGCAACCACTATCATCCATTGTTCAGAGTTTTAGGCTTCCAATCTCCTTGCTGGGTTTCCTGCTCTCTCTAGAGCTAGCCCCACATCCAACCTCACCATTAGAGGTCCTTTCTTCATGGAGGATCAACCTCAAAGGCATGCTCTACATGGGTGAAGCCTAGGTTCAAACTTATAGTTGCTCAAGGTCGTCCATAACCCTTAATGCTCCATCATAATTCCTTATTCAGGGTTTCATCCTACTGCCAGCATTATGACGTGCCCTAGGTGCCAGCTATGCCCTACTTGTACAAGCCCATAGGGTTTCTATGGTCCTTCACTATCATCATCTAAGGAACTATCCTTTACCCTAACATGCACGACCCTTCCCAGGGTTGGGTTGCCAAAGGTGCTAGGTCTCCCATGGATCATATGGCATCCCAAAGACATGTCCTTTCAAACACCTGGTCCAACTCATCTCTCTCTAACCTTTACTTAGGGTTAGGGTTAGCATCATCCTCAGAGGATGTGCCAGGTCTCTACTTGCAATGGAGATCTCTATCTCCAAGACTAACTTATCCTCCTGAGAAGAAGGTCTAGCCTCAGGTCTCTTCTGAGGACATGACAACTTATGTCATACGACCTAAGCATGTATCTATTATTTATTTTTCGCTTAATCTATTAAGCTTATGTCCATGACATCTTATTTACATGCCTTTCATTAATTTAGTGGAGGATTCCTTAAACCTTATTAACCTTACCCATACCTCAAGAGGGTGAGGAGGAGAAAGAAAACCCTAATCCTTTAGGTCCTTATCAGAATTTTGTGATGAGAAGGGATGAATAAGATGAGAAGTCCTAAAGGTATCTTATTTCGATTCATACCCTAAGACTTTGTCCAGGCGGTCACCCGGGTCCGGGAGTCCTCGTATTCCGACTAGCGGTACGGAGGAAAATCTTGCCAGCCCCCGGTCATGATCCCTTTCTAGACACCTCCGTCTTTCGGATACTCCTCTAATAACTCCCTTGGGTTCTATGGAGTTTGTAAAATTTAATAATTATTAATGGTTAACTGAGGAACCTAAGATCTGATACCAAATGTTACGACCCCACCTCCCGATAACCCCCAATTAAGGGAGACCAAGAGGTTGAAGCCGCACCCATTAATCCCGGATCAAAGGTTTGACATATAACCATAAACAATTATTAAATTCTAACAGACTATACTGAAAATGGTAATAAAATTTTTCTTTGCATACCTTTGAAAAGTTTGGAACAAACTAAACTTCTAACCTCAGCTGAACTATTCTAACTAGTTCCTCCTTGTTCTTTAATTCTTGAATTCACAAGGTGTAGCTTTACTGTTTGTTCTTTTCATTGTACCAAAAACGCCGACAAACAAAACGTCGGTCAGCCGAAGCTGGTATGTGGGGAAAACAGATAATCATGCAACTATGATAACCATGTAATCATTCAATTAATCATTTAACAACCGAGATTACGTTTTAAGCAATACTACTCAATCCTTGCCTATCCCCTTTCTCTGTAACTTCCCTGCAGTGGACATGGATACTACCTCTCTCATATGATAGATCCTTACCCCCATGGCCCTACCACACAGGTAGCCAATACCTAGGGTTATGGAGTCGCATGGTCTTACCCAAAGGTAGACCAATCCCTGACTCATGATGACTTGATGGACCTACCCCATTGGTAGCCATTTACTAAGTCATTTAATGACCTGATGGACCTACCCTCATTGGTAGCCATTTACTAGGTCAATCTATAAAGCTACAGAGGGGACTAGGATCTGAGATAGTAGGCATATTTCTTATGTGATAGTCATATTCACATTATACTTTGCATGAATTAAATACATCCAACAGTTTAATTCAAGACACGATGGAAACATCGATAAAATCCCGGAAAACTAATTCGGGTAGTCATAAGCGTAACCACATACCTGATCCATAGTAACTTGATGTCCATGCATTAACATTCAACACAATTAACAAGCAATCAACAATATCCTGAAAATAATGCATAACATCCAAGTGTCATTGTTTTATTCAAAACATACTCAAGATCAACTTGGATTCCACCTTATGATTTCTAAGCCAACTTTAGGGTTTTATTAGGGTTTTAGCCTTCATTATGCATTTATCACTTTTAATGCTCTTTTAGTTCACAAACCCTAATTTCTGCATCATAGGCACAATCGAATGTCAAATAAGTCTAATATGTTTCTTTTACACTAAAACTATTATCTTTATCCTTTTAGGTCATATCCAAAACATTAAGGCTAATTATCATATTCAGTTTCTTTCAAATTGACAAATCATATTTCATTATAGTTCAACTCACATATATGAACCTTATTTATTACTATTTCCACCTTTATACACTAGGAAACACTAATTATCCAAATAATTCACATTAAAGATCTTTGGTACTCAATTTATCTTCGAATCATCATATCTCCATTTTATTCTTCGATTTGTACAATTAAAACCATTAGAATTCATATCAACATAAATTAGGGTTTCTAATCCCATTAAGGCATATTCACGTACATAGAACCCTAAATTAAACCAACTATATAAAAATATCATCTTTTAAATCCTATTTTCACTTTTATTAACAACAAGTTAATATCAGCTTGAATTATCCATCTATCATCAAATCTAAAGGGTTTTTCCTTAGTTAAATCATTAAAGATGATAACTTTATGTACTTTTCCAATTTCAAGCATATAAACTCTAAATTAGACTAATCACGTGCAAAGTTCTTCCTTTTTGAACTCAATGTTCCTTTTTACATCTAACAGATTAATATCAACTCTAAAGATCCATTAAACCCTATTAAACACATTAATCATATCAAAATAGGGTTTCTTAATCTTTAATTCATTAAAGATGATGATTTACACTACTTTTCGAGTTATGATCAGATTCAGGCTATAAAACTATTTTTAATGAATTCCTTGCATTTTTCTGATCAAAATACATATATAACTTGTCCTAAACGGAGTTACCATTAAAAAGTTACGATTTTAACAAAATTACTTACTTTCGGCCAATTGGGAAACGCCACGTCATCACTCATGCAATCGTAGGCGCGGCTGGTTTAAGACATAACCAAATGTCGTTTCTGCCCCTGGTAAAACACGCGCTCCTTCAGCCCGCGAAGGGGCATTTTTGTCCACGCGCCTCCTCTCTTCTCCTTCCTCGCGCTACCCTAGCGCTGCTTCCTTGTTAGCGCTGGGCGCGCCTTCTCCACGTCGACCTCGACCCCACCGGCTGCCCAGGAGTTGCCCCCTGCCTTCGTTGTGCTCCCGCGCATGCAAGGGAGCTTCCAGCCCGCCGCCGGTCATCCAGGGTTAGCGCAAGCAACCCCTGCCGCCATGGCCGCCCTGCAGTCATCTGCAGGTGTTGCGCAGGTGTAGGGTGCCGACACGAAGGTCTTCCGGCCCTCTTCTGACGACGCAAGAGCATCACGAACTTCTCGTATGCTCCCCATTGCTCCCAGGTTCACATTACCCCCTACGGTTAAGGTTTTGAAAAGAAACAAGAATGAGAAAGAGAGAGGGGTGCCAAGGATCTCCTTGAACTCGGGCTAAGGAGTATACCCTTATATAGAGGAGTGTAGCAATGCCCCGGTTCGCCTATCCATGAGGAAACCAAGTTTCTCGTTAAACATGGCAACCACATACTTTCCTTGTTTTAGATGTAACTCCTCTTTTCTTTATGATAAGATATCCTTTATCCTTGATTTATTAGAATTCGAATTTCTTCTTACTTATTTTCTCTTTCCTTGCTTTTTAATCCCTTGACACAAAATTCTATTTCTTTTAATCAAATTTACTTTCTTTTTAACAACACCTCATAATTCATTAATAATGCAACACATTATCCTCTTATTTTGCCTTTTTAGTATTTTCTCTTTCTTTCCTCTTTATTGGGACTCCTTGGTTCTCAAGAAACTTTATGATTTCGAAATTCTCTTTATTGGATACTTATTATCCTTCTAGATGCATCTTTAGGCATTATTTCACATTATCTTGTTTATTTCTCATTAAAATATCTCTTTTTGAGAATTTCTCTTTCTTTCTCTTTTATTGTCCTCATTGGTATTTATTTTATCATTAGGAATCCTTGGAACACGAAATTCCACAAAGGATCTCCTAATTACACCTTTTCCCACTTCTTTCCAACATTTTAACATTATTTTCCAATTTCTTTCTTCATAAAGAAATACTTAATTCATCTTTTCTTTCCTCATTGCTTTCTTTTTGCAACCTTGGACTCCTTGGTACTCAAGGAACCCAAGAGGCACGAAATCCTCTTTGGATTTTCCTTCTAGAGGTTTCCACATATTTCCTTTCTCAAATTCTCAATTATTCCTTAATCAATTGAAATTCCTTTTTATTGGGCCCAATAGCCAATAAAGCCCACAAAGCAACCAATCAAGGCTATTGTGAATGGAATCCATTTATTCAAAACAAATCATATCATTATTTGTTCAATTATCTTTAATATGAGAAATTACATTTCTCACTAATTGAACCCAAAAATTGGGGTTGTAACAGTATGGATCAAGAAGTTCACTGGATGAACGTGGGGTGGTTTCAACCATATGGTCCAATATAAATATTGCAACAACAATGGAGATATTGGATAGGAAAAGGAACATAGTTATCATATTATGCCTTTTCCATCTCATATGAGAAATTGTACAACAAATATGTGTGAATATTTGCAAACTATTGACTATAAGAAAATGTTGCTAACCTATTGGCAAAATCACTTTGGCAACAGAAACACGATGATCATGTTAAGATCAGTTAGAATACGATTCTTGGGTGATTTTCTTTAAGCACGGGTGGGAGTTTGTTGGTATATATGCTCAGAGAGCCAATCCTATGATTATTACATGGGGGTGTCATGTACTTTATTTGATAATAATAAAGGTAACTCCATACATTATGTGTGACTCAATCATGAGATGATGACACACACACGGTATATGTCTAAAGAATGATGTTACTCAGTGACATATGTCTTTAGGTTGAGGACTTAAACAACATGATCATATGATAAGAGTACTTATATTCTTGTTATGTCCCTAGTCAGATATTATTGTGGAAGAAAAATTGACAACAACAATACAATAAACTAGAATATGTGTTGGATTATGACATAATATCATTAGTCATGATATGATATCAAGCCAAACACATAGGTTTGTGTTACATAATAGTGTACCAAACTGACACACCTTGAGACTGATACACGGAAATCGTGGAGTGGTAGTCATAATTAGATATGAAAGTGATAGTGTTGATTCTGGTTCTTAGACTTTAATTCATTACACTCATCACATGTCGCTTGATAATCTTTGAAACCATCCAACGTAACCTTGAATGACGGCTTCCATAAAGATGGTTCTTGGGTATGTTGTGACACATGGGATCGATTGTGAGTGATATAGATGGAATTTTTCCCTCCCAAAAGAGTTGACATCATGGTCACTTGATAAGAAAGATTGAGAAATGTATGGTCATACCCATGTGATTCAATAAATGATATGTGAACTCACATGCATCTCACACATTCTGATCAAGTTCAAGGAACATGGATTGAATGTTATGAGGATGACAATTCCATGCCTCATATTCAATCTGGATATTAGAGGCAAAGGAACCATATGATTGCAGTAACACTGATCACAAATGTAAATTGAAGTTGTTATACAACTTTCCAATTACTTGGGTTGAAATAAAGTGTTGCTAGATACCACTCATTGCTTGTGATGCCATAATATGGTAATGGAGATTCACTAACAATGTAATTTGGGACCAGTAGGGTCACACACATAAGACACACTTTGAATTGGATTTTACTCATGGATAAGGTTTAACTCAGTTACTAAAAGTGTTTAGGTAATAAACTTAAACAACATTGATTGTTAATTGGCTGATTGGAGTTTCTAGTCGACTGACTAGGAATGTCAATCAATTGACTGGTTAGCCCAATCAACTACTAGGATGACTAGTGGGACTGTGTCAAGCGATTGTTGCTGATGTAATGACATGAATTAATCAACGCATTAAAAACCAGTATGTTTGTGAATAGGAAGGCAAGCCAATCAACCGACTCGATGTTCCAATTGACTGATTGGCAAGCCAGTCAACCGAGTGGTTAATAACAATAGCCATCAAACCATGAGATATGACGTTTCGTATCCCTAGGGTTTGTGGAAACCCTTGCCCATTCACTCCTATATAAAGGAGTGGGGGTTGCCAAGTCTCTCTACACTCTTGTATGACAAGATGCCTCATCACTGTTGGGGTAGGTCTTGAGAGTAAGTGAAATCTTATTTATATAAGGGAGAGATAGTGAAGGGGAGAAAAGTTGACACTAGAACATTGACAACACTAAGGGACAACTCCTTCCTTCCGATTCTGGAATCACAATGAGGAGTTCCCAATGGTCCTTGTGGATTACATAGAGGTGTGGAGGCTATTTCCACTGTGCTAGGGGGACGCCATCAACCACTGTGTGAGGTGTTATACCA
Source organism: Alisma plantago-aquatica (assembly GCA_963693085.1). NCBI lineage: Eukaryota > Viridiplantae > Streptophyta > Magnoliopsida > Alismatales > Alismataceae > Alisma > Alisma plantago-aquatica. The sequence goes on from OY856410.1 coordinate 1,129,480,461, forward strand.
GGAAGCCACCGTCGACTGTTGTCCGGGTTCTACTTGAGAAAGAAGCACAAATCTATAAGTAGTCATTGGACTTTATCCAAGACTAGGTATATGCCTTGCACCTTCCTCCCCGTTTCATAGTTATTGGTCAGATCCACTAGTTATGGGGAATACGACAAGGAATGTTTTGTTTTTTGTTGCCATCTTTGATGCCATATTTCCCTACAAAACAATCATGATAACAAAGCTTAATTTACAAGTTGAAGTTGTTCTCCAACCTATTTCTATTACTTGAATAGGAATTATGTGTTTCTAGACACCAATATTTCCTTGTGCGTCTATGAACATCACTACCAATGTAATTGGGAACCTTTGGGGTCACACACATAAGTATGCATAAAAGGAATCATAGTTCACAATCAAACCCAGATTATAATTGTTCTAAATCATTAACATGATGATTTCTTGACCAGTATGGCTATTGGAATGTCCACTTGGCTAACTTGAGCGATAAAGTCAAAGGGGGTTATTTAATAGCAATCGTGGGTTTCAATACTTTTCTTCCATTCCACAATATCAAAAAAAAGAGGGATAATGGTCTCTTGATCATTGATAGCCTTGGATAAGGCAAAATCTTGTGTCCTAAACTGAAATGGGTTTTTTTGATAGAGTGGTGTTCTCTACCCCTTGATCATCAAAGAGGAATGGAAGTAGAAAAAGACCAAGGACTTTATTGTCAATTGATCAACTAATTGTCACTTTGGGAACGTGATGAGTTTGTCGACTCACCACGTGAGTTGATTGATTGAAACTTAGCATGCAAAGTTTTGTATATGATTGGGAAGAAAATTGGGAAAGGAATTCAGACTTGGAGTGGGAAGTCGGGTGAATAGCAACCAAATTGGGCCCAGTTGAGTCGGGCAATTGGGATGGCAGTTAAAGTTTCCTTTGTTTAATTTTGTTTTCAGATTATGTATAAGAAAGGGATTGGAATTTGTGAATTCCAAGCCCATGACCCTCGTTTGTAAAAGGGAGTTTGTCCGAAGGGTGGTACACACATTGAAACAAGTTGGTTAATTGATTTCTGTCTTAAATAAAGAAAAAATCATCCATGTATGAGGAGAAAGGGAGTTTGAACTATTGATATGTATGCCCATAGAGCCAATCATATGATGATTGTAACGACATATCTTGTAAATGATTTGATTAATAATAAATGGAATCTTCCAATTTTTTCCATTTTGTCCAGTTATGAGATAATGATGTAATATAATAAATGTCTAGAGAATGATATTACTCAATGTCATATGTATTTAGGTTGATGAACTGAACAATGAGATCATATGAATGTGAATAGTATATACATTCTTGTCATGTCCCTAATCGGATGTTATTGTGGAAGGTTAATAGACATCAATAACACATAAGACTAGAGTGTGTGCTAGTTGATGTCGGTATCTCATTAAGTCCTGATATGTAATATCAAACCGAACACATAGTTACTTGTTAGAGAACAATGCATTAGATAAATGGAGAGTGATGCATGGAAACTATTACATGGTAGTCGTAATCATCTCTCACAATGATGGTGGTGAATGTCATTCTTATACCTAAATTCACTACACTCATCACATGTTGTTCGATATACTTTGAAATCATCCAACGTGACCTTGAATAAGGGTTTCCATAAAGGTGATGATTGGGTGCACTATGACACATGGGGATGACAATGAGTGATGTAGATGGGATTTGTCCCTCTTAAAGGAGTATGATATCCTAGAAACTTGATATGTGAGATTGTGAAATGCATGGCCATGATCGTGTGAGTAAATACATGATATTGAGCTTACATATATCTCAGATAGTCTGCTCTAGTTCTAGGAATAGGGATTGAACGTTGAAGAGGATTATCATTCCATGCCTTGAGTTCAATCTCGATATCAGAGTCAATGGAACTATACAAACACTATAACAACAATCCTAGATTGTAGGTTGAACTTGTTCTCCAACATTCCAAGTACTTGGGTAACAATGATGTGATGCTAGATACCACACATTGTTTGTGATTCATAAATGGGCTAGGGACATTCAATGCCAACATAACTTGGAAATTATAGGGTCACACATATAGGATACACTTGGAATATGATTTTATTCATGAATGGTGTTTAACTTGATTATTAAAGTGTATAAGTATTCACTTTAAACAATAATGTATTGAATGGACTCTAAAAAAACCGGTTCAAGTGTTGAACTGAATGGTTAGAGTGTCAGGTTGATTGAAATTGCATTGGCTAAATATTGGTTGATCTGGGGCATTAAATGACTAGTTCAGTTAATCAACTGATCAACTCAAGGTCATCAAATGATGTGTTCATGTGATGAACCAATCAGTTCATTGATCAATTTGATTGGATCATGGATTAGTGCTGACGTCATGTTGTGCATTAAATTAGATATTAATTGCCCATACAATTGCAATTGGGAAAATGTTCAAGGGATGAACGGATCAACTCACATGCCAACCGATTGGTTCACCTATGATATGATCATTTTGCCACCCGCATGATGTGAAAATGCATACAATCACATCCCCTTTGACTCCCACATAGACTAGGAACCCTGACCCTAATCCTTCTATAAATAGAGGGATACTATGGGCTTCTCAGGCAGATCAATTAGCCCTAAGAATTGTTGGCTTCATTGGTCATGAAAACTGACAGAACCCAAGCAAGTCCTACTTGATAAAGGGAGGGATAGAAAGGGACAACAATTTTGGGAGACTAATTGGTGCTAGTACACCAACTAGAAAGGACAACTCCTTGTTCTCTATTCTAGAATGACAAGAACTCTTGATGGTCTGTGTGGACTACTCTATAGGCAAGGAGGCATTTCCCTAATGCTCAGATGACAAAGTCAAGTGTTGTCTGTGGTGAACAACCAAGATCCAACACAGACATCGTCCAGGTGCGACTAGAAGAAAGACACACACTACAGTGATGGAATTATCTCTGGACTTGCTCCAGGACCAGGTCTAACCTTGCAACCATCTTTCTCATTACATGGTTGTTGACGTGATCTACTGTTCAATGGGGAATATGGGTGCCAAAATTTGTTTCCTCTGTCTTCTTTGTCACCATATTTCCAAACATGGACGACTATCACGCTAAAAATTCCTATTCTTCTTCAACTTAGTGAGCAAGGTGGTGCACCACATTTTTCAACATCCACATGGATAAATTAGAGTCTAAGGCACTTGCATGGAGACTTGGAGAAGGATGTCTACCAGACAACAAGAAAGTGTTGTGAAGGTGACAACTACATAGTAGCTTGAAGACCAATTCAAATATGGATCTGAAAGTTTGGGTTGTTTACTGAAAAAAGACATGTCTAGATATTGGAAACTAGAGTGCATTAAGGTATATGCAATATCCCTTATATGGCTTTTTTTCACTGATGTTTTATAGCTAAATTTAATCGGAGGGCTAGGGTAAAATGAGAGAGAATTTTTGTTATTCTGCTACACCAACTCTTCCCAAAACTCTATAATGGTTTCTGAGTCCAAGTTGTATTCTTGTAACACCTTTTTGGTTTTTAATTGCATACAATTTGTTGGATGAATTATGTACACGTTTTACTCAAGATAATCACCTACTCGTATATATATATATATATATATATATATATATATATATATATATATATATATATATACATACATACATATATATATACATATATATACACACACACACACACACACACACATATATATATATATATATATATATATATATATATATATATATGTATGTATGTATGTATATACCAATATGTCTCCTTTGAAATCATCTTGTTTGCTGGATGTTGATATATGAATTCAGTCATTGTGGTATGATCTCAAACATGTAATATTTTCATTAGTATTTTGATCAAAATTTTGTAACATGTATATGGCTTGCATGTCATGCCTCTCTCTTTCTACATTCTGTATGTAAATTTTCATTGAATAGGATGATGCTATGACATCACTAGTGGAATATGGTGGATAGATGTAGACGTACATATGCCCACACCCGTGAGGATGGTCTTTGTAGGATTCATGTTGAAGATGAAGTGACAAATCCATCATAGCCGAATGACTACAGAAAATAGGGACTACCAGTCGATTGAATGGAAATCCAGTCAAGGCAGATTTAGGGTTATTTTTGGATGTGAATATCGTGGTTCTTCTTATACAACTTTTGTTAGCTCAAGATGTTGTACTAGTTGTCATATCATGTTTTATCACATGTGGTTATTGTTATAGTATATGATATGTATAATTATGTATACATAATAAGGATTGGAAACATTCAGATGATATAGAAATCATTTAATATAATATCAACGTTGAAGATGACTTCCATTTTGTATTAAACATAAAAACCTAATCTTCTTGAGTGTGGGCATGCTCATTGTGATACACTATATACCATGGGAAAGTGTGATAATAATTATGTGAGTCTACTCATCATGGTGCATATCTTATTGTATGTGCTTTTGGGTTGGACTTAACTAGGTGGATATTAAATGACTAAGCACCTAAAGGCATAAAGATAGCATATAGTTGATACGATGAATCATTGACACGGAGTTGCGCAACCATCTATCTAGGAATTGCATAGGAAGCCATTTGTAATTGTTACCTACCAAAATAGTTAAGTTATGACTGGCCAGTGAAAGTTACTCATAAATTAACGTATCATGGATCTTGGCTCACTAGAAGATTTCTTGTTGTAATCTTCCTAATAAATAGTGAGAGCTATTAACTTGAAATAAATAATGGGAGTTTTAACATACCAAAACCTAACATCTTGACTCTATAAACCCTAATCCCTTTAATGTGATTCTTGTATGCTTAGACCTTTAGTTCTGGCCAAACAAGGATTCATATAAACCCTAATATACTTGTTTGTATCCAATTGAGCATAAATGCACATATAATGATAAACTCTAATGTTAACCCCATATGAGGTTACATGTATAACTAACAATACCTTTTATCCATAAACCCTTATATGATGATGAAAATGATATATGGAACCTTAAACCTAGTTTGTAGTTGACTAACCTGACTCACCCGTGTTTGGCACCTCATATGATGTGTTAGAATCATTAAGTGTCATCCTAGAATATGATATCTTAAGAAGCATAAAAAAGACCTAAACTAAATGATGCTTAATATGTATGTATATTCTTTTAATAAGTCATATATATTTATTTGTTTACTAGTGAATATATAATGAGTAAAATATGACTAATGAGGGGTATTTTGTGCATAATATATTAAATGGAATAATAATTGGATCTTTCAAGCAAGTGAATATGTATAAAGTGCCATCAAATAAGATAATTTTGAATTAGTGTACTTAGTAGGTTAAATGAGTAAATATGAACACTCATACAATATAATACACCATAACTCTTTTAATAACTATATCAGGATAATAAGACACTAAACATAAAATACTAACAATAGTTGGGGTGATATAATAACAAATTATAAGAAAATGTAATTACTCCATGATTGTATCGAAACTCAGAAAAGTAAGTCTCAAAAGTTAAATATAATATTAAAATCATATTCCTTGGGTCACAATTAGTTCAAATGACATGTTTCGCCTTAAATAAATAGTCCTAGTTGCCCTAGACCCATTAGGAGAGAAAATAAGAGTTAAAGTCTAAAGAAATTAAAATTCCCTAATCCCAAATGTAAAAACTAAGCCTATACCTGGATTATACATGTCCTAATTAACTTATTTGCAAATTTTGGCTTTAATTGGAACATGTTTGTACCTTCAAGTTGAATAGGAAAAAAAGATTAGTTTTTAAAACTTAGGACCCCAAGTATCTAATCATTGCACTAATACTACTATAGTCATTGCTTTATTTCCCTATCATGCTTAGATCCTTGATGAATGCATATTCATCATGAAATTTGATTGCCATCTTGAGCTCAATTTGACTCGATAAATCTGAATTCTTCTCCTAAATATCACAATATGAAAAATTTCTTAATTAGTGCAATTATCAAGATTACTAACTGAGTTTATTCTGATTTTATGCATGACATGATGAGGTTGAACCATCAACTAGCACCTACCTCCATTTAACCCTAATCCACCTTCAACATTATCATCACCACCGCTTGCTTCAATCCACCTTTATCTCCATAAAACATCATCCAAATCAAACCCTAATAAGTGGGGCCCACCTTTCTCAACCCTAGATCCACTTTCACTCAAGATCATCTCATACTTGGTCTTGACTAAATTGATCTTGACCAAACGGTCTTGACAAATCGGTCTTGACCAATCGGTCTTGACCAATCGGTCTTGACCAAATAGTCTTGACCAATGGGTTTTGACCAAACGATCTTGATCAAATGGTTTCATCTATACAATTTCATCCATTCGGTTTGGACATCTCTCGGTCCTAGCCATTCATCCAAATGGTCCTGATCCATTCGGTTTCACCTCATCCGATCCTGGGCTTTCCTTTCATCACACGATCACGGATCGACGACCCCCATCCATCCCACTACATGATCTTAGCCATCCTTTGACTTAATAGTTTCATACTTTTTCCCTTCCATACGGTCCCAAGACCGTATGGGTAGCCTATCCTCAAGACCGTTTGGCCTACATCCACCCCCAAGACCGTTTGGGCATCTAACTAGCAGAAACTGTGAGGTCCTTCACCTACTCAACTGTGGCAGTGATCATCTCCGTGAAAGCACCTACTTCCCTTCTTCTTCTTCCTCCCGCCTGGTAACCCTAACCTTAGACGGCACCTGTAGCATCTACTTGCTCCACCTTCTTTCACTGCCACCTGCCTGCCTCGCCGCTCATCTGCAACAACCACGACGAAACCAACTATCCTCCCGACAAGCATCATAACCTCTCGCCCTACACCTACAATACCGCCGAGCCTCCGCCGACTTCAACAACACCGCCGCTCGCCACTGCACTGACGGACGTCGTCATCGCGAACTGATAGCTGCACTTGCAAGTCTTGCGATCCACCCTCAGACCAGGACCACACAAATGCGCATAGTCTCAAGATTGCTAGGGCGTGAAAATCCCAAGACTGATTAGTCGCAGACCGTGCAGCGGCAAACAGTCTTTAAGACCGTTTGGCCAGCAGAGGTCTTATGACTGTTTGATCGACTGATGCACGAAATCGCTTGGACGATCGTCGTTGATGAGAAGCAGACCGATCAGAGGTTAGCAATCGCTGCCCCCAAACCGTTGGACGGCCACCACAAAGACCGTGTGAAGTCTAGCCTACTCTAGGACCGATCGGACGAAACCGTTTGATGCACATCTGCAGACTGTGTAAACGATCGAATGACTAAGACCGTTTGGACTTATCATCTCCAAGTCCGTTTGGAGGTAAATAACACAAGACTGTTTGGTCATCTAAACGGTCTCCAAACTGTTAAGACCAAATCGTGAGGAGGACTCACACCAAAAAAAACATGAGGACCAGACCCGAGCCTATAAATAGGACCACAAGGGTCCTCATTTGGGGGGCGAATCCGGGACGCCGCCAGGCTGCCCAAACGCAAGATTCGATCCAGATCCATCATCCATGCCACTACCACTTCACCTGTTGCTCCTGCTGCGAGCAAGGAGATTGAGAAGAGAAGGAAGGAGGAGTGAGGAAGATTATCCGGTCTATCTTGGCATCCCTCGTTCCTTGTCCAGATCTTCTCCGACACGATGTAGAGGACCGCATCATCTTCACCGAGCTGCGTCTACCTTCTACATCATGCTCATGGTGGAATCTTCCCTCTCTCTTGTTCTTCTTGTATCTCGCATCATGAGCGAGTTGTTCCTTTTCACTGGGGTGTGGGGACTAGCCCCACTACCCATGCTTTCATATCTTTTCATTTAACATTCCAAGGCAATGTATATAACTTTTCATTTCGTTGTTAATCGTCGATATTGGCTTGTAGATTGATCACCTACTTGCTTTTATCTTACTCTTTCCTATGTTGCGAGAACTTCAATATGCAGGATAGAATGTCGAAACGCGGTTGACTCCCAAACTAGAAATATAATGGGATTCCTTGAGGTCGTAAGTGTATGATCCGTGAGGGGACAAACCATCTATCCCACGGTGACGCTTCTGTGTGCCTAACGCCTATATAGGGGGCCCGCAACTTTAGTTGGATTTTGTATCTTCGGAGCCGTAAGCGTAGGATCCGTATGGCGATAAGACATCAGATGCCTAAGGTGATGCTTACGCAAACCTAACGCCCGTATGGGGGGTTTCGCAGCAGCTCTATTTGAATAGTTAGACCTTGCCTGGATGTTATGTGTTTGGATGTGTTTGCATGTGTAGTGGTGGTGACACCTGAGACCACCCCAGCGATCCCATATCATTTAATCTAGATCAACCTTAATTCTACTCTTTACTTTCTTGCAATTAGTTTAATTAACATCAAATCAATCAATCGTTCTAAATTTTAGTCTTGCTTGAGCTAGATTCGACTAACAATGATTCTTAAAAATGTTGTCTCTTGGGATTCGATCCTCAACTATACTGCGATAAAACCCGTCCACTTGCTGGTGGTATTGTTGCACAAAGTTTTGGTAAAAGATCAGGGATTTCAACCCTGAGTGAATTTGTTAGTGCGATTATAGACCACATCAAATTCTGGCGCCGTTGTCGGGGACAACGAAATCAGTTAGTCAAATCTAGTTTTTTAGGCTAATCTAGGATTTTGCTTTTTCTTTTGATATAATCGATCATCCTCTTGAATTCAGTTCTATTTCATCATTCTTACTTCTGAAAAAAAAAATCTTTCCATCCTAGGTACCAACAAAGACTAGTGCATGCACCGCTCAAACAGTCTCGGTCTCACTGCTAGCTTTGATCCTGAGATAGACATAACTTTTCATCGTCAAAACAGGGAGAACTAAGAAAGGATGGCTCAAGAGGAGGAAATAGCCCGAAGGGTAGCTCAAGCCCTTGCTGCACAAAGAGATAGGCTTATGCAAGAAGCCAGGGCTACAGTTGAAATAGAGATCCGAGCAGCACAAGCCGCAAAACTACAAAAAGACCTTAGGGAGTTCTCAATCCCTAAGGCTGTTGATGTTCATCACCCAGTACAACCTCCTCCCATCAACGCTCTGAATTTTTAGATCCGGGCACATTGGATCACCTTGCTTCAAAACAGCCCATTCTATGGTAAGCCAGGAGAAGATAGTCAGGAACATCTTCTGAGGTTTATCGATCTATGTGCTATAACAAAGCAAAATGGAGTATCTGACGATGCCATCCAACTCTATCTCTTCAAGTATTCTCTTACTGATAGAGCTATAAGTTGGTACAATTCCTTGCAATGCGAACCCATCACCACTTAGGAGCAACTTCAAAATGTTTTTTTGGAAAAATTCTACCCTCCTTCTCTCACCAATGAAATTATGGGTCGAATAACAATGTTCACTCAAGTCCCTAGAGAATCCCTTACTGAATCATGGGAAAGATATAAAGATCTTCTACGCAAGTATCCACATCATGGCATTCCTAAGAATCAACTCATCGAGATCTTCTGTACGGGTGTGAATGACGATATAAAGAGGTTTCTAGACTCCTCATCCGGAGGAAACTTCATGCGTCAAAGTTATGATAGCACATGGAAGGTTGTCACCCTTGGAGCTGAAAATCAAGCTAATTGGGGTAGATATGTAGGTAAAGGAGTGTTGAAGGTAGCTATGGCTGAATATATTCCTGAGTACAAGTCTATCGCTGAAACCCTAAAAATCCTAGTTGCCAAGAAGGGCCATATTGAATCGTCCCTTTCTGCATTTGGAAGAGGACGTCTACCCCCTCAGCCACAAGAGAAGATCAAGTTGGCTTCATTGTTCTATGAAGCATGTAAAGGCACTGATCATTCCACATTAGCATGCAATGTTCTCTATGATGTTGTTCTAAGTAACGCTTATGGTCAAGGAGATAATAGTCAAATGGAAAATCTTAATGCTGTCAACACTATCCCTGGTCAAGGATATTACACTCCGAATCAGAATAAGAATCTTCCTGGTTTTCAATATGGAAATCCTTCAGGAGCGGAAAACTCACAACAACTTGGTTCAAACAATCAACAACGTGGCCCACCAGGATTCCAGTATAACCAACAACAAAATTTTGGGAATCAAGGAAACCTTAGGGGTAACTTTCAGAATAGGAACTAGAACTAGTATCAAAATAATTCTCAATTTTAGAATCCCAACCAGGTCCCCTATCCCTATCTCTTTGGATGACAAACTAAAAGTCATTGAGAAGATGTTGCATTCACAGCAAACTATGATAGCTAACCATCAAGCTCATCAGAAGGCTATTGAATCTCAACTACCTCAACTTGCAGCTAGTATGAAGCCACCTGCTGGAGCCTTTGCTGGCCAACCAGAAAATAATCCTAAGCACACTGAGCAACAAAAGGATGTCACCACCATGTCAGGAAAAGACTATTCTGATCCTCCTATCAAGACATATGTGGTTATTATAGACGAGGATGAACCGATGATTGTTCAAGACTCTAAAACACATGAGTCTCAAAGAAAAGGGCCATCAACAACTGATAAGACAGATGAGGAAAGTTCTCAAAAACCTACTGGTACTGAGAAAGAAATACCAGAGCCGGATATGCCAGTGCACAAACCTCGTCCACCTTTCCCTGCTCATTTAAGGTAAACCAAGCTTGATACTCGTTTCAATAAGTTCAAGGAAGCCATGAAAAAGCTTCATGTCGATATACCTTTTCTAGATGCGCTGGATGAGATACCAGCCTAGACAAAGTACTTGAAATCACTTCTCACCAGGAAATATATAACTGAAGAATATCATACAGTCAAGTTAGCATCAACTACTTCAGACACCATCTAGAGTAAGATGCCCAAGAAGCAGAAAGATCCAGGATCTTTTAGGATATCCTGCCATATCGGTGATTCATCGTGTAAGAAAGGATTGGCCGATCTTGGTGCCAATATCTCCATCATGCCATTTAGCCTTTGCAAAAGGCTAGGGTTTGCTGAACTACTCCTGACTGGTATGATAATACAACTTGCAGATAACATTGTGACTCTACCCTTAGGAATCATTGAGGATGTCCCTATCAAGGTTGGCAAAGATTCTTTTGTCCCTTGTGACTTTGTCATCATGGACATAAAAGAAGAAACTAGATACCCTCTCATCTTTGGACGTCTGTTCCTTACTACTGCAAGAGCTCTAATTGGTGTTGAAGCAGGAACCTTGCTGCTCAGATTAGGAAAAGAAATCCTCAAGTTTAAAGTTTTTGAAAGTATGAGAAGACCAAGTATGCAAGAAGAAGTCTACTTGATTGAGTGCATAGAGAAGATGACATTGCTTACGCAAGAGGATTATGAATAAAATGATCCGTTAGAAGTGGATCTAACAAACCCATCCGCTGATAACTCCATTGATGAACAAATAATGGATTGTGTTCTACACCTCGATACGGTTGAAGAAGATCCTGAAGCCAGGATTGAGGAACTCAAATCTATGGATGACATTGAAGAACTATGTGAAAAATCACAAGCTCCTGAAATGAAACCCCTACCTGAGGGATTGAAGTATGTGTTTCTAGATGACCTCGAAGTCTTCCTAGTCATCATAAATTCTGATCTAACGACAGAACAAGAAGATAAACTCTTAATAGAATTAAAAGAAAGAAGAAAAGCCATAGGCTACAAGATGAGTGATCTCACCGGGGTCAGTCAAGCACTGTGCATGCAAAAAATCCCCATGATGGAAGATTACAAGCCAACAGTTGAACACCAAATGAAGCTTAATCTGAATATGAAAGAAGTTGTCCTCCTTGAAGTTATAAAGTTGCTTAAGATAGGAATTATCTATCCGATCTCTGATTCACCATGGGTAAGTCTTGTGCACGTTGTCCTGAAGAAAGGTGGGACTACAGTGATACAGAATGAAGACAATGAACTCATCCCCACTCGAACAGTCACAGGGTGGAGGATGTGTATTGATTACAAGAAGTAGAACAAGGTGACCCGAAAGGATCATTTCCCAATGCCTTTTCTTGACCAAGTCCTAAAAAGGTTGGCCCACCAAGAGTATTTCTGTTATCTCGACGGTTACTTTGGATTCTATCAAATATTTATACATCCAGATGACCAAGAGAAAACAACCTTTACTTGCCCATTTGGAACATATGCCTTCAGAAGGATGCCGTTCGGACTCTGCAATGCACCTGCAACTTTCCAATGTTGCATGGCCGCCATATTCACTGGTCTCACTGAAACTATCATGGAAATTTTTATGGATGATTTTTCAGTATATGGTGATTCATGCGACTTGTGCCTTAAAAACCTCTCCCTTGTCCTTAAACGGTGTAAAGAAGAACATCTTGTGTTGAACTGGGAGAAGTGTCACTTTATGGTAAAGGAAGGCATTGTCCTTGGCCATAGAGTCAGCAATAGAGGAATTGAAGTAGACAGAGCAGAAATCGAAGTGATTTCCAAAATCACTATCCCGACAAACATAAGTGAGTTTTGCACATTCCTAGGTCATGCAGGATTTTACAAATGGTTTATAAAGGATTTCTCCAAGATAACCAAGCCGATGACGAACTTATTGCTAAAGGATGCTGAATTCCATTTTGACGAAGAATGCGTGAAAAGTTTCAACAACCTGAAGCATGCTCTCACAACAACACCCATCATTAGAGCTCCAGATTGGGACCACCCATTTGAAATTATATGTGATGCCAGTGATTATGTTGTGGGTGCTGTTCTAGGGCAATTTATAGAGAAGAAACACTATGTGATCTACTATGCATCGAAGACCCTCGACGAGGCTCAAAGGAATTATACAACTACTGAGAAAGAACTTCTTGTAGTCGTGTATGCCTTTGACAAGTTCAGATCCTACCTCATAGGTTCCAAAGTCATTGTCTACACAGATCATGCAACTATCCTTTACCTCCTAGCGAAGAAGGATGCAAAACCCAGGTTGATAAGATGGATTCTCCTCTTGCAAGAATTTGATCTAGATATAAGAGATAAAAAGGGTACAGAGAATGTTGTGGTAGACCACCTCAGTCGCATCCAAACTATCAAAACTGAAGACGATCCCTATATACGATTCTCTTCCGGATGACCAACTAATGAAAGTTTCAGAAGCTACCCCTTGGTACTCGGACTATGTGAACTACCTCGCCGCTGGTGTCATCCACCCTGAATGCACCGGAAATGCACTGAAGAAATTCATGCATGATGTGAAGCAGTATCACTGGGATGAGCTATACCTCCTCAAGATATGTGTTGATGGTCTTTACAGACGTTGTATTGATGAGGAAGAAGCTCGACTCATTTTTGATCAATGTCATTTAGGCCTAGTTGGAGGCCATATGAGTTCTAAGAAAACTGCTATAAAATTTTTGCAATGTGGTTTCTTTTGGCCAACCATATCCAAAGATTCCTACAACTTTGTCTTATCATGTGACAAGTGTTAGAGAACGGGTAACATAACAAAGAGAGATGAGATGCCACTGAAGTTGTGGCAAGAAATCGAAATATTTGATGTTTGGGGTGTGGACTACATGGGTCCATTCCCATCTTCTCATGTATTTTCCTACATCCTACTGGTGGTGGATTACGTCTCAAAATGGGTGGAAGCCATACCAACCGTCACTAGCGATTCCAAACCCGTCATCAAAATGTTCAAAGATATTATTTTCCCCCATTTCGGAGTCCCACACACCATGATATCCGACGAAGGATCTCATTTCTTGGAAAGAATCTTTGAAGCATTGCTGAGAAAATATGGTGTAACGCACAAAGTAGCCTCACCCTACCATCCACAAACAAGTGGACATGTAGAGGTTTCTAACCGTCAACTCAAGGCTATTTTGGAAAAGACAGTAGGCCACAATCAAAAAGATTGGTCAGTGAAAATCAATGATGCATTGTTGGCCTACCGAACCGATCTTAAGACTCCCCTTGGTACTACACCATTTCGGTTAATCTATGGGAAGTCATGCCACCTTCCTGTAGAACTCAAACACAAAGCATGGTGGGCAATAAAACAACTAAATTTTGATATGAAGAAAGCGGGTGAAGCCAGGATTCTGCAACTCCAAGAGCTAGAAGAACTCCATATGAAAGCTTATGAAAATGCACAGATCTATAAAGAACGTATGAAACTTTGGAACGATGGTCATCTGAAAAGAAAGGACATACAAGTAGGAGACCAAGTTCTATTGTTCAACTCAAGACTGAAGTTATTCCTAGGGAAACTCTGTTCTCGCTGGTCTGGACCCTACATTGTCAAGAGTATCTCCCCACATGGTGCTTTCTCTTTATGGAGTGAAAAGTTAGGCAAATTTGTGGCAAATGGTTAACGTTTGAAGAGATATTTCACCACAACTGACATAGGCACTGAAGCAATGCTGGAACTTACCAATCCAACGGATCCACCGTAAAGTTGAAGGAATCAAGTCGAGCCATCGACATAAAACAAAGTTGCTTGTCAGGAGGCAACCTGATCAATAAATTAATTTTTACTTTTAATCCCAAATTAGAATTTTCCTTAATTTCATTTTTTTATTTTACGATAATTTTGCACAAATTATAAATCGTATCGTGAGATGCTATCTTGAGTTCTGCTTAATCTTCATTTTTGAGATTTTCAGATAGAGGACGCACACGGATTGGAACACAACCACATCTGGTGGTCCAACTGGCATGAATTTTCCCCTCCATCTTGGATTTAGAGGTTGCTCGGGATGAGAAAATTTCTAAGTTTGGGGTGGAGGGTGGGTGGTACGTACTTTCCTTTCCACCTTCACCCATCTGTTTCTAACTTAACATTTCATCATTGAATTTTTGATAAAAAAATTTCAAAATTTTTAAAGTTTTTCAAAGAAATTGAATAGATACTTGATGAAGTTTTGACACTTTCTGTTTCATTAAAAACCATTACCTTGTCGGCTATGCATTTTGAATCATTATACCCTCCTTATTCGAAGCAGATCCTCAAAAGGACCACTTTTTGAAACAAGCCTTTTTGATCGAAATCACCTTGTGAAGCTTATGATTCCTAACACCATGATACTTATGCAAAAATGATAAGTGTCTGTCGAACTGATAGGGATCAAACACGTCGTGCTTCCTAACTGACTAGCGGAATAATAACATGGAATCTCCAATGGATCCTCATCAAGTCATTATCTGAGCAGAGTACGATAAAGAGAATGACCTAGTGCACTGAATTGTAAATCAAGTTGCATTCTGATCTAAACTCTCTTCTACACTTCTTCTATCATCTTCGTACCCCTCCATTCATCAAAAAGAAACAAAAATAGCCAAAATAGTGCCAATTCCTAAGTTTGGGGTGGCACGCCACTTCCCTCTACATTTGCTTCTTCCATACCCCTCGCAAATTAATAGGGGCGTACCACCAAGAAAAGATGCCAAAGCGCACACAAACAAATGCAATCTCGCTTCGAATAGAGGAGAGATTCGCACAAAAACTGCAATAAATGAAATTGCAAACCATATAATAAAAATCTTGAGTCGAATAGAGGAGAGATTTAATTCTTCCTTCCATACCACCCTTCACTCCCTTTTCTACCTAAAGGCACAATGAATGCCTCCACTACCTTGAAAAACACCAATGTCTGATCAGATGCACACTTGTTGTTCTGTGGGTATCTCTGGACTCTTACAAAACTCTTTGACATGCTTGTTATTGGAAAAAGTGAAGAGGAAGTGATATTGGAAAACAAACTCAGGAACGAAGATACTGTAAGATGTGTTCAGTGGTCTCAAGAGGTTGAGATACTTAGTCATAATGAGAAAAAAGAAAACAATCATGATGTGAAGATGAGGCAACCACACGAGTTGAAAGTATTCATTTGGTGACTTTTTCCGATTTTGTATTACTTGAGGACGAGCAAAGTTTAAGTTCAGGGTGTTTTGATGAATGCATATTCATCCATGTCTGTGGAATTTTTAGTCTGTTTGTCTGCTTCAACTGTACCAGAGTGACAGAGGTGAGGAGGGAAAGAGTGGTTGCCCTTCTCTGACCCTGACTATTGCTCAATAAGAATAATTAGAGATGCAAAACATACCTTCTTAAAAGTCAAAATAGTCCAAGGTCACTTCTTGATCCAATTTTAGCTCTCCAAAGAACCTATGAACCATGTATGCGCAATTAGGGTTAGATTTACATTGATTTCATTAACCCTAAAAGTCACCTTTTTATTATCAGTGAATTAGGTTATCAAAACCATGACACATTTTAAGTTAAATTTTTCTAAGTTCAAAACATATTTATAATATTCTTCTGACTTATATATATCTAGTTAGGAATTTTACAAGTTTTTACATATTTAGATTAATTCATTAAATTCACATACTTTCAAAATTAGATTTCGGTGACGAAACTAATGCCATTAGAAATTTTACATTTTTCTAAATCCAATGAATATTTATTTGTAATTTTTGGACAACCAGAGAAAAAGATATGAATTTGACAAAATCAGCCAATCATATAAATCCAAAAATCCATATAGGCGAGAAAATCGTGACAGAGAGAGAGGAAGAGCGGGACCGGGCCTAACTAACTTGGCCCAATCGGGTGAGGCCATGTTAGTGGGTCAATGGTATAGTTGACGCGTCCCAAAATGAAGATAATTGAGTGAAAAGACTATTTTTCCCCTGAGCTAGAAATCAAAGAAAACGAGGAAAAGTGGGCAAGATAGGGAATTCACCCGAGCACTTCATCTCCCTCACTTGATCAGCCATGGCCGCGAGCTGGAGAAATAACATCTTGGTTCATTTTGGGTGAATTCACAATCATCGACGATTTGAGAAGGCGAGAATAGAGAAATAAGGAGCAAGATCCCGCAAACTCACTGCACTAACCAATTGAGGTGTCAGTGCCGCGGAGGTCTCAGGCAAGGAGCCGCAAACTGAACACCAAATCTTGATCATCGAGAGCGAACATGATGTGATGCAAAGAAATTGATAGAAGAGGAAGATTTTTTGAAGTAGAACAGAGCTTTTGGTAGTCCCATATATATATAGGGCACGTGTCTAAGGTGTAAGCATGGTGGACGTGAGAAGAGCTTTCGGCCGGTTTTGGGAATTTCCAAAATACTTGACAAAAATGCATGAGTAAGGGACCAACTAGTGCGGAACCTTCCCACAAATTCGTTTGTGAAGAAAACTCGAGAAAAGATAGAGAATTGATCGATATATATATATATATATATATATATATATATATATATATGTATATATATATGTATATATATATATATATATATATATATATATATATGAAATACCAGTGTGGCAGTTGGGTTCCCACGTGCCCCTCCTACTCGAGGTAGGGACGAGTCCAACATCGTCTGATTCAGATATCCAATAGAAAAAAAACGTGCGTCTATATATAAGATGTGTGATAGATACTTCCAATTCGATTATAATTCTGAGTAAAGTGTGATTGTATTTATTTTCCTTTTCTCTTTCCTCTTTTGAGGGTGCAAACAAATCCCAAATTAAGTCAAATTTGACATCCAATCTATTTTTGATATGATTAATTCAAATATGCAATTAGATTTGCCTTTTGAGAACTTTTTATTTGTTAAATAAATCAAATCATATTTTCTATTTCCTCCTTCATTAATGACATTAGGGTTGTCCAAATTTGATGAAACTTCACCCATAAGTCATATTTAATGTGTTGGATACGAATTTTCCATCAATTTTACATTTTGGAGTTGTTTATATATTTATTTAATATTTTGAAGGTTTTGTACACTTTCTCTCTCCTATTTTCATCTTTTAATCAAATATCTTGCAAATTGGATGACAATTTACCCAAAGGATATATTTATTATATAGATCATGAATCCAATATTATATTCTTCTTTTAGATTTATTTGTTATTTTATTTGATGTTTTGGGGAAAAAATAGATCTTCTCTTTCCAAAAAGAATTAAATTAACTATTATCATATGAATAATGTGAAACTTGAATCCCAAGACAATTGGGACCCAGAGAACACGATTCTTAACATAGATTCCACTTTTGAGATTTCTTTTAATGAGTTATGTCACAATTAATATATGTGGCCATTATTATCACACTATTTCATTATTATCACTATTGCTCATTCCGTTATGTTCCATAACTTAATATTATTACCAAAAGAATTATGTGTGATTAATTACACAAATTTTATATTACTTCATGTGACATATTTTATGTGTCTATTATTGGTCCAATACTAATGTGAGAACATTAGGTTACATTAAGGTGATTTATACATGCATTAACTCATTATGGTTATACTAAACCTCATCTAGATCTATCCTCAACCTTGTTTGGCTAAGACTAAAAGGTCAAACTTCCAGAGGAGGGTCTGAGATCCGGTATGTTACATGATGGTTGTTGCGTCGTCATTTTCAACAATAATAAATAGTACTTGCAACTTGCAAGCTACATGATCTCATCTCAACTAGATGGGTCGATGTATAGTATAGCTTACAAGGTTATCACTGCATGAAAGAAACCTTATCTATATAAGGTCACTAAGCACAAAATAACACTCATAGTTAACAAATTCAATGGTCAAGTAAAGAAAGATATAGCAACATTTGAACATGTGGGTTAAAGTTCTTGTAGAGAACAAGATGTCATGGTACTAGGTTCTTCATCTCCTCTTTTTTTATAGTGAAATAAATATAGGTGTTTCATGCTTATGTTGGTTCAAAAAGTGACTCCAATGTTACTCTGACACTTAGGCATTGAGAACCTAAGCTAGTGTAAATTTCCATATTTCTCTATCGATTGATACCGTATTAGGAAAATATACTAACCCTAATGCATCAATATTTTGTTGGCTACTCACATTATCAACTTGTCATATCATTTCTCCAGGTCTACCTCATAGTTGTACCCCTTAATTCCTACCAAAAGAATTCAAAATAACAGACAAAGAACCAAACCATCAATTGTGACAAATAGACATAAGAAACCAAAACCCACATTCTAAAATGCATTAGAAATGAAATGAAGTTCACATAATGAAGGTGAATAGGGGACTACATTCCTGATCTTGATATAAAATGAGTCTTATCTCACTCATGATGGTATTTTCAAAGAAATATGAAGATAAAAGAATCATTTCCACATAGAAAGATAAAACAAGGGGATATAAATAAACGTTTGAAGCTATGACAAAGATAACACCCATCACTATGGAAAAGTAGTGTCTTCTCCTTATCTTGGACCTTTATGAATATATGAGATGCTTAAGTGGAAAAAATCCCCTTATGTTAAAAAGGGGTGTTTCTCTATGTATCTTGTTTCTCCAAAGTGGATAAATAGCCTTTGATTGCTTATCATATCTGGGGGTGAAGTGTGACATAAAACTTCCACAACACATAAAGAAACAAACAAAATATTCCTCCCTTGGAGCCTTATGTTTCTTTTGTAGTGGGTCTCTCAAAAGACAACTACATAACATGTTTACTATGTTGTAAGGAAGATCTACGCACATGGAACCATACACTGTAATTACCACCGCATCTCACCCCTTGTATAGTGGAACACAAAGATGTATAATATACTATAGAGTAGTAGTTAATAGGTTGGATACAATGTGTCCATCAAATGACACATTGTGTCTGATGGAATTTAGTTGTTTAGGGTTGTTGCATGTGGAAATGGTGTCTTCATAAAGGGAACATGTTGCTTCATGTTATTGTGATCTTTATATCAACATGATTTAGTTGTATATGTCGTGTTTCCTATATGACATATCATGTCACTTAATGTGAGACTTGATGTTTAGTTGTTGAGGTTGAAAAGGCATGTCTATGGCATAGGACGTCATGTCATTCTAAAATTTTATTTCCTTTTGATATTTATTTATACTTATTATTCTAACTTGTTGTGAATAATTTAAAGTTCAAACCAAACTCAAACACATTATTTATAATTGAAATTTTAGTATTGATAGCATAAAATGTAAAGCATGCAAAATGCAAGTGAAATGGAGGAAATGAAGAGAAGTTATAAATTTATTAATTTTGGTGTATAATATATAATGTTTGTATCAAAGTACTCAAAGATTTGATAAACATCTTGTCATTAAGAGAAGAATATTAGAACCATCGATCAAATTAATAACTCGTATGCGACATCTTATTGGATTGAGCTTTAAAATTAGACATTATCACAGTCTCCATTTGATATTTCACACACTATTGCTCTCACCTCTAAACACCCATTTGAGATGCCAATAACTAGGCAAACTATGTTAGCATATAACTTGTATAACATGAAAACTTGTCCTCATTTCATCATTCATGAATGCATTACATGTTGATAATTAATTATAAATGCTTAAAATAGATAACTTCCATAAATACCTAACTCTTTTTCTAACCCATTAAAATAATGGAGAAAAAACTTAGAAAATTGGTTCTTGTGAAATGGTAAATTATATAAAATATAATGTTTTAAGAAAGTTGAGGTATTAAAGTGGACGAGAATCAATATTTTTGGAAAAAAATCATATATAAATTGAACTAGAATAAGTTTAAACATTATGGGTTTACATCAAATGTTTAGTTGGTAGGGAGAAATAAAAATATATTCAAGGTGTTTTAGGATTTCATTTATGTTTTAGGAATCTAGGAAGTACAAGTGGTGTTAGGGTTTTTATGTGTATATTAGAATTTCTAAACACATGTAAACTTTCCTTTGAACATGCACACTACAATTTTATCAAGTTGGTGTATTGAAGTTTGGTTAAAAAGGTACACAACTAGAAATCATTTCTACTAAGAGGTATCCTAGTCAAAATGTAGTTCAACTTATTTTTTATTAATATATTATAAGGGTTTAATAGTTTTTTCTTAAAACCTAAAGATATATTCCTAATGTTAACCATTATACAACAAAAGCACCTCTTATTTCAACCATGATTAGTTCCTCTCCCATACTTCTTCTCCATAGATCCTAGGAAAGTCTTAGTGGATATTTGGAAAAACCCACTGAAGGATTCTTCTCTAATTAGACTTCCTAGCTCAAGCTTCCCTAATTTTAGTAAGTGACTCTTTTTCTCATCTCTTCTATTTCTATATTAGTTTGCATTTGTTGAAGATAAATCATCACAAGTTGATAACCAAATTCCTAATTTCAGTATCCCTTTTTGTTTCCCTATCATCTGTATTTTTTATACCAAGAATGACTTATATGGATGCTTCAATCCATTGGGTTGATTCTGGATCAAATTCGACCATGGGACAACCTTAATTATAGTCGAGTGGTTTAATCCTAGACGAGAGAATTATCTATGTAAATCTATCAACACTCTTGCTTAATCTCTAGGTAGTTGACTAATTTTTATCTAAAAGTTGAGTTATATAAATTCTAGAAAAAATCTAATGACATCCTCAGGTGTTCATGATTTCTTATTGAAAATTTGAATGTATAATACTATCTATGCTTATTATGAAAAATGTATATTAATAATTCTAAATAATCACAAATTTGTATGAGTCATGGTGAATTGATATTTTTTTGTACCATTTTAGTTAATAATCAAATAATACCATGGATCCATCCTTATCAGGAAAATTTTGGATGTGAAATAGAATCAAGGTGATTTGTGAAACATTGATTCTTAACCCAAGGTTATTGATTAGTGTTCTACCCATGAACATTTATTAATAAGCCATGAAAAAAATAATGAGTTTTTATCGAATGAACTAAATGAATAATCACTATACAATCTTATTGGTTTTACTTAATTTTCAAGAATGAGTCTAAAGAAATTTTTATTCCTTATATTTCTTGTTATAGCGGACACTTCATTGACCATGTAGAAAATTATATTAAATGATATAGTTACAAAAATAAGTAAATCCATAATGATCCTAAACTAATCTAATAGCATATTTAGTTAGTCTAAGAAACTTTAAAGTTATAATGATCCTAATCTAAGCATGATAATCAATTGTAAAGTTTTATAATGAGATTTGATATATTTTCCCTGCAAGTATATAAGATCCTAGCATTCAAGTTCGTTACCCCTAGGAAAATTCATTTTTAGGTGAAATATTGTAAATTTTCCACAATCTAAGGTCATGTACTAGAGAATGTATTGCTTGCACCAATCCAAGAATTAACATTTAAAAATGATAAGAAGCTACAAGGATCAACACTCAACTTAAATCTCAAGTTAGAGGAAAAATATCACACAAAAGGTTTCACTTAACACGAAACAACAAATAGAATTTACACGAAACTATTTCATAAGGGATGCATGATTGTTCCACTACCCCATCATGTAATATAAGAAGTACCCTAATTCCCTATTTTATCACTTCCATGTACAATCCTAAAACTAGGTTGTACAAGTAGCATTAATCCTCCTACTAAATTCCACCACTATCATAGATCATACTAGGTGGGTAATAGGCTAACACCCCATATTCTAAGTACTCCCTTCGAGCATGCAATAGGTGTATAATATGCATATAAAGGTTGGTCCAATGATTATATACACATACAAAATAGAGTCTCCATGAATTATGAAGGAGACTTGCATTTAAACTGTGAAATGAACTTATTTAAAATGTAATGGCATGTAATATACTGATTGATTCTCAAGAGAAAGAACATTGCTCATCCATGGAATGATAAATTAAGAAAAAATGGCAACCAGAAAGAAGGTTCATAATAAAATAATGGCAAAGAGGAAAAAATGAAGTTGAAGGAGAAATCCAAATGCATGTCTGATATAGAATCATTTTAAAAATAAAAAAGAGTTCCTCCAACACTTCTTCAAATTTGGATGAAGAAGAAGAATAACTCTTCATTCCATCAAGCTACAAAGATGTTGGTAAAAAATAATCACTCTTGATCTTCTCCTTCATTGTTTAAATGTCCAGTTTGCTCCTTGGTTACACACTAGTCATATAAACTTGAGGAGAGTCCAAAATGGTCAAAGATTTCACACTCTAAAGGTTCAAGGGACATTTAATTTGGTCCAACTTGAGTCCATATTATTCACATATGTTGGGCATTGTAAAATGTGTAGGGAGACAAAAGAACATGTAGTTATTGAGAAGTTGAGTGTTTTCCCCCACAATCTATTAGTTACATTTCATGTAACTTATCTTGTTGATGGTAGTTATAGAAAAAATGGAGGTGTAAAATTCATGCACAACTAATAAAATCATTCTAAATCGTGTAACTTTCTAACATGGTATGAAAAATTCTAAGAAGAACCCCACAATTTTGAACAGAGTACATGCGTCATGTACGTTGATGATAAAGAACAAATGACCTTCAAAACATGTCAATTTTTCATGACAATCCATCAATATTTTAGAAGAGTTAAATGTTCAATAGTATGGCATACTTGCAATGCAAATATAGAATGAGAAGATAGGACATAAAGAAAGAAAATAAAGCATATATGGGGGAAAAATGAATATGAATTGAATAGATTAGTAAACGAATAGGTCCTAGATATGAAATGCACTTAAAATTAGTGTCCGCCATTGCAAGTATTCCCCTGAGGTATATATTATGGAAGTGAAATATGTTACCCTATATATACTTTGGACGCTTATGAGAAGGAATTTAGACTCTGTATCTTAGACCAATAATCGCTTTAGGAGATAATTGAGAGTTTATGAGACTTCATAAGAGGTGGGGACAATTTGTTTCATTGTTGATACAACTTTAACATCTTCCAATCACTCCATTTGTCTCTTAGTTTACAATTATTGTTTTTGACATAATGACATTAAAGTTAATGTGTTTTCATAAAATCTAGTCTTTCATATAGTGTTTAGTTGGCACCCCTGTTGAGTGGCCGGGACACTTTCCCAAGTAGTAGGAAATTAGGTGTTGAGCCCCTATATCTAGATGTGTGTAAAGCCTGAGCACACTGCCCAAAGATCTATTAGAGTTTTAGTAAGGATGACTAGCCCCACAGACCACCACTAGTCTTAACTTAACACTTTGTCCACACTCATGCGTAAGTCAAGAGCAACTTCTTGACGAGTCACCCATCCTAGTATTAATCAGGGCTGAGCACCATTAACTGTAGAGTTCTTCAGTGATGGGCTCCTAGAAAAGGAGGTGCACCTTGGAGATAAGGGTAGTCCAATGATTTCTTTTAAGATCATTTTATCTGAGGACTCCAATCCTAGGACATCACAATCTCCCCCACTTAGACTCTTGACATCCTCATTAAGGACCAAATATATGGCCTCATAATATTTCCCCCATTTTAGTGTAGACCCAAAATGGCCCATGGACACCCAACTCTTGATCACGGCTAATAGAGCCAAGGGTGGCTACATCACCATGGATAGCCTTTTCCAAAATGTCTGGACCACACGACTCAAGACTAGCATGCCACATGTCCATGTGGGCCCAATCTACGGGAGGGTTTTGTCTCTAATTCTATTTATACAGATCAGTCCCAGTACCAAGGGATCTAAAAGAGTTTTAGGAATGGCGACTTGTCCCGCATACCACCACATGCCTTAATTGTGTCCTTTGTCCTCACTCATGCGTAGGCTGGTATCAACTTCACTATTGGTCATCCATCCTAGTACTTCTAGGTTGTTTACACTAAACTACAAAGTTCTTTAGTGATAGGCTCCCTGAAAAGGTAGTGCACCTTGATGATATGGGTAGTCCAATCATTCATTTAAGATCATTTTATTTGAGGCCTCAAATCCTGGGATGTCACAATGTGGGAACCTTATTGTGGATAGAGATAAAGTAGTAAACTTATATACTCTAGTTGTCCTAAGTCTAGTTCATTGGGATGCTAGTTCACCTAATTATTATGTTTTATAAGGTTTATAGTGTGGAGTAGCTTAGGTGGCCAGGCTCAGATGAAACCAATGAGGGTTCCCAGATTCGACACCCACTAATAGCTATTTCTCATAAATGGTACCTTGTAGTGCATGCCAACCAACTATGTGCTTCAACTAGTTCCTAGGTGGGGGTGAGACCAGAGGGTTTTATGATGTTTGGGGGGTTACTAAGTTTATCATATAAGAGGTAGGTTCTCTTGATAAAAAATATTTATTAGGTAAATATTCAATCATGTAGTAGATATTTAAAATTAATAAGTTAAGACACATGTCCAATTTAGTCTTGTCATTTTAGATTGCATAGAAGACAACTTGAAATTTTATTGTATAATACTTTGCTATATCTTCATTTTATGTTACTTCTTATTATTTTACTTTATTCTCTCCGTTAATTGGGATTTTTATCTCTTTTTGGGGAAGTAATTTCTCATGGCCCACCTTTTTAGTCACTTACAGAGAGACTTTCATGGAGTAAGGTATTATAAAATAGTTTTTTCCATGTGCATTAAATTTTGTCAAATAGTAGGAAATTGCTCTTGAGAAAAGCAACTTATACTACCTTGTATATGTAAATGATGACATACACCCCATGGCATATTTGATATATCTTCAACATGCCTCTCATCCTCCAAATTAGCTTGGCCTCATACAAGCAGAAGAAAAACATGCCTATGATCATATGAACCATGGTCTCACTGGGCCAAATAGTAGAAATCACATCTCTAACAAATACCAAAACCTAGGCCCCATTATCCCTAAATAATAGATCAACAAAAATAGTATGTGTGCAGTCCTATTGGTTGGTTATGTAAGCAGATCTTGCCCCTTGACATTCTTCACCTGATAACTCCCATATCAAAGATAAAAATGGGACGTGTCTATCATTATTCATTCATATTTGGTCTTCGTCTATCTCAATAGAACATATAGCTTAGTGGTACATTCTAACTTCTAAGGGATGACAAACAATCCATCATGAGAAGTAAGCAAGTAATATTGGCCCCCTTCTATTGTGCACGATTTGAATCTAAAGTAGATCTCTAGATCTTGGTAATGGATAACCATCAACATCAAATCCATTGTAGTAGGTGTATATGCCACATAATATAGGTTCTTTCTCATCATAAGTTGTAGAAATCCTCTTCAATCCTGAGTTAAAATTTCCACTAAATCAATTCAATAAATGAACAAAAATAGATTCAGGATCATAGTACCCAACTATTTCAATAAATCCAAAATCTTGAGTTGAAATGATACTATATTTAACTAAAATTTCATAGTTAAAGTATAACTAACTTTACCCAGAGGCTTCACTAACTTCAACTGGGGTCATTTTTACTTGAGGATGCCTTAATAAAATCCAAAAAATTATGTAGTCATCCTTATACAAGACCTATCCCTTGTTGGGAAATACAAATCTGATCAACATTATAGTTACAAACAATGACCATAAATTGGATCATTTTTAAAAACAATTTCATGAACATATTTGGGCCCACATTGTCAACTTAAACAGGACCACCACCTTGTAATTAAATTCCTACAGTTGGAAGAGAACATACACCAAATACTTATCCCGAGTGGCATACCTAAAAAAACCATGTCTGAGTAAATATCACCCATAAAGACATGATTTGGATAGACACCTCTTAAAACAAATCTCTCGATTCATGTAGGAACATTCAAAAAGACCTAACATAAGAAGTAACCAACATTGAATCTCTATCCCAAATAGACATTGTTCACAAGAATTCCCATATCCAAGTAGTTATCTCTATCAGCCTATACATACCAAATAAGTTCTTGGATAAAGGTCAACACTATGGTAGACATTAACACTTAGACACTACCCCAAATATGTAGTCTTCATTAAAAAACCTACATTCAAGTAGGAATTCTTGTCAAATATATACCGCAAATAGTCATTCTTCAAACTCAAGTTTCATACTTATCTAGGTATCTTCATTTGATTTCTACCATGAACATGCATTACTCATAATGAAGCCCAATCACGAGTATGCATTTATTACATAAAACCTATCATTTTCATCACTTTGTTTATGTCCACCAACCATGTCCTATAGTTATCCTTACCTTTGCACCATATCTATGTCCTAAAATGTACATCGTTACCTTTGGATACCAACCATGAACTAAAAGTAGAACTCCTTATTTTACCCATTTATCCTAGACCATGACATAAAAATGTATCTCCTTTCTTTTTACCTTTGATCCTAGATCACGAACAAAATTGGACATCCTAATTTTTCTTTTGGGTGTGTGTCATGAACTCAAGTCTTGATGAGCACTGAAATAGTCTATAATATATGTAATACATATCCCAATTAGGTTTACCTCATAAACAAACTCTTTCAAATAGGACATTCACGCCTCATCTTTGATTAGGAACACTACAACAAAAATAGTTTTAGCAACACTTGATCAATGCCAATATAAAAATATAAATGCAACTAAAACTGTATATTAACATTTGACACTTATATTTATGCCTTTAATAGCAATTCCACTAGAAACAACTCGCATAAGTTGTGAATTCATGTAAATGTAGACTTTTATTCCTTTCTATCAATGCTATAAAAAAGCCCAAAGAACATCAAATGTATTTATCATATGTAGAAGTCAGTTAATAGTATATGTGTGAGTTTTTACTTATCGTGTATAAATTATATAAATAATTCCATTAAAATATATAGATGAACTTTAGCAACAAATTTTACAAATCACAACCTAACTTTTAAAATTAACACCACTTTCAATATGGGATTACCTTTCAAACACTATGGATTCTAAATATTAATCATATTTGTTTATAGTTAAATTTAAATTATGTAGGGAGGAAATTATAACTTTCCACTTTTATTATATACAACACATATAACACAATTTTCTAAGTAAAAATGTTCTTATGCTAAATCTGCAATTATCTTTGTTTTACATGAACTTTTTTGTCAACATGCATTTGTATCTTGAAACAATTGTGACATCATGTTTATGTTTCTAACCGAGTTAAGATCATCCACTTATAGATTAGCAAGAGTTAAATTCATTTCTTCACCATAATTTAAGTGTGGCCTTAAACTTAGTAAGGTCACCAACAATATTAGATATCTCAATAGTTGATTTTTTTTTTTGAGGGTAAAGCCACATGCCATTATATTGATAAAAGCCATACGACATCTACAGAGATAAGTAGATCAAACATATTCTATAACCACACAAGATAGAGAGTGATATCTAATAGATAGGATTGGATGCAAGTAAGACTCTTCAACATGGATTCCTCCCTTTCGCGCTTATAGAAGCAACTTTCAAACGGAATCAAACCACAATCCCGGGTAACATCTACAAAGACAACACCACCTCCACCAAGATGACCAGAAAAAGCAAGATAACCATCTCTCATGGAGCCAGAAGACCTCCACCAACACATTGAGCACAAATAGACAACCAAACTACAAAAAACGGACTGGGGATAAACCCCGATCAAGGTTGAATCACTGGGGGAAACCCAGAAACTCCACCACCTTCACAAAGGAAGGACAGAAAGACCTTATAGAAAGGTACTAATAGCGCTGATACTCGGCGAGCCCTGAAAACCAACAAATCCTAAACCTACTCCCAAACGGAAATTGTAGATGAACCCAATCTTGTAGATCAGTCAATCCGTGAGGGCGCCTTCCATCACCTACCTTCGCTCGACGGCCAGAGGCCCAACTCAGAGCTGTGGTAGCCACAAGATCCCCACCCATCTCCTAGAGACCCACAGCGCAGCGCCAAATGCTGCTGAGACGGGAAGAGACGACGGTAGGGACGGAGGGAGACCACCCGACAAAGACAGATCCACAGAAGATCGAGCTTGGAAGAAAGCCCTGGGGGAGCGGGGTGGCATTGGCCGCTGCCAAAGCCCCCTCCCCCGAGCAGGAAGGGTTAGACTTTTCAAATGGAAGGGTTAGCTTGGTTCTTGTTTTAGGTCATTGTGACAGTGGGTTTATCTCATGTGGGTGAAAAAGATCAACCTTCAAATGGGTCAGAAAAAGCACACCCAAACTATTATACCCACCCAAAAAAATCCTATCCACGGTGTGGGCTTTATCCTATGGTCGTATAAAACTAGGTAAAAGATAAAATGAGGTTTTATCCTATAGTTGCATAAAATATGGAAATAACAAATCTCTCTATGTTTCCACCCAATTTTATTCATAAGATAAGGAAAACCTAAATTTTGCATATGATTCAGTGGAAAAATGCAAGAAAAATCAGTGTTGACTCCACCCAAAGAATGATAAGGGAAGGTATGCTTGAACACAAGTGAGAAGGTGTTAGCACACCCATCTTAACCAATAATTACATACTTCGTTTGAATGAAAATGATGGTAGAGGTACAAATTAAAGAAAAAAGTGATGAAAACCATGAAAAACATGAGAAAGAATAAGAAATGCTTATTGTTTGCGGAACATTGGGAATGGAGATGGCTGGGATTTACCATCATATCCATAAAAGTTCTATATTTAGGTGTCGGGGTTCTTATCACCGCATGACCTCCCATGGTGGAGATCCTTCCTTGGAAGTGAGGACTAATCGTGTAGAGAGAGAAATAGTGCTTAGGCAATTTAGTATAACGAGATCCAAACTTTTTTTAGGTTAGTTCAATGTGGTTTATGTGAAGTAGACGATATGAAATGTGGGAGCCATTCAAACGATAACTAACAATAGTTGAGCGATTATAGAAAAGCAATACTTGTTAGTTAAGTAGAATAAAAGTGTAGAAAACTAGTTGTTGCTATAAGAAGTTTATTTGAATGACATGAAACAAAAACTAAAGAGGGATATTGTTCATTACTCTACCTCTAATATAATCAAAAGGGTCCCTGAATATGGATGATAGGAGGGGTAATCATAGTAGGAAATTAGGATTAAGGATTTAGAGTGGAACATTCTAGAGGGAGGTGACACTTCACATTGATCCTCTAGGATGTGTTGGAAGGACATCACATTCCTTCATGTGGAATGCTTGGTGGATCATATGTTTCTGCCATTGCTCATGGAAAGTTTCTGCATTCATATCCAATTTTTGGGCATTTTCTGGAAAGTTTACTGATTTTTTGGATAGAATTATGTAATTTCTTGGAAGAAGGTAAGAGAAATAAAATTGAAGGTCACTTTTTATTTTAATATTTAGAATAATCCCTTTGGGAAATATATGAGAAAAATCTTATGAAAGTTTAACTAAAATCCAAATTACCCAAAATCCTAGAGAAAATAATTTTCTTTATGTCAGAACCCCCAACCTATGGAAAAAGGGTTAAAAGATGATTTCCATGGATGTAAAAGAGTGGAATGAATTGGAATAAACTCCATCATTAGTATGGGAACATATGTAATCTCAATAATTGAATGAATGACCAAAAATGGGATTCAACAATTTTCCCTCTCAAGACTAGGTCTGATGTTATGAGTGAGATATGCATGCTAAAGCCAAGTCTGACTTACATTCTTGGTCATGAATGTCAAAAGATAAGACTCTTCAAGGATGTTCTTGTGAACCTCATTGAATGTTAAGTGTGTAAATGTTTTGAGTGTTACTTGAAGTTGAATGCAAATAGTCATCTAACACATAAGGTTTGCCTACATGTAAGGCATTTTCCTATACTATCATTTGGTATGCCTTTCTGAAGGGTGTTGGTGAGTCATTCAAAGCTACCCAACTTTGTTAGTAATTTGATAGTGGCTCTCATGATTGTCCTAATGTTTGTTCTCTCATACTTGATTGATAAAAAGTGGAATCACTGATAAATTTAGAGAAGATTGTTATAAAAGGTGTATATGAATAGAATTGAGGTTCACCACAAGATATTGGATCAAGGTTCTATAATCATTGAAGATCATAGAAAGTATTGATTAAGACAATATTAACTATTATATCTTTATCTCTGCATGCATGTGTGTGTGATTAGATATGTGAGTCAGTTGAGTCAATGTTGAGACTACATATTGATTACCTGATTAAGGATAGGACCTAAGCCACATGAGTTGGACACCATTTTTCTTGGGTGGTAGTGCCGAGATTTGGGAAAAACTAAAATTGTATTAACAAAAAAGAGGTTACCTACTTAAGATAGGGTCTATGGTCATGGTTTATGTCATGGAGCCATTTATTACCCACATCCTAACTCCAAATGAATTGCAAGTCAATGGTGATATGACACAGGCATCCCCCTAGCATGATATTATCAAAGTGTAAATGTGGAAGCATGAAATTCTTACCATACATGAACAAATACAAAGAGGAAACCACCAACATGATCTCAATATTCAACAAGTATATTAATCATCATGTATTATTACATGATTCAAATTACTCATTGAATAGTCCATTAATACACGTCCCAACATGTACACTAGCTAGAATCTTACAACAAGTACACCTACTCACAAGCCATAAACTAGAAAGATGTCTCTGAACATAAAACATACATGAAACATGTGGGTCAACACACAAGCTATTGAGGATAGAGCAGAAGAATTCACATGTATAAGATTTGCAAATGTGAAAGAATTACATAAGTAAAAGAAAAAGAATAAACAATTTGATTACTTTTTTTGAAGGCATAACAATTTAACTACTTAGTATAACAAGAGATCATGTTTATGTCATTTCACACAAATCATACCAACAATATCATGTATCATAAGGCCTTTAACTATCTTCCCATTGGATGGGTCCGTGAGGGTGCTTAAAGATCAATGTCATTAGCTAACCCTTTTTATTGACATGGTGCACCCTATCATAAAAACTCAAGTAGGATACTCGGCCTTATGTCCTTACTCCAAAAATATACGAAGGTAAACAAGGTATGTATACTAGAGTTTTATATTGTGTGTTCAAGTTATAAAATCAATGAGACAAGCTTAGAGTACAATAATACTATACTAAATGGCAATATGTCCAGATAAACAAGAATATATACATATTAATTTTGCAAGAAAGAAGGCCATAATCATATAATTTTTAAATCCCATGCATGATTCAAAGATTCATCGCGTAACTTATACTTGATCATCTAGCCACACAACACGTCTGATTCATAAGAAGATGACATACATATTTTATATTCTCATCATCTACCCTAAATAGCTCCATTTTAGGGTTTTGACCAAGTTAGGTTCCAAGTTGATTAATTACATGTCTGATGATGTTATACTAATTTAGGTTTCATAATAAAGGTTGGTTTTAAGTTTCATGTCATTTTGATGTTTCATCTATTTTATAAGAATATTTTTAAGGTTTGAGTCACTTTCTTGCATTTTATCATCAAACGACTAGCAATAGAGCAACCAAGGTCATGATTCATTGTCACATTAGAAACAAGCGTCCAATATGATTTTGATCAGCAAGATTAAGACATAGGAAGCACACATCAAGATAGGTGGATGTCCTTAAGGGCAAGGAATCACATACCCAACATTAGGTTCAATGCTCCCGGCACACCAACAAACACCAACATAGTGCATATAATCTAGGGTTCAACACACGGAGTAGGTGGGATATCTACGTCAAGGAAATAATTAAATTAGAGTATTTCCAAGTTTAAGATGTGAGGGAATAAGATTACGATCCATACCAAGAAACATGCCATAAGAGTGTATATATATGTATATATATGTATATATATGTATATATATGTATATATATATATATATATATATATATATATATATATATATAATATATATATATATAGTCAGGATTGGATACACTCGAGTGTATTTGGAGCAGAATACACTCAAGTAGTTTTTCATGATGCAATTTTTTTTCCAATAATCTAATCTGTTGATCTTCTTAAACATTTTGTGAATAGATCATATAAAAAATTTGAGCACATTTGGACATTTATAGGTCATGTTATAAAGACCGCAAAAATTATGTATTTTAAATTAGTTTCATGCGTCGATTTTGATGCCCTTCGATGAGTGACTTACACTCATCCAAATGGGCTCAAAATTTGTATGTAGCCTTATTATAGTTTGATAGTAAAGATCAGTGGTGTACATTTTACAAAAAATAGTCTTGATATACAAACTCACTAGAGTGTATTCGTGCGATCTGTACACTCGAGTGCCTTCTAGCCTGACTCTCTCTCTCTCTCTATATATATATATATATATATATGCACACCCCCCCCACACACACACATATAAATATATATATATATATATATATATATATATATATATATATATATATATATATATATATATATATATATATATATATATATATATGCACACACCCACCCACCCCCCCCCACACACAGATATATATATATATATATATATATATATATATATATATATATCACATAAGAGGTCAAAAGGGATGTGATTTGGGAAGAAACCTCATCTTTGTGCAAGAGGGATGGGCCCTCGGCATTTAGGTCACCAAGATAATGAGAATTACTGCTTTTAAAGAGTTAAGAGTGATGGATGCATAAAAAAAGTCCAACACATCATTTGAATTTAGTATAACCATGCATCATCATATAGTGTCACATGGATGCATATAAGCCATATCGTGAAGATAGGACAAATTTGAGAAATCATGGGTGGTATTATGGAGTATTATATGGCTATTAATTTCAAGTTATTACTGACTTTGATGTTATTTATAAGCATGATTAGAAAAGGTACTAAGTCCATCATTGAAACCCAAAAACATGTCATATATGTAAAATTAGAGTCATTCATGGGAAGCATGGGTGAGTAGGATATTCATTAGGTTCACAAGTGCACAAGAGATACTGACTTCATGATTAAGAGTATGGATAAATATTAAAGGCCCAAGATTTATCATAAGGATGCATTCATGAATGTCAAACATAGGCAAAGATTGTAATTTTAGCAAATAGGGAAAATTAAGGGGTTTTAGGACTCAAAACCGTGCCCAAGTTGTACCTTTCATCAATTTATCAAAATGATATATTGTTTCATTAAATTTGGCCAAGGGTGATATAATTTATGTATATTTGAAGGTTTATTTTCAAACTGTATAGAACTTGCATTAAAAACTTAGGTACATGGGGTGGTTGTTACCCTAACATCCATTGGGTCATTTCCCCCCTTTGATTATGAACCAGTGACATTAGTTGAACGTAGTGGGTGGGAGAGAGAAGCTGACCACATGTTGCACCCTCATTGGCCCCATGAGTGCCTTGTATCATGTAGTCAATAGACTGTATGGGAGGGGGTCCACAGATTGCCCCAGACATTAGATCACAGTGCGCCATGGGTCAGGCGCAAGGAAATGGTTGTTGCTTGTCTCCTTCGTTATGACTACCCTACCCGGGATGCTACCCAACTGCCACAGAGGCATGCCAACACTAGGTGGAACCAAAACAACTAGTCATTTGCAGCCTGGAATAAGGCTGCTCGGGCCCACCTAGAAGCCTCAAAGTCAATGGTTGCACCAAGGTTTGTTGAAGATTGTTGTAGGGGTGAAGACAATACATGGGAAAATTGCTAATATTTTTACAAAGCCTCTCTATGGAAAAAGAGTTGTAGAGCTATGTTGTAAGTTGGGCATGATTAATACCTATGCTCGTGCTTGAGGGGGTGTATATATATATATATATATATATATATATATATATATATATATATATATATATATATATATATATATATATATATATATATATATATATATATATATATATGGGCCCATCTTTAATACCCGCACGGGTAGCTACCCGCCCCCCATTTCAGTTACTTTTGACATGTAGAGGGTTACTTTACCTTGCAAACTGTTGAGTTTCATGCATAGATAGTTACGTTTGTAACAGTAGATTTCAAAACACGGTTACATATATATCTACTGTGTATTTTGTACGGGATTACTTTTTTAGTCATATAATTACTTTTTGATCAACATAGTTACTTTTCTTGATAGAAGAATTACTTTTCTGGTCAGAACAATTACTTTTTTGGATGCTGGGTAGCGAAATCCAGGCTACCTGCACGGGTATTAAATAAAAAGCCTATATATATATATAGTTGTTTTATTCTCTTTTATTTCATTTTCATTTTAGTATAGAAACTAGAAATTTCATATTAAGTTAAGGTTTCTCACAATTCAACGAATCAAATCAATTAAGAAAAATCAAATTAAGGAATCCACCCCCACTCCCTCTCACCTTGACCTTGACTCTTGTGTCCAACATAAGAGTGAAACACAGGAAAAGAGGACAAAATAGAAAGGGAGGAATGATAAACTAAGGATGGAGGTGTCAATTTGGAAAAAGTGGTGAGAGATGAGGTGACCAGGGTGGTGCCCTTGTTAAGGTAGCTATGATCAGAGAGCAACACAGGGAAAGAGGACAAAATACAAAGGGAGGAACGATAAACTAAGATTGAGGTGTCAATTTGCCAAAAGAGGTGAGAGATGACGTGAATAGGGTGGTCATCGCATGTATAAAATGATTGCTATAGAAGTTGTGTATAATGTCTATTCTAGGCTTGAAGATGACCCTGAACCATTGGTTGAGAAGAGAGCAATCTGTGGGACTCGATCCCATTGTGAAGAATGGCCAAAATTTAACAAAGAGAATGAAATGGAGGAGAAGCACAATGGAATTGGGCTGCATTCTCATCTTTTTGGGCCCAAAAAGGGGCAATAGGTTGGCCCAAGACAACAAAAGCAAGGATTAAAAAGAAGTATTAAGGTGGGTACTTTATATAGTCAAAACTTGGACTTTAGTGGTTATATTGAGACATTTTTTACACCATTAGATTCAAAACCAAAAGATCTACAACATAAAATAGATTAGGGAGCAAGGTGATCACATTGATGAGGTTCAATTCATATTGCAATATGGTGATATATTAAGAAAAATTTGCAAATTTATGTCTAATATAGTAAAATTGGTAATTGATGTGAACAAATTGGAGTATCACAACACTCTGATTATGAAATTGATATACAATTGAGTAAGAAGGCCACTTAGTGAGAGAGAGAGAGTAAATCATAGGAGAGAAAAGTTAATTTGTCACATACTTCCCTTTAAAAAGAAATGTTGTCGTCAAAATTTGTCCAAGATCGTAGTCTAGGTCAAAGTTGACATTCATCACGTTTAATTAACCACACCTAGGTGTCAAGACATCCCCCATCATGGGTTACACACATAGGTTTCTATTATCAAGGGTGTATTCACCCTGATTCATAGATTTGAGGATTACTTAGCTTATCATCATAACATGAGATTTTTCAAATTTTAGGGTTTATATCACTCATATCCACTACATTAGGATTTTTTTTCATGTACCCATACAAGCCCAAGGTGTGTTATAAACATGTATGATAATAAAATATTAAATGGAAATGTCCATCCTCATGCCTTTTAATTAAGGTTACATCAACCTCATATTTCCTCTTCATATTAAAATTATGTGCTATGTTTAGATTACCCCTACAATTCTACCACTATTATCAATAGGTTCATTATTTCTCATTATGGGTCTGAAATTTAAAAAGATTTTTATTCATCACAATCAATCAATCTAAGATCACAAAGGCATCATCATATCAAGTTCATAATTTCAAAACTACATCCTTTTTGCAATCTATTGTTTCATATTAGGTCTAGCTTATAAGAGTGACTTGTCATGCATATATTTAGTTTTTATCTCAAGTAAGATTGTTTTCTCATATCATGCATCATATCAAGGAACAAAATTATCATCTATATAGAGGTTCCAAAAATATCTCAAAGAGGGCTTTGCAAGCTTGAGCCACTCAAGCTACGACCCTGTAACATTTCCCAAGCATAATTCATATGTAACAACATCGGAAGCATGGATCATCAATATTACACTCGGGGAACGTCACAAATAGATTATATCATTCATTGCAACGATTAAAATTTAATTTACATAGAATATAGTTACATTGATTCTAATGTACACATTCTTTTCCCAAAACCAAAAAACAAGGGAACTTGAAACATGAAGTAATAGAAAAATAATTAAACCTCATTGTATCATACAAATGGAAACCCACTAGGTCTTGAACTAGTATGTAGATACTTGATCTAGTCCTTGCATCTTAGATGGATATCTCCTCTAAGCTTTCTACTTACATGCGGGCATCACACCCTCAACCATGCATTTGACAAGCTGATTCTAAGTGGATGGGTTTTAGTAAATACATGAACATTATCTAAATAAAGCTTAAAACTTTTATGAACTTGCATAAAAATTCATTGTGGCTTAAGGATGCAATCTTTACATTATTGAACTTTCTTATTAGAGCTCTTAATTAATCTTTTCTAATCTGATATTACAACACACACTAGGTGTGAAGTCTTATGAACACACTAGAAATGAACAGGATTGGGCTTGAACCCATTAAACATAAACATCACTAAAAATATTGAACATGAACAAGCTTGTGAACACACTGAAAGTGAACATGCATTTAAGAGTACTCTTTATTATATCAACATATAAGGAAGCCAGGTACAATTGGTCATCATCACACTTATAATGTACAAGTTTAGCATAAGTAAACATAGATCATGAAGCTAAGATGACCACTAGTTAACACCTTAGAGTTTCAATCAATCATAAGGAAGGATGTTCCATCATTATATTAATTATTCAAGAAAGGATCATATTATCAACCACCATTCTCTAGTTGTATTAGGGTTATGTTTAGCAAGGTAGGTTACATTGAAGTTATAGTTATATATTCATTCACAAACCTTAACCCATAGCATCCCCATATAATCTTGGATCCATAAGGCACATGATCATCATCACATTCCATACCATTCTCAAGTATGGATCCACACATAACTCAAGGTGTAACCATTAGGTTATATTATACTTAGAGTTCCACAACAATAATAGAGACACCATTGTTCTATCATACTACTAAGGAAGGTTTATCATAGTAAATCACCATCACCTAAGTTCATTAGGATTAAGTGTAACGAGCTATATCCCATTAGAGTTACATATTAACATAAAATGGTCATTATCCATTCTATTCATGTGAGGAAAAAGGTAAGACTATCCTATTAAGGGCAAACCTCCATTGTTTCCATCATCATTCAATGCATATCACCATACCACAACATCACCCAGAATTATTGGATGATGAAAAGGTAAGACCATTGGTCATTTACATAAGTAAACACCTTGAATAAGCCACCTATGAAGTCATTGAGTTGTGACCTAGAAAGAGTCACCTTTTAACCCTAGACATTCCTTATTTAATAACATGAAGGGGCACCATAGGTTGTGGGGTTAAAACCCATCATTGGTTGTACATTATAGGCACACCATCATCTCAACCATAAAGCTTCTTAAATTGATCACATAAGGGAAACCATAAAATTCAGATTATTAGAAATCACATGTAATACTATAGTTTTTAAACCAAGACATTGGATGTTGAAGCATCCAATCTCAACCATTATACCAAGTCCATTATTCAAAACTATCATATGAAGAAGTGTTATATCCTAACCATTGGATCATGTTCATATTTCAAAACCATGAATTAGAATATAGGTCTAACCTTTGAATCATTTGACCCAAGAAACTATTGGATTAGGGATTAATTGATGTTACAACTACACCCTTAACTAACCATCGGTTGTGGAGACCTGATCCATTATCAGTTGTGACCATTAAGTCACCATTGGTTGTTAGATCAACACTATATTCATTAATCACCATTGGATAATAAGCTAGTGTCACCATTGATTGATAGCATCATTAGGGTACTTAGTTGTTAATAATTAAGCTTCAAATTGAGACCAAACCTGACCTAAGGGGTGACCATCGATTTTCATTCTTGGTCACCACCATCAGTTGTCATGGTGTCATCATCGACTGTGAATATTGACCATCGGTTGATAGATGCTTAGCGCCATCGATTGTGCTACCAACCTGTTCTAGATCATCCTCTACCATAGGATGGTCGTGCACCTATTTACAGGTTCATTTATAACTGGAACAAAATAGGGAACACCATAAAAATTCGAGATCTCAAGTAAACTTAGCTTCTTAAGGCTTAAATCACCATTTTTAGGCAAGAACATGAGCTAGCAAGCTTATAGTAAGAAATATATGTGAAGAGGGCTATAAAACTCACCTCTACAGGGAAGAACAGGCTCTTAGTAGTAGGAAACTCGAGCCAAGAAGGTATAAAACCCAAGAAGAAGTTGTGAACTCAGCCAAATAGGCACCCTTCTACAAAAGGAAGCAAAACCCTAGAAGAAGAAGCCAGAATGGTAGGATTTTGAGCTCTAGAGAAACTTTTACCATGAAAAGTAGAGTTCCAGCCTAGAGGAAGGTCTGAGGAATAAGAAGAGTAATAAAAATGGAGAAGGAAGGAAGAAAACAACTTGCCTTGGTCAGAAACCCAGGAAGATGACCTTGGAAACCCTAGGTAGGGCTAGATGGAGCTCTAGGAGACCTTCTTCTCAAAAGGAGGGTCGTCTTCTACCTTGGACAACCTATTTCTGCAAATAAATAGAGAAATGTCAGTGCTCCAGGTTAGAGGAGAGAGGAATCAAGAAAAGGTTTCATACTTGGGCAAGGAAGAGGTAGATATAGCCCATGGATAAGGATGGAAGCAAGCATGAGGTGTACAAGCATCTCTCCATGTGTCCATGGCCTAAAGATTTCATGGATGAGTAGGCAGTAGGTCCACCGACTGTTAGGGACTGCTAGGCAACAGGTTGATGGTGTCCCAGGCCATCCATTGCTTGTTGGTCGATGGTTACCATCGTTTGTTCATGGTTTAGGTCTAAAGATAGGTGAACCATCAATTGATCATGTTTATAAGTGCACAATGGGTTCAAGTGAACCAAACCATAAAAACCATCAATCTAGAGCATGCTAGTGATGACCACTGGCTGTTACCAACGGCTTATGGCCACCGTCTATTGCCCAACCAGTGGATCCATCTGTTGTTAGCTAGGAAGGTGGCTCATCCAGGGGGGGGGGGGGTAAACCCTAATTCAACATACAATGAAATCTCCTCTAATTCAAGGTACAATTGAGCACCCCATGGATCAACAAGCTCAAGATTGATGAGAAAAATCCAAGAAACATAATTGATATGAAAAATTGCAAAGAAAACCCCTTAATTGGGTAAATTGTAGAAAAATAAAAAATGTACATAAATTGCATAACTTGCTCAAACAGTGTCCA
The DNA here is from genome assembly GCA_963693085.1 of Alisma plantago-aquatica. NCBI lineage: Eukaryota > Viridiplantae > Streptophyta > Magnoliopsida > Alismatales > Alismataceae > Alisma > Alisma plantago-aquatica. The sequence goes on from OY856410.1 coordinate 1,129,520,639, forward strand.
AATTGGACCAAATTTGAAACTTAAGCTTGTATTATGATTCCAAAGCATTTCATGAGGTTATATTAGGGTTCTAAGCATTCAATTATGGTAATTAAGCTTATTCAACACTTAAGCAAGGTTAGGGGTATCTCAACAACTATATCAAACATGATATAAAAACATGTGAGACACAACAAGCATGTGAAAAATTACAAGAAAAACCCTATATGTGGGTAAATTGCATAAATGCCCTTACAAGCACATAAATAACAAAAGTTACTCAAAAAATGTCCAAACTAGACCAAAATTGAAACTTAACTTTATCACATGATATCAAAGCACATCTTAGGGTTTGATTAAGGTTTTAAGCATTCAATAGTATAAGAAAGCATTTTCAACCATAAATCAAGGGCAAGGGTCTTAGAACACAAATCTACATCTAGTTCTAGAATATCTAGGTTCTAACCTAGAGGCTAAGTCAACTCAGTCCACAAAGGACAAAGTATTAAGTTTCTAGGATTGAGACGTAACGTTGAATTTAGTTTGTGATTCATGTGAGTAATGTTTGGTGTAGTCATTGTTCATGCTCTGATACTATCTATCAATAAGTCATTTATTAGCAAAATCCTAACTCCAAATGACTAGAAAGTCAGGGCATAAGACCCAAGCATCCATCCCTAGCATGGTATTGTTAGCTAATGTAGAACCTTATATTCTTAGCATACATGAAATATATAACAAGATGAAACCACCAAAATAATCTCAATATTCAACAAGTATATAAATCAACATGGTTTATTACATCATTCTAATTACACACACACATATATATATATTTGTGTGTGTGTGTGTCTATATATATATAAATTTGGCATAAATTCAAAGAATTACAAAAGTAAACAAATAAGAATAAACAAGTTAAGTACTCAGAAAAATGAGAGCCCATGTTTTATGTCATTTTACTCCAATTATACCAACAATACCATGTATCATAAGGCCTTTGACCAACTTCATATTGAAAGGGTCTGTGAGGGTGCTTAAAGATCAATGTCATTACCTTACCCTATTTATTGACATGGTTCTTCATATCTTGACAACACAAGTAGGATGAAAAATTATGTCCTTACCCTAAGAATACAAGAAAGTATACAAGGATTGCACTGTAATTCTATATTTTGTGTTCAGGTTATAAAATCAATAAGATAAACATAAAATATAATAACATAATACTACATCGCAATATGTGTAGTAAACAAGCATTCATACATATCACGTGTGCAAGCAAGAAAGTTGTAATCATATAGTTTCTAAATCCCATGCATTATTTAGAGATTAATAACCTAACTTATCCTTGATCATCTAGCCACAAGCAACACCAAATTAAGAACAAGATTACATACATGTATTAGATTTTAGTGATTAACCCTAACAAGCTCCATTTTAAATTTTGACCAAGTTAGGTTTAAAGTAGATTAATTACACATTGGGTTATCTTTAACTAATTTAGGGTCCATCATGAAGTACAATTCAAGTTTCATGTCATCATTATTTCATGTATTTCTAGAAATAATTCATGGTTTGAGTCACTTTACTTGCATTTTAGGGTAAGAAGACTCACAATAGAGCCGTTAAAGTCATGATTCACTAAGACGTGAGAACCGAGGATAAAATATGATATTTATTACCAAGATTATGATATAAGAACCAAAATCAAGATTAGGTTGATGTCCCCAAGGTTAAGCCATCACATACCTACCATTTGGTTCAACACTCCTGCACACCAACAAACATTAACATAGTTCATAATACCTAGAGTTAAACACATGGATTAGGTAAGACAATCACGTCAAGGGAATAATTTAATTATATTATTCCCCGATTTAAGAGGGGAGGTGTAAGATTATGATCCATATCATGAAATAGCGCATAAGAGCATAGTTTAAGTAATACATATCACATAATAGGTAAAAAGGGTGTGTTTAGTGACACAACCCCATATTAGCAAAAGAGGAATGGGACATAGGCATTTAGGTCACCATCATCATGAGGTTTACTGATTTCAAAGTTCTAAGAGGGTTGGATGCATCAAAAAGGTAAAAAAAATCATTTCAATCAAGTATAATAATGCATCATCATAAATGGTCATATCCATATATCTAATATCTTACCAATCTAAACACAATATTTCATCCCCGTCGTCTTTGTCATATTAGTCAATTATAAATATTGGACTTTTTCCAGTACATTACCTGTCATTTCTATCAAACAACACAATCCTACCAGCCCATGGTCAATAAATTCTATTTGCAATTGTTGTCAAACAACACCCTCCTCTTTCCTTTCTCCATGGTCGATTCTTTTTGCCTATCCAACAAGATTTGAATGTCGTATATATGATTGGTTGTCATAGTTCAACTTCTCTATTTCCTCCACTATACTTTGACTGTTGATGAGTTGGGTGTATTGTGACGTCTGTTGCCAAACATCGGTTAAGATTAATGCGTAAGCGGTCGTTAGCAGCGTATTACTAAAAAAACACTAAAAATTAAAACCATTTACAAAGAGATCCATTCTCAGGAAAACTCTTTAAACAAGAACCACAGTACTATATTTACATACTGGTTCACAAAGTACATCCACTGTACCATCTCTTCTCGAGGAATATATGTACATCATTGCTTTGCTAAAAAGCACAAGTAACAAAATCCTCGAGGTATTCAAACCAAAATCTCAGATCGATTTTAAAAACACTTTTCACTGACTACTAGGACCTGAGAGTATAGAGATGACACATAGGACTATCTATTCTAAAACTTGACCACCAATATTTCTACCTATAGAATTACTGCAATTCCTGTTGTTGCCGCTGCTGCTCTTCCTCTGCTACAGAGTTTCTACCTCTTTGTCGGCGATTACCTAAAAACGTCAGATTCCACGGAGGTGAGACAATTTGTAAATTGCCCCAGAAAGAGATATAACTCTCTGCCGAAAACATTATTATTGCAGTTTAATAAAAGAATAAACTGAGCAGAGAATCATATATGTATCCAGCAGTGGATAATTCAATATCTAAACTGATTAGAGCAATATGCTTATTCAGAACAATTCAGCTATGACTTGATAAAGCAGCATGTCACTATTCAACAAGATATTGAAGAAACATGTATATCATTTATTCTTCTAGTATATACTAAGCAATGTACATCAACCAGTGATTCTCGTATTTTGACCTTAGCAAATATGCTACACGGATGATTACACTTTACAAACATATTTATGACCCGAGGAGATGAGGTATACCGCTCATCCTCCAACCGACCACTGCGAAGTCAAAATCGGTACCATATAAGGTCAAAGGAAGAACTGGATTCCATGACCTCTCACATCTCGGTCAGTGCGAGACTACAAGCAGGACTATGTCAACTACTCAACATAGCGTTCTAGGGTATACTGACAACTTCGCTACAGAGTTACAACGGCAACTATACTCTCATCGACAATCGAGAGATTTGATGTTTGTCTCATATCGACCCGACATTCATCATCATCGGGAGATTCGTGATACATCCATCCCGACACAATTAATGAAGGATTGAGAGATTATTGCTTAGCTCACATCAATCCCTTCATCATGGCATATGGTATTAGCGCCCATTTCCCCCACATATTCAAAAATATGTGTTCCTTAGGAATTCCCGAAGGAAAACTTGTTTCACCATCACCAACTTCTTATGATGATGGATCTATGGTCAGGGCTATACATGAAATAATTTCTCTTGATTAATTAAGTACATTATCGTATTCCTTTAGCATCAGTCAAGTTTTCAAACATAACTTATTAGGATAAATGCTACAAAGAAACAAGTACTGTTTTCATCAGTTACTTCTCAGTCTTTATAAGACATTGGGATCTCAGTCCCTTGTTTCAATTGTTGGGAATACTCATCCCTTCACAGACTAAATGTCATAATCATATGGTTCTGGGTATTCAAACCCTTAACTCATTACTGAGCTCTGTTACCACTCTTTTAGGTAACTATCATCTTCAGGTCATCTGACCAAGGTAAACATGATACTTGTTACACAAGCATCTCTTATGGCACTTAAGGCCCATTAATTCTCTTATTACCTCTTACTAGGCAACAAGGCATATTATGGCACATAAGGCCCAAAAAAAATTATAATAAATAAAACATCATACATCATACCTGGCTATGTTCAACATCTCATGATACCTGCATGGTCAGTACAGATGATAACAATTACTTCAATTTTATATCAACACCATGCAAAACAAATATAGCATCAAAAATCAAGGGTAACACCACTATCCCCTTACTAGGGTTAGGGTTTCCCATTTCAAGTCAATTGGGGATACTCATTTCATTACCCAGATCAGGGTTTTGGTTTAGCACCATATTGCCCAAGATTAGGGTTTACTATTCCTCCCAATTAGGGTTTCATATTCCATTACCTAGAATTAGGGTTTTCATATCATCATCCCTAATTAGAGTTACAACATTACCCTAAATTAGGGTTTCACTCAGGATTGCCCTGAATTAGGGTTAGGGTTCATTAACCTTCTCGTTTAGGGTTTTCATGATCTCTTCACTAAGGATCATACCCTATCATCACATGGTTAATAATCATGTATGCATACTTCTCTCTCATCCTCCCTAGGATGTTAGTTACACAAAACTTGATTTAATTAGGTCAACCCATTATTTCAAGTACATAGACTTATGGTTGACATAGTGTATTGAGTTACAGCTTCTATAAGCTTTTGGGGTTAACCATTCTAAGGATACTGATTATCTAGGTACTTTAGGGTTTCAACCTCTGTTCCTATCATTGATAATCACCATGATCAACCATTGGATCAATGGATCAACCATCACTTGATGTTTCCAATCAATTTGATCACATTGATCCTTCATTCGGTTTTGGGGTTTCAACACCAAACGGTTTTGAAACCGTTTGATTCGAAACGGTCCTGAGACCGTTTGACCCCAAACATTTTCAAGACCGTTTGGACTCAAACGGTTTCAAGACCGTTTGGACTCAAACGGTCTCAAAACCGTAAGGATCAATTAAGGTATCTTTAAACCAATTGAATTAGGGATTGCTTTGTCAAATTGGCTATCAATTGAGCTATTGAATGTTCAATCAATCAATGCCATTGGATCTTCCTTATCAACTACAATCAACCTTGGGTCTCCGAACGGTCCTGAGACCGTTTGATCCCAAATGGTTTCAAGACCGTTTGGACTCAAACGGTCTCAAGACCGTTTGGTCCAAATCAGCTTGAAATCGTTTGGATCAATTGAGTTTTCTTTCAACAAGTCGATTAGGGTTTCTGATTGGAGGATTGTCCATACATTGATTCAATCAATTGGATCCATTGGATCATCATCCAACATGTACTAGGGTCCTAACCTCAAACAGTCAACCCATCCAAATGGTCAGCCCTTCTAAATGGTTTGGAGATCCAAACCTCCAAACGGTTTGGTGAAACCGTAGGGACCAAAGCTATTGAAACCGTTTTCAACTCAATTATGTTAAGATGTATGCTTAAGATGATGTCATCATCATCAAGCTTCAACCCTTCGATATCTACTGCCATTTCCATGGTAATTCCATCAATTAATCAAAGGAAATTCAAGGAGAACAATTGAATCAAATGAATTGAGAAATTGAATTCAACAACAATGATTAAGGGTTCAAGTTATATAACCTGCCTTCAATTGAGCTTCAAAGCTTGGAGCTTCACATCAACAATGGTGGAAGAAGCTTTCTCTAACCACAAGGTTCGTTTCTCAAGCTTTTGAGTGAAAATAATTGGTAAGAATTGAAGATGGGATCGAGATAAGAAGAAATCATGCATTGATTTTCGAATTCCACCATGAAATCACGGTGAATGAAGGTCAAGAAGCTTACCATGAATTAAGGGAAAAGAAATTAAGCACCTTAATCATATTATACTAATATCCCATTTTTAGAGGATATTACTTTTCATTAACTTAATGTGATTGGGTTTTCCACTCATGTAGATATTTCCTTTTCCTTTGCAAGGCACAAGGACTTTTACACTTGATAAAATCCAACCATCTCGTTTTTGGTTGAAGGCCCTTCAATTATTTTATTTATTTTTGCATTAAATTGAAGTAAAGTTCCATTTATGCTTAAATCTTGATTATTTTAATATCAAGATTCTCTCTCCTCCAAAGTAGCTCAAATGAGATGTCCCTCTCATTTTATTGCCTCTACAAGATGCCAAGAATATTAGGGACCTTATTGAAGTGGAAATTTGCATATTGAACTCGGGGTTTTGGGTAAATTGCACATTACACCAAAACTACATTTTAATGCACAAATATTGCTTTATCAGCTCGTTCTTGGTGATCAGGCTTTCACTAGCCATACCTCTGCATCATCTTCATTCCCATGATGCTTCAACACATGAGGAACATATTATCATGCACAATTTTGCAATTTAACCGCTCAACTTGGGTAATTTGCACTTTAGTCCAAAGCAAGTAAAACATTATTTTCAACATAGTTCAAAATGGACTAAAATTGAAATATAAGTTCCTCTTGAGCCTTAATTACTTTTCAAAAGATAAGAGCAAGCATCTAATTATATTTCTTAAATAAAACACCTAGGGTTAGAGCATAACCCAGGTCAGGGATGTTACAAGTTATCCACCCCTTACAAGGATTTCGTCCCTGAAATCATCAACAAAAACATTAAGAGAAAAGAGAAGGGTACTTCCTTCTAATCTCTTCCTCTAGCTCCCACGTAGCTTCTTCAATGCCACGGTGATGCCAGAGAACTTTTACAAGAGAAATGTCTTTCTTTTTCAGCTTTTTAATTCTTCCGTCAAGAACCAACACAGGTCCTTCAACATAAGATATATCATCATTTAGTTCTACCTCCACAGGTTGCAGAACTAACTCAGTGTCAGGATGACACTTCCTCAACATGGAGATATGGAACATTGGGTGTAATCTATGCAACTCAGGTGGTAACTCCATCTTATAGGCTACCTTTCCCATCCTTTCAATGATCAGATAAGGCCCCATAAATCTAGGAGCTAACTTCCCCTTCTTTCCAAATCTCAGGATACCTTTCCAAGGTGAGACCTTGAGGTATACCCTGTCTCCAACTTGGAATTCTAAGGGTCTACGATGTTTGTCAGCATAAGATTTCTTCCTATCCTGGGCAGCCTTCAACTGTTGTTGTATGACTTTAATCTTCTTAGTTGTTTGTTGTACTAGCTCAGGACCCAAAAGTTGATACTCTCCCGTTTCATACCAACATAAAGGAGATCTACAACGTCTACCATATAATGCTTCATATGGTTCCATCTTAATACTGTGTTGATAGCTATTATTATAAGCAAATTCTATCAAGCACAGGTGTAGATCCCAACTTCCTACAAACTGAAGGACACATGCCCTAAGCAAGTCCTCCAAAGTTTGTATAGTCCTCTCAGATTGTCCGTCTGTCTGTGGCTGAAAGGCTGTACTAAACCTTAACTGCATACCTCCATCACTGTCTTAGGCTGTTCCCATTGTAGGACAGATTCTACCTTCTTAGGATCAACACGAATACCTAAGGCAAATATTACGTGTCCTAGAAAAGAAACTTCTGGTAACCACAACTTGCATTTGCTAAACTTAGCATACAACTTATGCTCTCTTAGCAAAGTCAAAGCCTGACAGAGTTGCTGCTCATGCTGTTGAGCATCTCTACTGTATATCAAGATATCGTCGATGAAGATGACTATAAACTGATCAAGAAAAGGTCGAAAGATAATATTCATGAGTTCCATGAATGCAGCTGGTGCATTAGTTATCCCAAACGACATAACTATGAACTCATAGTGACCATACCTTGTCCTAAAGGCAGACTTAGGTATGTCACTCTCCTTAATACGCAACTGATGGTATCCCAACCTCAGATCTATCTTAGAGAAGATAGTTGCACCATGCAACTGATCAAACAAGTCATCAATCCTTGGCAGAGGATACTTGTTCTTTATAATTGCTTTGTTTAACTGTCTGTAGTCAATGCATAACCGCATTGACCCATCCTTCTTTTTAACAAAGAGGACCAGAGCACCCCATGGTGAAGTACTTGGTCGGATAAAACCCTTCTCAAGCAACTCCTATAGTTGTTTCTTGAGCTCTGCCATCTCAGCAGGTGCCATTCTATACGGTGTTTGTGCTATTGGTTGTGTGCCCGAGATTAGATTTTTCTCAAAATCAATCTCTCGAGGCGGTGAAACTCCTGGAAGTTCCTCAGGGAATACATCTTCAAACTCCCTAACAACTAGAACCTCAGAAGGATTAGGACTCTCCATTGTGGTATCCACCACATGAGCCAAGAATGCAAAGCATCCCTGTCTTATCAACTTCTCAGCTACCATAGCTGACACAAGACAAGTTGGAAGAATCTTTCTGTCTCCCTGAAAGATCCATGTGTCACCATCATTTGTGAACACAGCCTGCTTGGAACCACAATCCAAGACAACCTTATACTTCTCTAAGGTGTCCATCCCAAGGATTATATCAAAACCCTGCATCTCAAGTGGTATAAGATCCACTCGAATGTGATGTTCAGAAAAAGAAAGGGTGCAGGGAGAACACACCTCCCGCAACACTATAGATTCCAGCAAAGGGGTTTCTAGCATCAAATTATCTGCTCTATGACTGAAAATCATGTTACAGTCATGAATCACTTCTCGAGTGATAAAGGAATGCGTATCAGTCGGATCAATTAACACAAATATGAAGCAGGACGAAGACATATCAGAATAAAATAGTTCCATCTGACCTGTCACAACCCGAGGGTTGACTACTGCTTCGGGCTGATTCATAGCATAGAATCTAGCCGTTGCTTGTTTTTGACACTGTGCTCGATTGTTGGGCGCTGACGATCCAGCTTGTGACGCTTGTCCACATCCTCTAGCACCACTACCAAACTACTGCCTCTGAGAGCCTTGCTGGCTCTACCTCAATAATAGGGACGTATTCCTGACTTTCTCAGGACAATCCTTCACAACATGTCCCTCTTTCCCGCATCTGTAACATGTTATATTTCCCCATTGTGGCCTGGGTGGTCCTGTTACTGACATTGATGCTAAGCTATGAGCTCCCTTCGGTGGTAAGCTACGGCCTCTACCCTTGGTTGACGTCCACTGCATCTGGGTATTGAACCTTGGTGGTGGTGTAGGTACAGAAAACCTCAGTTTCTTAAAGCTTCCAGAACTTTGTCCTTGGAATTGAGTATATAGCTTTTTACTCTTGGTCTGATGCTTCTCAATCACAGACCTCTCTATCCGTCTCACGGACTCCACAAAGGTGGCGGACCTCTTCCTGTTCTCTAAAGCAGACACAGGAGTGGTTAAATCAGCGTTCAATCCTTTTTCGAAATGTCGAATTCTCTCCTCATCCGTAGATGCCATATGCGGACAGAACCACAAAAGCTCCATGAACCTAGCTTCATGCTCAATAATGTTCATCTGTCCTTGCCTCAACCTCTCAAATTGAGTGATCTTCTCATCTAGATACGTATTGGGAAAGTATCTAGCAACAAATTCACATCGGAATTCATCCCATCCGACTTCAACACCAGGTCTTTTGTCTTCCTCTATGGTCCACCAATGACCAGCACTCCCCTTCAGCAGATACACCGCATGTCTCACCTTCTCATCTTTAGGAATCATAAGGATTTTAAAGGCTTTCTCCAGCTCAGTCAGCCAAAAATCAACGTCTGCTGGGTCAGCTGTGCCAGCATACTCCGTGGCTCCTAACCTCCGAAGCCGTTCAAATGTCTTGCCAGCTCCCTGTCTTTCATCGTGGGATGGTGCCCTTGGTGCAGGTAGTGGCATCCTATCTGTCATATGAGTCATGGCTGCCATAAACTGTCCAAACATGGCTTGGAAGGCTAGGTTCCCCATATCAACTTGATTGAACTGAGGTTGTTCAGGTACGGGCTCCTCCCTATTCTGGTCCCTTGCACCTCCTCCTGGTGCAGCAACGTTGCTCTCAGCAGCATGTTCATCATGTGATCTAGACATCTCTAAGTTCTTCATCTCCTATATGAGTAGAAGACACTTATCAGATAAATTGGAAGACACTAGAACAGACTCAACAACCTTAATCCTATGTCTCTGTAGACTCAGCGAACCTAGAGCTCTGATACCACTAAATTGTGACGTCTGTTGTCATCGGTTAAGATTAATGTGGAAGCGGTCGTTAGCAGCGGATTACTAAAAAATCACTAAAAATTCAAACCATTTACAAAGAGATCCATTCTCAGGAAAACTCTTTAAACAATAACCACAGTACTATATTTACATACTGGTTCACAAAGTACATCCACTGTACCATCTCTTCTTGAGGAATATATATACATCATTGCTTTTCTAAAAAGAACAAGTAACAAAATCCTCGAGGTATTCAAACCAAAATCTTAGATCGATTTTAAAAATACTATTCACTGACTCCTAGGACCTGAGAGTACATAGACGACACATAGGACTATCTATTCTAAAACTTGACCACCAGTATTTCTACCTGTAGAATTACTGCAATCCCTGTTGATGTTGCTGCTGCTCTTCCTCTGCTACAGAGTTTCTACCTCTTTGTCGGCGATTACCTAAAAACGTTGGATTCCACGGAGGTGAGACAATTTGTAAATTGCCCCAGCGAGAGATATAACTCTCCGCCGAAAACATTATTATTGCAGTTTAATAAAAGAATAAACTGAGTAGAGAATCATATATGTATCCAGCAGTGGATAATTCAATATCTAAACTGATTAGAGCAATATGCTTATTGAGAACAATTCAGCTATGACTTGATAAAGGAGCATGTCATTATTCAACAAGATATTGAAGACACATGTATATCATTTATTCTTCTAGGATATACTAAGCAATGTACATCAACCAGTGATTCTCGTATTTTGACCTTAGCAAATATGCTACACGGATGATTACACTTTACAAACATATTTATGCCCCGAGGAGATGAGGTATACTGCTCATCCTCCAACCGACCACTACAAAGTCAAAATCGGTACCATATAAGGTCAAAGGAAGAACCGGATTCCATGACCTCTCACATCTCGATCAGTGCGAGACTACAAGCAGGACTATGTCAACTACTCAACATAGCGTTCCAGGGTATACTGGCAACTTCGCTACAGAGTTATAGCGGCAACTATACTCTCATTGGCAATCGAGAAATTTGATGTTTGTCTCATATCGACCCGACATTCATCATCATCGGGAGATTCGTCATACATCCATCTCGACACAATTAATGAAGGATTGAGAGATTATTGCTTAGCTCACATCAATCCCTTCATCAGGGCGTAAGGTATTAGCGCCCATTACCCCCACATATTCAAAAATATGTGTTCCTTAGGAATTCCCGAAGGAAAACCTATTTCACCATCACTAACTTCTGATGATGATGGATCTATGGTCAGGTCTCTACATGAAAGGATTTCTCTTGATTAATTGAGTACATTATCATATTCCTTTAGCATCAGTCAAGTTTTCATACATAACTTATTTTGACAAATGCTACAACGAAATAGGTATTGTTTTCATCAGTTACATCTCAGTCTTTATAAGACATTGGGATCTCAGTCCCTTATTTCAATTGCTGGGAATACTCATCCCTTCACAGACTAAATGTCATAATCATATGGTTCTGGGTATTCATACCCTTAACTCATTACTGAGCTCTGTTACCACTCTTTTAGGTAACTATCATCTTCAGGTCATCTGACCAAGGTAAACATGATACTTGTTACACAAGCATCTCTTATGGCACTTAAGGCCCATTAATTATCTTGTTACCTCTTACTAGGCAAAAAGGCATATTATGGCACATAAGGCCCAAAAACAATTTTAACAAATCAAACATCATAACTCATACCTGGATATGTTCAACATCTCATGATACCTGCATGGTCAGTACAGATGATAACAGTTACTTCAATTTTATATCAACACCATGCAATACAAATATAGTATCACAAATCAAGGGTAACACCACTATCCCCTTACTAGGGTTAGGGTTTCCCATTTCAAGTCAATTGGGGATACTCATTTCATTACCCAGATCAGGGTTATGGTTTATCACCATATTGCCCAAGACTAGGGTTTACTATTCCTCCCAATTAGGGTTTCATATTCCATTACCTATAATTAGGGTTTTCATATCATCATCCCTAATTAGAGTTACAACATTACCCTAAATTAGGGTTTCCCTCAGGATTGCCCTGAATTAGGGTTAGGGTTCATTAAACTTCTCATTTAGGGTTTTCATGATCTCTTCACTAAGGATCATACCCTATCATCACATGGTTAATAATCATGTATGCATACTTCTCTCTCATCCTCCCTAGGATGTTAGTTACACAAAACTTGATTTAATTAGGTCAACCCATTATTTCAAGTACATACACTTATGGTTGACATAGTGTATTGAGTTACAACTTCTATAAGCTTTTGGGGTTAACCATTCTAAGGATACTAATTATCTAGGTACTTTAGGTTTTCAACCTATGTTCTTATCATTGATAATCACCATAATCAACCATTGCATCAATGGATCACCCATCACTTTAAGTTTCCAATCAATTTGATCACATTGATCCTTCATTCGGTTTTGGGGTTTCAACACCAAACGGTTTTGAAACCGTTTGATTCCAAACGGTCCTGAGACCATTTGACCCCAAACGGTTTCAAGACCGTTTGGACTCAAATGGTCTCAAGACCGTTTGGCCAAACCAGCCTCAAATCTGTAAGGATCAATTAAGGTATCTTTCAACCAATTGAATTTGGGATTGCTTCGTCGAATTGGCTATCAGTTGAGCTATTGAATGTTCAATCAATCAACGCCATTGGATCTTCCTTATCAACTACAATCAACCTTGGGTCTCCAAATGGTCCTGAGACCATTTGATCCCAAATGGTTTCAAGACTGTTTGGACTCAAACGGTCTCAAGACCGTTTGGTCCAAATCAGCTTGAAATCGTTTGGATCAATTGAGTTTTCTTTCAACAAGTCGATTAGGGGTTCTGATTGGAGGATTGTCCACACATTGATTCAATAAATTGGATCCATTGGATCATCATCCAACATATACTAGGGTCATGACCTCAAACGGTCAGCCCATCGAAACGGTCAACCCTTCTAAACGGTTTGGAGATCCAAACCTCCAAACGGTTTGCAAACCGTTTGGTCCCCAAACGGTTTGGTGAAACCATTTGGACCAAAGCTATTGAAACTGTTTGCAACTCAATTATGTTAAGATGTATGCTTAAGATGATGTCATCATCATCAAGATTCAACCCTTCGAAATCTACTACCATTTCCATGGTAATTCCATCAATTAATCAAAGGAAATGCAAGGAGAACAATTGAATCAAATGAAATGAGAAATTGAATTCAACAACAATGATTAAGGGTTCAAGTTATATAACCCGCCTTCAATTGAGCTTCAAAGCTTGGATCTTCACATCAACAATGGTGGAAGAAGCTTTCTCTAACCACAAGATTCGTTCCTCAAGCTTTTGACTGAAAAGAATTGGTTAGAATTGAAGATGGGATCGAGATAAGAAGAAATCATGCATTGATTTTCGATTTCCACCATGAAATCAAGGTGAACGGAGGTCAAGAAGCTTACCAACAGGTTGGGGTCGTCCTCCTGCTGCTCCTAGCTCCCTTGGTCGTTTTTGCAAGAAAAGATAAGAAGTGCATTCGAAAAAGCCTTTGGTTTGAGTGGTAAAAGGTGTTTTTATAAGAAAATCAATGAGAGAGAAAATGTCTTATAAAAATCTTTTAATTCCAAAATTTGTGCCAACTCTTCCTCCTCAATTCCGTACATGGAAAGCTATCTTCCTTATCTCTGAATTTCCTTCCATTATCCATGAATTAAGGGAAAATAAATTAAGCACCTTAATCATATTATACTAATATCCCATTTTTAGTGGATATTACTTTTCATTAACTTAATGTGAGTGGGTTTTCCACTCACGTAGATATTTCCTTTTCCTTTGCAAGGCAAAAGGACGTTCAAACTTGAGAAAATCCAACCATCTCGTTTTTGGTTGAAGGCCCTTCAATTATATTATTTATTTTTGCATTAAATTGAAGTAAAGTTCCATTTATGCTTAAATCTTGATTATTTTAATATCAAGTTTCTCTCTCCTCCAAAGTAGCTCAAATGAGATGTCCCTCTCATTTTCATGCCTATACAAGATTCCAAGAATATTAGGGACCTTATTGAAGTGGAAATTTGTATATTGAACCCTGGGTTTTGGGTAAATTGCACATTACACCAAAACTAGGTTTTAATGCACAAATATTGCTTTATCAGCTCTTTCTTGGTGCTCAGGCTTTCACTAGCCATAACACTGCATCATCTTCATTCCCATGATGCTTCAACACATGAGGAACATATTATCATGCACAATTTTGCAATTTAACCCCTCAACTTTGGTAATTTGCACTTTAATCCAAAGCAAGTAAAACATTATTTTCAACATAGTTCAAAATGGACTAAAATTGAAATATAAGTTCCTCTTGAGCCTTAATTACTTTTAAAAAGATAAGAGAAAGCATCTAATTATATTTCTTAAACAAAACACCTAGGGTTAGAGCATAACCCAGGTCAGGGATGTTACATGTATACCATAAATTAAAATAGCAGTGACATCGAAGCTTCTATCGACACAGTTTTTTGGAAACTTTAGTGGTTGTGGACGATGACAACCAATCATATATATGGAAATCAGTTCTTGAGTATTTCTATTAAGATGATTCAGTCGGTCATGCATATATCATTGTTCTTCACACTTATGCCAACTACAAAAAAATACCTTGCCAAGTACCTGCGTAAAATTACCAACTGTACAAGTTGTGCATCTATCAGATGTAGGCAGTCTGAAGAGGAAACTCATTGTTCCCATTGTGAAGCGGAAACTCATGGTTCTGATCGAGTGCTATGTTAGTTAATTTCTCATTTAAGTATAAATCTTGGTCAATACTCATTCACACAATCTCTTTCGAAGAATTGAGAGTATATGCGCTAAGGGTATAATCATAAGTAGCTTTGATTGACGGGGATGACGACTATGTGCACAAAGTATGTAAATTGAGTGTCATTAGGATCCACCTATTGTGCGCCAGTTTCAAAAGGAGATAGCAACTCGTAATGCTGCAAGGTGAAAAAGTAACCTTCTTGCTTCCTTATTTCAATCTAGAGAAGCGTTGTTTGTGACTGCACCAACTATTTACTACCTGAAATTATTAACATCACTGAATTTCTCTTTCCTTATTAACTGGAGTATTCACAAACACCAACTAACATGAAATAATTAACATCACTAAATTTATCTTTCTTAATTGTCTAGGCTAATTTATTAAAAGTGGCATGGGTTTTAAGAAATTATCATCTTTTTTTATGGTTTGTGTTTTTGCTTCTAGCATATTTACTATCTGATTACATATTATTTCTTCCTCATTAAATTTTGATTTACTTGTTCTTATTTATTCATCTTATTAAAATAGGAAAAGGTGTAAATTGATGGTATGCAGCTTATCTAATAAACTTTCTTTTTCATTACATCTAAACTTCACAGATGGTAAAAAAAATATAGAAAAAAGTTGAATTTCATAACATTGGTCAAAGTAACACCTCATACAACCTATCTGTATAGAAATTTGTGTTGAATGCTATACTCATATTGACGTTTTCATGTTCATGTCATACTAAGTGGCACAATTTTTTAATCTTAAAATAAATCACCAATCAAAGTGGCAGTTTCTGCAACAAAAAATGTTACCTTAATTGTTGGTTATTGACCGAAGTGTGATATACAATAAATATTGGATAAATTGGACATTAGCATACCCTTTGTTTTGATGATGACAAACATTTCATTCTTGTAGACCTAATGTGCTACTTGAGTATTTTAGGTTGAAGAAAAT
This sequence comes from Alisma plantago-aquatica, assembly GCA_963693085.1. NCBI lineage: Eukaryota > Viridiplantae > Streptophyta > Magnoliopsida > Alismatales > Alismataceae > Alisma > Alisma plantago-aquatica. The sequence goes on from OY856410.1 coordinate 1,129,536,637, forward strand.
GAGGATATCATACTAAATGGATAGTTGAAGATCAATGTGCTTAAATGTTGAATATTTTCATGATTGTACTCAATGTAAAAACTTGTACAAGTACGTAGATATCAGGTAAATCAGGCGTTAGATCTTCCCTATCCACCCAAAACCCTATCTTACACTCACATGAAGACTTTAGGGTTGATAGGTTTCATATGAGTCATCAATAGGACCTCACATACATTGCAAATCCTTGCAAAAAGGCCTTCTTGATCAAAAATATTGTCGACCGAGATATAGTCACTTTAATAGGTTTAAACAAGAGAGAAATAGACATATAGCCATTAGATCCAACTTAACCCAGTCAGTCATCTGGTTGACAACATTTTGGACTGAGAGTCATCCGTTCGACAATATTGTCGACAGAGAAAGGTTCTAGAAACTTCACATTTAACAAACATCTTAGTCGTTGCAACCCAATTACTTTCTACCTAATGACTAGTTAAGCACTAAGAACACTCTAGACACTCCCTAAAATGTCCCTAATCACTTGCAAACCTTTCATATAACTAGGAGAGGCCTTACGACACCTAAAACACACAAGATACACTTGAGCATCTATTCTAGAGAGAAACAAAGTTGAGTTTTACTTGCTATCTTCTTCCTTGTACTCTAAAGTTGTGTCCTATAGATACGATATCCTAGCCACAACATATAGCCACATCCATATTAAATGGATAAGAGATCTATACACTTGATATAGGATCAAAGCAATGAACTTCATTAGTTAAGTATTTTCTTTCTTCCAATCTATTTCTTTAATATTGTACTTTGTTCTCCTTGACTAGTCCTAGGGTAGGAGGTTGCTTGGTGATACTTCAACAAAGTGAAGGCTGCTCCAAGGTGTTCTTGATGTTACTTTAAGAAGGCTACTTCAAAGGAGATTGGAGCTACTTCTAGGTGAAGGCTACCTCAAGATGGAAGAGCTACTTCAAGGAAGTGAAGGTTGTTCTAAGGTTGCTTGAGGTTACTTCAAGAAGGCTGCTTCAAAGGAGGTTGGAGCTACTTCTAGGTGAAAGCTATCTCAAGGTAGTGGAGCTACTTCAAGGTGGTGAAGGCTGCTCCAAGTTTTCTTGATGTTACTTCAAGAAGGTTTCTTCAAGGAGGTTGAGGATACTTCAAGGTGCACGCTACTTTGAGTGGAAGGTGATTGTATTTTGTTGTAACATCCTTGCAAGATAAATAAAATAAACCACTTTCAAAATCCCAATGGGAAACAATTGCGTAGTGGACTGACAACCTTTGATTCAAAGGTTGGAACCACTCTACAGTGAGTCTTCCTTGTTTCCTCCTCCTTCTTTGCTTTAAGTTTTCAATTTAATTTTAAAGTTCGAAAATCTCTATTCACCCCCCTTTAGATCTTTCAATTGGTATCAGAGAAAGTATTGAAGGAGTCTTAACCGGTCTTGAATGGGGGATGGTGTACTTCACAACCTCAACCTTGAAGGAACTTACGTGAGCCGACCACCACCTTTTTATGGAAGCAACTATTCTTATTGGAAAAAAAGGATGCAATTTTACTTCCAACAAATCAGCTTGGACCTTTGGAGGATGGTGTCCTTGACCTCTAATCCTAGAATAAAGTCTGCAACATGGAATCCCAAAAAGGTAAAGCAAGTTTAATTGAATGCAAAAGTGTTAAGAATTTTATATTATTCTATTTCCGTTGGTGAGTTTAATAGGATATGTTCATGTGAAACTTCTTATGAAATATGGCATAAACATTCAATTACACATGAAGGTACAACTCAAGTTAAGAATACCAAGATTACATTGCTTAAACAAATGTTTGAACAATTCATCATGCATCCTAATGAGTCTATTAGTGAAATGTATGCAATGTTTTCTTATATTGTTAACAACTTGAGTGCCTTGGGTAAGTATACAAGTAAGTAAGATCAAGTGTTCAAGATTCTTAGATCCTTGCCTCCAATATACAAGAAAAAGGTGACAACCGTTGAAGAAGCCAACGATCTTACAACGTTGAGAATGGAGTGACTCATCAGTGACATGGATTATTATCGCACAAGCAAATTCACTAGGAATATAATTCCTAGAGTTTACCAAAACCAAAGTGCAATAATTCCACCCGCAAGCGGACAGATCTTATTGCAGTATAGTTGAGGATCAAATCCCAAGGGACAACTTTTTTAAGAATTATCTAATCAAAGTAACCCAACAAGAACTAGTATTTATCACAAAAGTTGGGATTGGTTTTATTAATCTAAGTTGCAAGATTAGAAAGAGCTAAATTAAGGTTCTAGTTATCAATGGATGGATATACTAGGGTGGAACTGGGTTTCAACACCATCACTCAAAATTGTGCAATCACTCAAATCCAAACATGTATGAAGATATAATTAATGTTATGCAAGTTTCTCCTTTCGACATTAGAAACTTGCATGAGTAGATATCCCTGTAAGATTGATGTCTCATTAGTTACGGATCCTCTATCCACTACGCCAGATACTTTCCGTCGGGAGTTCTTGTTAGGGTTTCAACCAAAGAAAATCGGTATTCAATTCTTAAAAGTTGAAGTTCTTGTAGTAAAAGATTATAATAAATCACATAAAGTGGCTAATCAATCCACAAAACATGCGATAAGCTATGAATTATATGAGTTCATACACAAATTGGAAATGAATGAAATTGCAAGAAATGGGTAGTGTGGCTAGTCCCCACACCCTAGTGAAAAAACTACTCCCTCGACATGGAGAGATTAATATTACAAGAAGATGAAGAGGACATGAGAATGGTTATGATCGTGGTAGAAGTGGCTCGACATGGTGTGCAATGATTGAATTCCTTCCTTCTTTCTCCTCCAGGAACTAACCTTGGCTTACAGTGGAAGCACATGGAGGAACAAAAGCTTGGGGAAGAGATCGATTGCCTCAGAGAAGGAGATCGATAACTTTCTAAGCTACGAATGAAGGAGATCTGTTGATTTGTGCTTGTGGTCGACCGGTGTCGACCAACTAGGTCGATAGGACTATCTTGGTCGACAGGCACCGTCCTTGCTCTAATCTCAACGGCAATGTTTTGGCATTTTTGTCTCCAGAAAATCTAAGATCAGTTGTACGACTTTGCTGGGGGCCTATTTATAGGGTTGAGGATGTCAACCTCTTTCTTTCCCTTGGTGCCCACCATTGGTGTCAGTCAACATGTATATCAAACTTGAGGGTTGATGACTTTTGCACTTCCAGTTGTCAGTCTGTCGGTCGACGGGATTGTCGACCTTGTGGGTCGATAAGGTTGTCGAGTAGTCATGATTGTCGATTAGAGGGTCGACAAGATTGTCGACCATTTGCTGATTTGCTTGTTGGCTATTGCTCGATGACATTGTCGAGGAGAGGGGTCGACAAGGATGTCGACCTTTATCATTAATGAGTATGGGTGTTGTTCTACATTGATGTCAACCAAGGGGGGTGATAATGTTGTCGAGCATAGAATGTGTTGAGTAGGGAGGTCAACAAGGCAGTCAACCTCTTGTGTGTCTTGGTTGCTTTATCGATTGGCATGTCAATCGACAGGTTGAAATTGGTCTTGGACACAAAATTTTTGTATCGATGTGCCTTCTAAAAGTTCTCAAAATCCAATTTTCTCTGGGGCGCTATCCCGCACCCTGCAAGTGATATTATTTGAAAAATGCAAAGGGAGTCAAGAAAAGTATAAAATTCCTGCAAATTAACATAAAAACCTAATTAGATCAAAACAAAGCTATTACAACAAAAACTATGCTATATGAATGCTAAACTAGACTGGAAATGCATTAAAATGGGATGAATATGCATTCATCAATTGGCTATCTAGAAACTCATGAAGTTACTCTTGAAGAAGAACAAAGATTGGAGTTGGAACTTCAAAAGGGAAGAAATAGCTACATTCCGACTTGTTAAGATTTTCCTTTACATGGAGGTGATACCACCTGGTCCAATCTTCACGAGGTGGATAGACGCATTGCCTGCAAATTGGATAGGGTGCTGGTTAACGATAATTTTTCTATTTTATTTGCAGGTGCACACGCCTCTATACGTTTCCCTATAGCTATAAGTGATCATGCTACCATCTGTCTTCATCTTTCTCAGGAGACGAGAATGAAGAGAAGAAAACCATTCCGTTCACTCAATTACTGGATTGAATGGGATGGATTCGAGGACACTGTGAGAGATGGTTGGTCTCTTGATGTTGAGGGAAATCCTCTCTTTATCTTTATGAAGAAACTACAACAGAAAAATAAGAGGATCAATATTTGGGCTAAGAACAAATGTAATGTACCGAATCTTAAACGAATTGCGCTAGAAGATTTTCATTTAGTGGAGGAAAAACTGCAATTGGATCCCTTTAATGCTGATTTGATTCATGCTGAGAAGGATATTAAAACTCATCTTGATGCTCTAGCCAAAGTGGAGGAATGTTTCTATTATCAACGCACCTGTACATTATGGATTACAGATGTGGAACGCAACACTCAATTCTACCAATGTGCAATCAAGAGGAAGAATATACATGACTCTATTCGAGAGTTAATTAATGCAGATGGCGAAGTCCTACATGCTCATGAAGATTTAGGTAAGGAGGCAGTGGATTTCTTTACTAATCTTTATAATGGCTTGGTTTTCAGAAATTTAGATTTTCTTATTGCACCTACTCGCACCTTTGGTGAAGTTGAAAACAATCTCTTATGTGGTGACATCTGTTACAAAGAAATTAAAGATGCTCTTTGGTCGATTGAAGTGGACAAGGCTCCAGGACCAGACGGATTCAATGCTAGATGGTTCAGGCATTTTTGGCACATCATTGGTGATGATTTGGTTAAAGAAATCAAATGGTTATTCTATGGTGGAAGTATGGTTAGGGAATGCAACCATGCATTCCTTGCCTTGATTCCCAAATCCACTAATGCCTCTACCATGAGGGATTTCAAACCGATTGCATGTTGCGGTGTGGTTTATAAGATTTGGTCAAAAATCTTGGCAACTATGCTTAAATCTGTTCTGCCTAAGCTTGTTTCTCAGAACCAAGGTGTGTTTATCTCGGGAAGAAACATTTCTGATTGCACACAATTACTGGGTGAATTTCTTCACGCCTTTGGTCTTAAAAAAGCTAGAGCTAAGGTTTGTGTCAAGCTGGACATTTCCAAAGCTTTTGATCATGTCTCTCAGGAATCTTTATGGATCATTCTTCATAAATTCGGATTTTGTGATAGATAGATTCGTTGGATTAAGGAATGTGTTCAGACTTTTACCTTCTCAATCTTAGTGAACGGCTTGCCCATGGGTCTTTTTCACAGAAATCGCGATCTAAGGCAGGGAGATTCCTTATCTCCACTACTATTTACTCTTGTTATGGAGCAATTAACTATGGTGATCAACAATAAAGAAGCTCAGGGTATCTTGAAACCATACAAGATCAGAGGCACTCCTTTTCTGATCCACTTGATATTTTTTGATGATGTACTTCTCTTTCTAAATGGTACTCCAGGATGCCTGCAAGAGGTGAAGAATGCGCTGCAAATTTTTGGTGATAGCACAGGATTGTATGTTAATCTGGGTAAATCCTAGATATTTCATTCCATGTCAGCTCGTAGCAATGCAAGTATATACTCAAATATATTAGACATGCCGGTTCATGAGCTTCCTTGCAAGTACCTTGGTTTTCCTCTTACGGCTGGCATAGTATTAGCACAAAATTATGGAATGTGTGTTGATAGTACTAGAGCCATGATTGATCGATGGCCTCCCAAATGCATCTCTTTTGCGGGAAGAGTGCTACTGATTAAATCCAATGTAATTGGATTGCTAACCTTTTGGTGCATGTAAGGCCACATTCCGATGTCTGTTCTTGAAAGGTTACAAACCGTTACCAATGACTTTTTATGGGGTGAAGCAGCACATACCATCTCTTGGGACAAGTTGGCTTTACCTTATGAAGAAGGCGGATTGGGTATTAAACAATTTAAGGATATCGCACGATGGGCTCTTTGGAAGAAAGTGGATAAGTTCATTAATAGTTCTGGTTCGGTATGGACTAGATGGATGAAGAAAAGATATGGTACCACTCTTGAGAACCAAGGTGAAATGCGGCAGGGCTATTCTTGTACCTGGAGGAAGATGGTAGAGGAATTTGTGCATTGCTTCGGGCTTTATTCAAGAGATGCCAATGGAGGGTTATCGAGAACTGATACTAATTTCTAGGAAGAAGTAAGACCCCGCGCACATCCTTGTGACATGGGGAAATATCTTTGGCACAGGCATAACATTCCAAGATGGGCTATGATCATTTATAAAGCTAGAAAAGATGGTCTTAGCACTACAGATAGGATCAGTCAATGGTTTCCATATTATCCTAATGCATGTAATCTTTTTCATGAAGCTAATGAATCTGCCACTCATCTCTTCAGACACTGTTTGTTCATCAAGAGAATATGGGATATCCTGGGTTGCAGCTCATCGCCAGAAGATTGGAATCCTTGGTCCAATCCCAGTTCAGTCTTTGAAGACGTCAAGACTAGAGAGTTCATGATCCTGGTTCTTTCAGCCACTTCATACTTTATATGGAAAGAACATAATAGCCGAAGACATGGTGGGGAGGTCCTTACTGCACGAAAGGTTGCTATGTTGATTAGAGGTGTTGTGCGAAACGTTCTATTTGCTCATGGAGAATGGAAGACCACACTGCCTAATCATATCTGCATGACATGGGACGTACATTGAGTTGTTGCTGCATGGGGAGGGGGAAATGATGATTCCTTCTTTGCCCATGCCACAGAGTTCTGTATTAAGTGTTTGATGTCATTTCTTTGATCTTTGGATACTCAATATTGAGTATGCACTTTGTACACGTGAAGCAATGCTGCATAAGCATGCTTTGATAACCCTTTTCTTCAAACAGGAACATAATGAACAGACCTAGTCTGGACAACGTGTTCTTGATTAAAGTAATGGGTTGTTTGGCATTTTGGTCCTTTGGAAAGGTTTAACCTTTAAACCTATCTTGTATAAGCACTTTGTGCTAGGACTGGACATTTGTCTTGTCCCTTCGGAATAAAATTACCCACAATTCCCAAAGAAGGACATAGGACTTAAAGCATCAACCAAAGCGTAAGTCATCACTCAAGAAAGTGATGAGACAAGTGGAGAGAAAAATGAAGAGTATCAGTGTAAATGGTAAGTAATATAGAAGATTTAAATCTAACAAAAATTCTTGTGTTTCTTCCTCCTATTCCCTTATGTGCTTTAAATGTGGCAAGAAGGGACATTTAAAAAATGAGTCTCCTAAAGTAAAGAAGGGAAAGAAATCCTCTCTCAAGAAGAAAGAAAAGGCCTACAAAGCAACTTGGGATGATTCAAGCGATGATAGAAAGAGAGAAGAAGAAGTATTACAATGTCTTGTAACTAAAGAAGGCAAGGTAAGTTGTTTGATTTCAACAACCAATGAAGATAAAAATGAGGTAAATCTTTCTGATTTATCTAAAGAAGAGCTAGTCACTAGTATTGAAGAACTACATGATAAGTATGTTGATTGTAAAAGGAAATTAAGGAAGCTTACAAAAACTAATGATGATTTGTATGCTAAATTGAATGATCTTACTTTTGAAAAAGAATGCCTTATGTCTGAAAAAGATACTTTGTGTTCGTCTATTAATGATTACAACATCAAGTTACTTACTCTAGAATCCAACAATAATCTTCTTTCTAAAGAAAAGGTTGAATTGCTTGCTAAGATAATAAATTATCAAACTCAACCTATTCTATGTTCTCATTCAAATTATGATATCATCGTTAGAGAAAGTGATTCCTTACTAAGTTACAATTAGATATTGCAATGAAAATTGATGAAATTACTAAGTTACAAAAACAAGTTGATAGTCTAAAGAGAAATAATATTCTTGACAAAATCTTGGAAAACTCTATTGTAAAAATTGGAAGAAGAGCTCTAGGCAATGTACCTAAAGAGAAATATTTTCAAAAGCCTAGAACAAGAAAAATGCAAAAACCCAAAGCATGTCACGAGGTTAGATTAGGGTTCTAAGCATTCAATTGTGGTAATTAAGCTTGTTCAACACTTAAGCAAGGTTAGGGGTATCTCAACAACTATATCAAACATGATATAAAAACATGTGAGACACAACAAGCATGTGAAAAATTACAATAGAAACCCCGATATGTGGGTAAATTGCATAAATGCCCTTACAGGCACATAAATAGCAAAACTTACTCAAACAATGTCGAAACTGGACCAAAATTGAAACTTAACTTTGTCACATGATATCGAAGCATATCTTATTGTTTGATTAAGGTTTTAAGCATTCAATATCAGAATAAAGCATTTTCAACTATAAATCAAGGGAAAGGGTCTTAGAACACAAATCCACATCTAGTTCTAGAATAACTAGGTTCTAACCTAGAGGCTAAGTCAACTCAGACCACAAAAGAACAAAGTTTTAAGTTTCTATGGTTGAGATGTAAGGTTGAATTTAGTTTGTGATTCATTTGATTAATCTTTGGTGTAGTCATTGTTCATGCTCGGATACTATCTATAAATAAGCCATTTATTAGAAAAATCCTAACTCCAAATGACTAGAAAGTCATGGCATAAGACCCAAGCATCCATAGCTAGCATGGTATTGTTAGCTAATGCAGAACCATGAATTCTTAGCATACATGAAATATATAACAGGATGAAACAACCAAAATAATCTCAATATTGAACAAGTATATAAATCAACATGGTTTATTACATCATTCTAATTACACACACATACACACACACCTATATATATGTATGTATGTATATATATATATATATATATATATATATAAATTTAGCATAATTTCAAAGAATTACAGAAGTAAACAAATAAGAATATATATATATATATATATATATATATATATATAAATTTAGCATAATTTCAAAGAATTACAGATGTAAACAAATAAGAATAAACAAGTTAAGTACTCATAAAAATGAGATCCCATGTTTTAAGTCATTTTACTCCAATTATACCAACAATATCATGTATCATAAGGCCTTTGACCAGCTTCAAATTGAAAGGGTCTGTGAGGGTGCTTAAAGTTCAATGTCATTACCTTACCCTATTTATTAACATGGTTCTCCATATCTTTTTTTTTATGTAAGTCGGGAGGCAATCTTATTCATCCCGCCCTCCCCTTGTGAGCCAATTCATATGAATGTTACATTCACTAATCAGGTCTGCATAATTAAATAAGGTAGTACGACTACCCTTACACTTATCCATAACAAGGGTATTAATAATATTATTAGGAGGATCAGAGAAACTCCTATAGCCATTTCGGCTGGGTTTGTTAAGTTTAGCCAAGCCATCCGCAGCCTGATTACCTTCTCTGCTAATATGTCTCACTCTCCAATTGTCTTTCTTCAACTTGCGTGGCCTCCATACTGTCTTAGCATACCTGGGGTATGATTCCTCCGACCCGACAATTAACCCCACCGCGATTCTGGAATCGGATTCGATGATCACGTTATGGAGCCTATTCTGGTCTGCAATTTCCATCGTTAAGGTAATGCTCAGCAATTCAGCTTTGACTACATCGGTTGTGTTAAGGTGTTGCGTAGCTCTTCCAACCCATCTTCCAGTGTTGTCTCTGATCACGACCGTGCCGACCGCTTCTTGCCCCTTCACCGCGGCGTCGCAGTTGAATAAGAGGAAACCTTCCTCCGGTGGCATCCAGCTTGCTGGTTCGGCCTTTGCGCACCCTTGTTCAGTTGCCTTCCATGCCTCCATCTGAGCCCGGGTTTCCTTACAGATCCTCGTCACTTGCCAGGCTACCCCGATCCTATCTTCCTCAAACACGAGTTGATTTCTGCTTTTCCATATCACCCAACAGGTAGTCATGAAGCGCATTGTGTCCTCATTAGTTCCAGTCATGTAATGCTCCATCCATTCACATGTAATGGTTCTCCATATCTTGACAACTCAAGTAGGATGCAAAATTATTTCCTTACCCTAAGAATACAGGAAAGTATACAAGGTTTGCACTGTAGTTCTATATTTTGTGTTTAGGTTATAAAATCAATAACATAAACATCAAATATAATAACATAATACTACATCACAGTATGTATAGTAAACAAGCATTCATACATATCAAGTGTGCAAGCAAGAAATTTGTAATGATATAGTTTCTAAATACCATGCATTATTCAGAGAATAATCACCTAACTTATCCTTGATCATCTAGCCACAAGCAACACCAAATTAAGAACAAGATTACATACATGTACTAGATTTTAGTGATTAACCCTAACAAGATCCATTTTAAATTTTGACCAAGTTAGGTTTAAAGTAGATTAATTACACATTGGGTTATCTTTAACTGATTTAGGGTCTGTCATGAAGTGGGATTCATGTTTCATGTCATCAATATTCCATGTATTTCTAGGAATAATTCATGGTTTGAGTCACTTTACTTGCATTTTAGGGTCAGAAGACTCAGAATAGAGCAGTTAAAGTCATGATTCACTAAGACGTGAGAACCGAGGATAAAATATGATATTTATTACCAATATTATGATATAAGAACCAAAATCAAGATTAGGTTGATGCCCCCAAGGTCAAGCCATCACATACCCACCATTTGGTTCAACACTCCTGCACACCAACAAACATTAATATAGTGCATAAGACCTAGAGTTAAATGCATGGATTAGGTGGGACATCCACGTCAAGGGAATAATTAAGTTATATTATTCCCCGATTTAAGAGGGGAGGGTGTAAGATTATGATCCGTATCAAGAAATAGAGCATAAGATCATAGTTTAAGTAATACATATCACATAATAGGTAAAAAGGGTGTGTTTAGTGACACAACCCCATCATAGCAAAAGAGGAATGGGACCTAGGCATTTAGGTCACCATCATCATGAGGTTTACTGACTTCAAAGTTATAAGAGGGTTGGATGCATCAAAAAGGTAAGAAAAATCATTTGAATCAAGTATAATAATGCATCACCATAAATGGTCATATCCATATATTTACTATCTTACCAATCTAAACACACAAGACTCATCCCCTTCGTCTTCATCATATTATTCAATTATAACTATTGCACTCTTTCCAGTACATTACTTGTCATTTCTATCAAACAACACAATCCTACCTGCCCATGGTCATTAAATTCTATTGCGATTGTTTTCAAACAATACCCTCCTCTTCCCTTTCTCCATGGTCGATTCTTTTTTCCCGTGCAACAGGAACTGCATGTTGTATATATGATTGGTTGTCATAGTTAAACTTCTCTATTTCCTCCACTCTACTTTGACTGTCGATGAGCTGGGTGTATACCGTAAAGTAAAGTAGCAATGACATCGAAGCTTCTATTGACGTGCTTTTTTGGAAACTTTAGTGGTTGTGGACGATGACAACCTATCATATATATGGCAATCAATTCTTGAGTATTTCCATTAAGATGATTCAGTCGGTCACGCATATATCATTGTTCTTCACACTTATGCCAACTACAAAAAATACCTTGCCAAGTACCTGCGTAAAATTACCAATTGTACAAATTGTGCATCTATCAAATGGTGCATCTATTAGATGTAGGCAGTCTGAAGTAGAAACTCATTGTTCCCATTGTGAAGCGGCAACTAATGGTTATGATCGAGTTCTATGTTAGTTAATAGCTCATTTAACTACAAATCTTGGTCAATACTCATTCACAGAATCTCTTTCAAAGAATTGAGAGTATATGTGCTAAGGGTATATTCATAAGTAGCTTTGATTGACAGGGATGACGACTATGTGCACAAAGTATGTAAATTGAGTGTCATTAGGATCCACCTATTGTGCGCCAATTTCAAAAGGAGATAACCTCTCACAATGCTACAAGGTGAAAAAGTAACCTTCTTTCTTCCTTATTTCAATCTAGAGAAGCGTTGTTTGTGACTACACCAACTATTTACTACCTGAAATTATTAACATCACCGAATTTCTCTTTCCTTATGAACTAGAGTATTCACAAACACCAACTAACATGAACTAATTAACATCACTAAATTTATCTTTATTAATTTTATAGACTAATTTCTTGAAAGTGGCATGGGTTTTAAGAAATTAACAACTTTTTTTATGGTTTGTGTTTTTTCTTCTAGCATACTTACTATCTGATTACATTTTATTTCTTCCTCATTAAATTTTGATTTACTTGTTCTTATTTATTCATCCTATTGAAATAGGAAAAGGTGTAAATTGATGGTATGCAGATTATGTAATAAACTTTCTTTTTCATTACTTCTAAACTTCACAAATGGTAAAAAATAATTATACAAAAAAGTTGAATTTCATAACATTGGTCAAAGTAACACATGATACAAACCTCTCAGTATAGAACATTTGTGTTGAATTCTATACTCATACTGACGTTTTCAGGTTCACGTCATACTAAGTGGCACTATTTTTTATTCTTAAAATAAATCACCAACCAAAGTGATAGTTTCTGCAACAAAAAATGTTACCTTAATTGTTGGTTATTGATCGAAGTGTGATGTACAATAAATATTGGATAAATTGGACATTAGCATACCCTTTGTTTTGATGATGACAAACATTTCATTCTTGTGGTTCTAACATGCTACTTCAGTATTTTAGGGTTTATGAAAATGAGGAGATCATACTAAATGGATAGTTGAAGATCAATGTGATTAAATGTTTAATATTTTCATGATTGTACTCAATGTAAAAACTTGTACAAGTATATAATGTATAAGTACTTAGATATCATGTAAGTCAGGCGTTATATCTTCCCTATCCACCCAAAACCCTATCTTACACTCACATGAAGACTTTAGGGTTGATAGGTTTCATATGAGTCATCAATAGGACCTCACATACATTGCAAATCCTTGTAAAAAGGCCTTCTTGATCGAAAATATTGTCGACCGAGATATATTCACTGTAATAGGTTTAAACAAGAGAGAAATAGACATATAGCCATTAGATCCAACTGAACCAAGTCAGTCATCTGGTTGACAATATTTTGGACTGAGAGTCATCCGGTCAAGAATATTGTCGATCGAGAAAAGTTATAGAAACTTCACATTTTACAAACATCTTAGCCGTTGCAACCCAACTACTTTCTACCTAACGGATAGTTAAGCACTAAGAACACTCTAGACACTCCCTTACATGTCCTTAATCACTTGCAAACCTTTCATATAACTAGGAGAGGCCTTATGACACCTAAAACACACAAGCTACACTTGAGCATCTATTCTAGAGAGCAAAAAAGTTGAGATTTACTTGCTATCTTCTTCCTTGTGCTATAAAGTTGTGTCCTATAGCTTCAATAACCTATCCACAACATATAGCCACGTCCATATTAAGTGGATAGGAGATCTATACACTTGATATAGGATCAAAGCGATGAACTTCATTAGTTAAGTATTTTCTTTCTTCCAATCTATTTCTTTAATATTGTACTTTGTTCTCCTTGACTAGTCCTAGGGTAGGAGGCTATTGAAAGGAGGTTTCTTGGTGATACTTCAACAAAGTGAAGGCTGCTCCAAGGTGTTCTTGATGTTACTTTAAGAAGTTTGCTTCAAAGGAGATTCGAGCTACTTCTAGGTGAAGGCTACCTCAAGATGCAAGAGCTACTTCAAGGAAGTGAAGGTTGTTCCAAGGTTGCTTTTACTTCTAGATGGCTGCTTCAAAGGAGGTTGGAGATACTTCTATGTGAAGGCTATCTCAAGGTGGTGGAGCTACTTCAAGGTGGTGAAGGCTGATCCAAGGTTTCTTGAGGTTACTTCAAGAAGGTTGCTTCAAGGAGGTTGAGGCTACTTCAAGGTGCAGGCTGCTTTGAGTGGAAGGTGATTGCATTCTATTGTAACATCCTTGCAAGATAAATTACATGCTTGAGCCATGCATTAAACTCAAGTGCACGTATCAAAGTTATGTAGGCCTTGTGAGGCCCAAGTCGAACTCAGGGAAACGTAAATTCCAGTAGACTACTACTAACTGGTCGCGATCAGCTAGACCGATTGGAAAAGTTGATTGTTGGTTTTGAAACAAAATAAAAATAAAAAAAAAGAGAAAACAAAAGTGAGCGATGATTAAATGTTTAGTTTAATGAAATGGAATGGGAATCCTTAGGGTTACAGTTTCACCACGAGGTCTCGCTGCATGCAATTCTACACAACTACCATAATTTGTGCCTTATCACTGATTGTGGCCTGTAGTTAAAATTGCTTGCTTCCGCAATACAATTCACTACCTAGTTATAGGTCAGTTCCACGCCAGTAGTAACTTATACCCTAGATCTAAGTGCTTTAATAAATTCTCTGGGAATCCATAATTAACCGTACATTACCTTGTCTAAGGAATTTATTGGTTAATGTGTTAATCATGCATTTTCAACCACTAATCCTCTGTCAAGAGCAATTAACAGTATTTGAAATCAACTATGGTGATCAAGAATAGAAAATTGTGATACAAACACGGTAACATATCAGGGAAAATTTAGAAAAATTATGATAATCAATGGAACATTGGCATACAACGATTCCCCAGGCTACTCCCGGTCCTAAGGATAATGGGGATTAGCCCTGCATGTTCATCTCAACGATACACATGGAGAAGAAAGAGGAAAACATGGGGAAACAAATGTGAATATGATGTAATTTCTGAAATAGAGAAGATCTAGATATTCCTCGGTGCGAGATCCACGTTCTGTAGCATTCCTCGGTGCGAGATGCACGTTCTGAATATGGTAGAATCATCCATTTGCGGCTCTGGAATCATCTGGGGCGTAGCTCTGGGCTCCGTTCTTCACTCTCCTCTCCTTTGGGACTCATGCGGCGGTATAGAATGACCTCCTTCACTTTGGGCCACCTTTTCTTAGGTATAGGTACCACTTACGGCCGCCAAAAGATCGTAGTCGTTTGATCGTGGCAATTCTGAATGAAGTTCTGATCCGACGCCGTCAATACCATCGACGGGTTGTAGATGCTATCGACACCTTAGGGTGCATTCCGTCTCTTCAAAATGAGATCAACATGTTGACTTCTCGATACTATCGACCAGATCGTCAATAGTATCGACGTACTTGAGACCATCGACAGTGTGGTCGATGGTATCGACCTGGATGCTTTCCCTCCACCTTGGTTACTATTGTCATGTCGATAGTATCGACGGACCTGTCGATGGTATCGATAGGTTCTGAAATATAAATTACCTGAAATAGAGATAAAAACACAAGTCAATGTTGGTATGTATGCCCATAGAGAAAGTCATGTGATGATTGTAATGGGATACTTTGTAAATGATTTGAATAATAATAAAGGCAATTTCCGATCTATATGTTTTAAGTGTTTCTGAGATGATGGTTTAACATGATATATGTCTAAAGAATTGTTTACTCGATGACGTATGCTTTTAGGTTCAGGACCTAAACGATGAGATCATACGAATGTTAAGAGTATACATTCTTGTTTTGTCCCTAGTCGGTTGTTATTGTGGAAATAACCATAGACATCAATAACACTAAAGACTAGATTGTGTATTGGTTGATGACAAAATCTCTTTAGTCATGATATAGTGATATCAAACCAAGCGCATAGGTACTTGTTCGAGAAAAGGTGCATCGGACAGACCCACCATGAGAGTGACACATGGAACCATGATTTGGTAGTCATAGTCAGTTCTCACAGTGATGGTGGTGAGTGTGATTCTTCGACCTAAAATAACTACACTCAACACATTTCATTGGGTACACTTTGACATCATCAAACGCAGTCTTGAAACATGGGTTTTTATAAAGGTGATGATTGGGTGACTTTGACACATGGGGCTTTTGAGGGGTGAGTGATAGATATGGGATTTGTCCCTCCTAAGGGAGTTTGATGTCCATGACAACTTGATGAGTAGGATTGAGAAAGGCATGTGCATGCATGTGTGAATCAATATGTGATATTGGTGTCACACACATCTCATCCAGTCTGCTCTGAGATCAAGGAAATGGATGAACATTGAAAGGATGACTATACCATGCCTTGAGTTCATTCAGGACATTAGTGACAAAGGAATTATACATTCAATGTAACACCATTCACGGATTGTAGGATTGAAAGTTGTTCTCCAACTTTCTATTTCACTTGGGTAGCACTGATGGGTGACTAGGCACCGCTCTTTGCTTGTGAAGTCATAAGTGTTATGGACTTTCACTGCCAACGTGAAATGGACTTGTAGGGTCACACACAATGGATTTAACCTGGAAGAGGAGTTTATCCACAAATGATGTTTAGATTGATTACTAAAGGAGTTTAGTAGTTCAATTAAATACTCAATCAATTGATAGCTTAGTATCATAGTGTTCAAGGTGTTGGACCGATTGATTAGAGTATCGGATTGATTGAAACTGCAATTGATTGATTTTGCACAGTCTGCACTCCCAACCGATCGGCTCATGTAATGAACCGATCGGCTCAGGTTGGTGAACCAATCGGCTCATGTGATGAACCGATCGGCTCAAGACAGGCTCAACAGACCAGTTCAAGGGTTGAACCGATCAGCTCAACTGGTCCAACCGAGTGAGTTGGGAAAGTGAGGTTGGCATGAAATTTCTCTTCGTTTCATTTGTCCAATTTGATTAGAAGAAGGATTGGTATTTGGATCAATCCAAAACAAAAGAGGAAAAGTCAATCAGGAAAGGGCAGTGAACCGATCATTTTAGAAGTGAACCGATCGGCTCAGGTGCCCCAACTGATCGGTTCAGGTGTGAACCGGTCAGCTCAGGTCCCCAACCGATCGGTTCATGCTTGAAACGATCGGTTCAACTGGCACAGTTGGTTTTTTTGTGGAAAATTTTGAACCCTTCTACTCCTGCTTTAATCCCGCATTGCCTGGGGTAGAGAACCCTGTCCCATGACCCTCCTATATATAGAGAGATATTAGGGGCTTCTCAAAGTACAACTCAGAACACCAGTTGCTCTGTAAAGTTGTTGTTCTCTCTGGTTGTGGTAACTAGGAGAGCCCGAGCAAGTGCTACCCGATAAGGGAGGCACATCAAGGGAAAGACAACTACGGAAAACTGACTGGTGGCAGGAAAAAGTGTCAGTGACTAGTATGCCAACATGATGGTGTGACTCCTTCCGGTGCCTTTTGCGGCAAGGCGATCGGAGTTCTAGGTGGTCCGTGTGGACTACTTCAGAGGAGGGATACTTCTGTCGCTCGGAGGACAACTATCAATCCCGACAATCCCGGTGAGACCAGGAGCTGCACAGACACCGTCCAAGACCGGAGGTGAAGACCGCGCAAGCCATGAGGTAACGTCGCCGAGCAAGCCTCGGGACAAGGTATGTCTCTAAAAACCATCCTTCCTAATGTATAGATGTTGACGCGATTCCTTTATTCTGGGTTTGGAGAGAAGAATATTTTTTTGTTTCCTCTGCCTTCTCTGTCTCCCCTAAAACCCAACAGTGGTATCAGAGCCACGTCAACTTCTCTATACTTTAGGATTATCGATGGGATCGATTTTGGTTTGTCACCTTTATTTATTGCATACGATGCGAATAAAATTGGCTTTATGCATGTCCAATCTTAAATCCACAAATCCCAATATACATATATGATATGTAATACAAATACACTCGATACACGTCGCCCTTAAACAAGTTTTGTGGTGGATGTATAGCGTGGTTATGGCCAATAAACCCTATGTATGTGTGCTTGGTTGAATATGGTTGCTTGCATCTCGGTCTACGCACCGATTCCCTACCTCCTTATTCCTGATGTAACTCAAGATAACTCAAGATTTATTTCCTACCTTTGCTCCCCCCGAATGTAACTCGGGGTTTCCCATTTCAAATATAAATAAGATAGAAATTTTATTTCTTGTTATATCGAAGAACAGCGGATTACCTGATGACGACTGTGACGATCAGTTCAAGGCGCGAACCGCTCGGTTGGCATATCAAATGACCGGTTTGAGGAGCGAGATGAGCAGGTGGTAACCTGAGGAGATGCACGACGACCAGTGAACCGATCGGATGGAGGCGCCAGTCGATCGGCTAGTGGCACCCAACCGACCAGCCTGATGGCGAGCCGATCAATCATGGAGATGAGTTGATCAAACCCAGAACGGAGAAGCACAAAGTTCATCTTGTACAGGTTGCATTTGATGTGGACCTAGATGACTTTGAATACTCTTGGCTCGAGGAATCACATTAGGATGGCCATAATCATCACTTTTATCACTTCACATGTTTTATGTGGGATATAGCATGTATATGATACGTACTATGTATTGTGGTGATTGGATATGTATATGTACCTATAAGAAACAAAATCCCGCATTAATATTAAAGTTTTAGATGCCTTCCAAATGCGACACACATGAAAAGCTTGATCGGCCAAGTGTGGGCACGCCCTAGCTTGGTGTACCGTCTATCTCGTGGAAGTGTGAGGATGGATATGTGGGTCTGCCCTAGCAGGGTGCATATTCATCGTGTTGGCTTTGGGTCGGACTTAACAAGGTGACCTAGATAGGATCTAGCACTTTTAGGCATGGAGGTGATCATGGCAAGGAGTTACATATGACATCTTTCAAGAGTTGCATATGCTGCAATTGGCAAAAGTTGCCTACCTGGAAGATCTGAGTTGTGGGTGACAACCCTAGCTGGTCCATGACTCAGAGGATTTTAGGATCTTGACCCACTAGAATATTGTACGCTGCAATCTTCTGAATTGATGGTGAGGGCTATCAATTTGAATCAAAATAGTGGGAGTGGTAATTAATTAAAGGCCTAATTAACTATCATCAAATTTTATCAAATCAAATCAAAAAGGAATTTTGACAAATGCAATTTTCTCTTGTAGAATGGCAAAACAATAATCTTTTAAAATGGGAAAATTAATTGAGAATAAATTTCATAACTGGTTGGGGATGATGAGAAATGTTCTGCACCATCCAAATATACCGGTGACCTTTCAGTCCACTCTGTGTACGCTTAAGGCATGGTTTGAGACAAGTGAGAAGAAGGATAGTTCAGTGATAGAGATCAATGGAACAAAGTCTAAGGACAAATGTGAGGGAGAGAAGGGTTCTCTCGCCAAACCAATGTCAGAATCTTCTGCGCTCAAAACATGGAGAGGATGGAAGGAACGATGGAAGAAGAAGCGAGAGATAGAGATCTCTACTTCTGGTATATACATGATAGAGATTAACTTTACTACTTATTTGTCATGGGTACTTGATACCGGATGTGGATCTCACATTTGTTCAAATGTGAAGGATCTTAAAAGGAGTAGGCCTTTGGGGAAAGGCGAGGTTGAACTACGTGTTGCCAATGGGGAAAGGGTTGCCACCAGTGCCATAGGAACCTATGAGTTAACTCTGCCTAGTGGGTTAATAATAGAGTTGAAGAACTGCTATTATGTACCTGCCATAAATATGAATATCATTTCCATTTCTTGTTTAGACAAGGATGGTTTTGAATTTCTTATTAAGAATGGAAAGTGTTCCATTTCAAAAGATGGGATCTTTTATGGTAGTGCCCCAATGTCTTATGGTCTATACTTGATAGATCTCCAATGTAACACCATTCGCAGATTGTAGGATTGAAAGTAGTTCTCCAACTTTCTATTTCACTTGGGTAGCACTGATGTGTGACTAGGCACCGCTCTTTTCTTGTGAAGTCATAAGTGTTATGGACTTTCACTGCCAACGTGAAATGGACCTGTAGGGTCACTGTAACATCCCTGATCTGGGTTATGCTTTAACCCTAGGTGTTTTGTTTGAGAAAGATAATTATATGCTTGATATTATCTTTTAAAAAGTAATTAAGTCTCAAGAGGAACTTATATTTCAATTTCAGTCCATTTTGAACTTTGTTGAAAATAATGTTTTACTTGCTTTGGACTAAAGTGCAAATTACCCAAGTTGAGGGGTTAAATTGCAAATTGTGCATGATAATATGTTCCTCATGTGTTGAAGAATCATGGGAATGAAGATGATGTATATGTATGGCTAGTGAAAGCCTGAGTACCAAGAAAGAGCTGATAAAGCAATGTTTGTGCATTAAAACCTAGTTTTGGTGTAATGTGCAATTTACCCAAAACCCAGGGTTCAATATGCAATTTACCACTTCAAAAAGATCCCTAATACTCTTGGAATCTTGTAGAGGCAAGAAAATGAGAGGGGCATCTCATTTGAGCTACTTTGAAGGAGAGAGAATCTTGATATTAAAATAATCAAGATTTAAGCATAATTGAAATAATGCAAAAAATAATTATATTAAATGGATTGCTCTTCAACCAAAATTGTGTGGTTGAAATCCACATATATGGACGTCCTTGTGCCTTGCAAAGGCATAGGAAAGATCTACGTGAGTGGAGAACCCACTCACATTAAGAAACTAAAAAGAATTATCCACTCACTTATGGATAATTACTATTATAAAGATTAAGGTGCTTAATTTCTTTTCCCTTAATTCATGGATAATGGAAGGGCGTTCGGTGGTGATAAAGGCACCTTCGCATGTAAGGAACCAAGGGGTAAGAGGTGGCAACAATTTCGGAATTAAAGGATTGAGATGAGGCATTTTCTCTCTCATTCATTTTCTTATAAAAACACCCTTTACAACTCAAACCAAGGACTTTTTCGAATCCACTTATTCTCTTTGATTGCAAAAACAATCAAGGAAGTTAGGAGAAGCAGGATGATGACCCCCAACCTATTGGTAAGCTTCTTGACCTTTGTTCATCTTGATTTCATGGTGGAAATCACAAATCAATGCATGATTTCTTCTTATCTCGATCCCATCTTCACTTCTAACCATTCCTTTTCACTCAAAAGCTTGAGGAAACGAACCTTGTGGTGTGGAAAAGCTTCTTCCACCATTGTTGACGTGAAGCTCCAAGATTTGAAGCTCAATTGGAAGCGGGTTATTGATGAATCCCCTAGATTCATCCTCTCAGTCGCCAATTCTAGTGATTTTGTGCCTCTTATCGACTGGTTTACCCTTGTTTTGGTTTACTCTAAGCATATCTCCAGTTTCATGTAAATAGTGCATCACTAGTGCTAATTACCCTAGTTTCCAGTTTATTTGATCTCATCATCCCCTACTCACGTTCTCTCTCCTTTGCAGATCATCCTCAACCATTACCAATGGTCTTGACCCCTACAGTATTGACTCTAACGGTCTCAAGACCGTTTGAGCCCATTCGGTCTCAAGACCGTTTGAGCCCATCCGGTCTCAAGACCGTTTGAGCCCATCTGGTCTCAAGACCGTTTGAGCCCATTCGGTCTCAAGATCGTTTGAGCACATTTGATCTCAAGACCGATAGGCCTGCAGAGACCGTTTGAAGTCTAACTCAAGCCTATGCAACAACAGATCAAGATCATGAAGCAAAACAATCGCCATGATCATGCTAGTCACGCCACGACCGTGGTGCATCGCCAACAGTGCCAAGCCTCCACCCGCCACGACCATGGTGCATCGCCAACAATGCCAAGTCTTCTCACCCGCCACGCCGGTGCAAGGCGGCACGACCGTGGGGATGTAGCCTCACCACGACCATCGTGTCACGCCACGGCCGTGGCACAATGTCACCAGAGCCGAAGTTCTCACCCGCCACGCCCGTGCAAGGCAGCACGGCTGTGGGACAGCAGCATCACCACGACCATGGTGCCTCAACACAGCTGTGGCGCGTCGTCCCCTACCTCGCGCCTCTCTGATTTCAGACCTTTGCCATAGTCATCGATCCACAACACCACCGATCTCGTCACTTTCTCCGGCAGCACCTGCTTCCGCCGAGACCTACAATCATCTCGTCACCAGCAACTCCAGTGCACATCTGCCAGCGCACCACAACATGCTTCTCTCCATCTGCTTCGCCTAAGCAGCAACCTGCAACAACCTGCCTCTTCCAGTGAGGAGAGCTGATGCCCCCTAAGACTAATCGGTCGCAATCGGTTTTAAGACTGATTGCTCAAGACCGAATGGATTCTTAAGACCGTTTGCACAAGGATTCTGAGACCGTTTGGGGGAGTGCATACATACGAAACAGAATTGCAAGCCCATTCGATAAAGCTACTGACAACCAGGACCGTGAAGCCTCTGACGGTCTCAAGACCGTGAGGCCTCTCATGATCTCAAGACCGTGAGGCCTCTCACGGTCTCAAGACCGAGAGGAAGACCGCAAGTGCTGAAACTGTGAGAAGAGCAAACCGAATGGAGTGTTGCATTGAAACCGGATGGTTGACCAAAAGTCAAAACCATGGGAGCGTTGTTGGAGCAAACCGTATGAATTAGACCCCAAGACTGAATGGCCAGAACACGCCTAAAAATGTGAACTCAAAACCGAATGAACCTGGTTACTTGTGGGAATTTTGCATAATAAGCCCAGCCAGTCCAAGACACAGGCCTAGCCTATAAATAGAAGGGTAGAGGTATGGTCTTGGACATCTATCTCACCACGGCCCAAGGCTGCCGGATTGGGAACAGATCCGGAAGGTTGCTCCACTGCCATCTCACCTCCACCATTGTTCCACCTCATTCTACCCGTGCAATCCTAGAGGTAGACACGAGGATCAAGGCGGAGAGACAGACGTCATCGACCATGACGGAGCAGTCCAGGAGGCTGTGATGATCTACACCGGGCTGTCACAGATCTACTCTTTTTCTCCGACGATGCTTTCTTTCTCTCTCTTCTCTTTCTTTGTTGCTCCCTCTATGAGGAGCGAGTAGTTTCATCCACTGGGGCACGGGGACTAGCCCCGCTGACCATGCTTTGTAATCTGTACTAAAAGATGTTATCTTTCTTATTCAATACTAAATCGTTTCATACATGCTTGAATGTTGGCCACATTCTTGTATACATCTATGGAATTTCGTTGTGGTTTGTTACGACCGCTCTTAGGACTCGAATACCGATTTAGTGTTGGTTTCTGGTGTGCGTATCCACCGCACATCCGTTTCGATATCTAAGAATGCTTCCCGAGGAGTGGAGTAAACTCACCTCCATCGTTGCACTTTCGCACTATGAAATGGAATCAGTTGACGTGCGGAAGTGCAACCTTGATGGGTCGAGGAACACACTCTGTAGAGGGAGTGGTGCAGTGTATGTTACCATTCGTTCGGGAATGGCTGACATTGCAACACTCCCACGTTTCTCGTAGCTATTTCCACGAAAGAGGGATAGTCTACAAGGATACTAATCGAATTGGGGATTATCGCTTGCTTGTTAGTTTTCCGATGCACGTTTCATGAGGTTGAGTAAGGTTCTCTCTTCGGAGGCTACATCTCTTCATTGACACGTAGACATGTACCAGATGAGAGTTACTCAACCTGTGAAGGATGTGTGCATTACTCTTGTCCCACAAGACATCAGTTTTGTATAACATCCATGTATCTTTCTTGCAAGTCTTTCTATGATTGGTATAGGTACAATACATGTGTAGTGGTGGTGAAAACCCGCATCACCCCATTGATCCATCATCATTCGCTAAATCTTAGATTTTAATCTTCATATTTGTTTTTATTCTTGCCTTTACTTTTGCATGTTTTAGGTTAAATAACTCAAATCAAACTTTTGGTCTTAGATGATTAACTTAGATTGATACGAAATGAGAAAAAGACACTTAGATTCTTAACGTTGTCCTTTGGGTTCGATCATAAATCTGTACTATGATAAGGCTTCCACACTCTTATGGGGTTGGAGCATTTATCTAGCACCAGTTATAGGTAAACCTAGAGAGAACATCAATTCCCTAGGGTTTTTGGTGCACATTAGGACTTCCATTGGAAGAGTAATCTTTTGGTGTAAGTCTTAGCTCCATAAAAAAATGGCGTTGTTGCCGGGGACAACGGTATAAGAATCGTCTTTTTCAAATTTCATGTCGATTTAGGTTTCTCTAGGGTTTTACATTTTCTTTTCAAAAACCTAAAAAGTGAAGGACTTAATCTCGCATATCTTCTTGAATTTGAAGTGGTTGGTCAAGCCTGATAAAATCTTTCTTTGATTTCAAGTACCAACTCTCTTCAAAATGAAGCAGTCGATACCACCAGCTGTTAGATGTCAACTATGTTGTGACTATTCTCATGCATCAATTTACTGCTTCAATGTCCCTCCTCTCTACGTGATGGCTCTGCGTCAAGTAATCGTGAATCGTATTGTTGGGAAACTCAAAGGAGCCTCTTCATACAACTATGGATATAACACAAGTTACAATCCATATCACCCAGGAGGCTACTATGAAAAACCTAACTATGGCGGACTTCAAGGCGTAGACTACAATGTAGGGGGGAACCTGGAAAATAATGCAAATCAATACTATGATGAGGAGAGCTATTATCAATATCAACCCAACGGGTGTAGTGAAGAGCCTTTTTATGAAGATCGACACACATTGATGGAAGAACTACGAGCTTTACAGACATTAGTGGCTCAACAACTAGTTGATCAGACAGCCACGACCAAGAAGTTGATAGCCAACCTTGATAAACTTACGCAACTTGTCAACGCTCCTGAGCAACATGTAGAACAGCCACCAATCTCAACTAAGCACATCCCTAGTCCACATGTTGTAATCGATTACGATGATGATTATGAAATCACATGGGATATGCCTTCCAATGATCTTCAAGCATCAGTGCAAGGTGAGGAATCATCTTCAGAGTCAATAAATGAACCCAAGGATGATTTCTTCACTTCATTACAAGAGAAAGAATCATCTTTCGAGCCAAGACCTGAGTCGGAAAATGATTCCTTCACTATGCCCTCGGGTGAAAGATTGAGTAACCAATATGGGGATTTTCTACAGTCAGGAGATCAACGGGGGATAAACTTCAACACTTACCCACCTTCTGACTTCATAGACTCAAATACAACTATTAAGGAGCAATTAGTAATGATCGACTCCCTCAATGACAAAATCTCCTCAACCTCAGCTGTCTCATCAATGAAATCCATAGAAGAAGGGTTTATGTCACAAGAAATCTACACTCCTTCACAATCAGACTCAGAGGAATATATGACTGATTCGAACGAAGAAATATCTTTTATGAAAGAGACTCAACTAACTCCATCACTGGAACATGATCTGATTTGTCCTTATAAAGAAATTTCTGATCATTCAGCTGATCTAGAAACAAACTTTGAGGAGGGAACTGATCAAGATCTTGACTCAAAAATGGATCATGCCACTCTCACTGACATTGATGAAACAAAATCAAGGGAGGATGTCAGGTCTCAAGATGACAATCCTATGACCGGTCCTTTTCATGAGATGATGTTACCTGAGTTACCATCACCACAAGAAGTCCAGACAGAGCCAGTCCTCGAACAAGAGCATGATCTTTCTATTGAATCTCCTTCTAGTCACTCTAACGAGTTGACAGTGCACTATGAAGAGAAACATGAACCACCTCTTGATTTTGGAATGGATTACGATACTTCCATAGATTCTTGTAATGACAAAAAGGGCCCGTGGGAGGACATCAAGTCACAAACCCATCCACTTAGAGCAATTCACCCCTATGAAGAAGACCTTCCTAACATTCAAGAAACTGAGATATGTCTTTTACCTGAGCCAGGCTTCAATCTTCCCATAACAACTCCTCCCAAGCACTTAATGGAACCGGAGGAGTACTATGAAGAAATGCTAGAACAACAACCTGGCTCAGAAACGGAGTGTTCTAATCCCAACTTCGAAGAAACGGAGTCATCGGGAGATTCTAGTCTTCAAAACATCTTTTCACAGACCAATCCATCCCTTAAAGAGATATCATTGGAGTCTCTACCTCAGAATCC
Organism: Alisma plantago-aquatica; assembly: GCA_963693085.1. Classification (NCBI taxonomy): domain Eukaryota; kingdom Viridiplantae; phylum Streptophyta; class Magnoliopsida; order Alismatales; family Alismataceae; genus Alisma; species Alisma plantago-aquatica. Next base: position 1,129,562,463 of record OY856410.1, read on the forward strand.
CATGATTTCTTTACCTGAGCAAGAGTTCTTCCTACCAGTCGAATCCTCTTCTAGTTACTTGGATGAATTAAGATTATTCTATGAGGAAAATTCTGAACAAAATTCTAAAGAAAAGAATGACGCCCTTATCAATTACAACATTGATAAAGATGAGGATGCTTCTCACGATAACTCCTCTGATGAAGAACCATCATCATGGCTACCATATCCTACACAAGAAAATCCAGGTGACGAAATGAAGCCTGAACCGGATCCACCACCCGATCCAGGACAGGAGGAAGTTCAAGTGGCTGACCCGCAATCAACTGCTCTACACATTGGAGAAAGCAGTTTTACTTTAAATTTCGAGGGTGAGCCACAACTGGAGGACACAAATAAGCAATGCTTCAATTACTCACCTGACCCCCTAGTCTCAATTGCTTATATTTCACCTCCCCCACCGATGGGGGAAGGTCTCTGGATTCTTCTGGATGGACAAAGAGGTGAAAGAAATGTGCATTCAAGTCGTCCAGAAAACCCGTTTGAGTTACCACGACCACCCAGTCAACAGATTGTGTCTTCCACTTCCTCACTCTCAGTTCCGACTATCATGAAACATCTTTACCAGACCTTCTTCCAATTACGAGGACCGCCTGGTTAATATTGCGCAACTCTTCCCCTCCATATCGAACTTAGTATTTGCTCGGAAACAAGCAAACTCATAAGTTCGAGGTGGAGGGCGGGTGGTATGACTCTCACTCCACCCTTACTGCTTTCTGTTTCTTTATTCTAAGTTCTTTTTCACAATTTTTTCGCTTTCTCATTTTTCTTCTTAAAATAAAGCCTTTACCTAGTCGGCTTTTGCTTTTTGAATCTGCAGTCATCACCTCTTTTAGTTACAAATCCTCAAGGAACTTATGCTTAAAACTAACCAATAAATGATTTCATCTTGTATAGTCTATGAACCCTAATGTCATATCCTCCATAAGAATGATAAGCCTCAATAAGTCTGATATAGATCAAATGCATCACACCTCTAACTGAATAATGGACCTGCTGTATAGAATTCTCATTTGAAGTTCTATCTTGTCACTTTTTCAGCAGAGTGTGATGGAGAAAAAGAACCTGTCATATGGAATCGCTAAGCAAACTACATTATGATCTGAACTCTCTTCTACACTTATTCTTTCATTTTCATACCCTTCCACTCATCAATCATGCCAAAGCTTTAAGTTCGGTGTGGCACGCCACACTCCTTTCTAGTGAAAACTAGAACATTTCCGAACTCTAAGTTCGGTGTGGTGAACCACACCTCCGCCGAACTCTAAGTTCGGTGTGGTAAACCACACCTCTGTCGAACTCTAAGTTCGGTGTGGTACACCACACCTCCTTTTCCACTACCGCTTCCTCCATACCCCTCAATACATAATAGGGGTGTATCACCTTCTCTTCTTGATTCAAGGAGTATACAATGATGATTGTGCACATACCGAGGTTGGCGAAAAATCTACCCCGATTCCAAAAAGGGGCTTGGCAGCCCAAATATACAAAAATCCAGAAATACCCTTTCTCCCAAGCCAAGTGAGAATGAATAAAAGCCATAGTGTGAATAAAAACATGAGAGTTGTGCCCTAAATAAGGATAATTGATAAAGGTCTCGCCCGGCCGGTACATTATCTGCCCTCATAAAGGCAGATGTGTCATGACCAGTAGTGAGATCCTAAGGATCCAAAAATGACCCCTTACCTCCTCTTCAAGAGGTAAAATAGCCAAAAGCCTTAAGCCAACCTATACACACTTCTGAGCTACCTTTAGAAAAAAAATTCGGGTGTAAGGCTAACTCAACTAGTGTTGTGCACAAAATATTCAAAGTATCTTGATGATTTACCAATAATAAGAGTCTTGAGTCAATCAGAGAAGAGACTCTTATCTCTTGATCACACCTCTTTTCCTTCCTTTTTCATCGTACCGTCACCCCAATCGCCTCCATTTCAACCTTTCTCTTGAAAACACCTGTGACGATCATATGCATGTTTGTTGATTCTGTAGGTCTTTTTAAAGTCTCATAAAACTTTTAAACATGATTGATACAACAAAGAGTGAGAAGGTTATACTTCAGTAATGAACTCAGAAATGATGATATAATAAGATGTATTCCGTGATCTAAGGAAGCCTTGATGCTATATCGATCTGAGCCACAAACAAAATTACAATATGACATAAGGATGAGGCAATCGCGAGATGAACGATTTCATTGGCGATTGTTTTAAGTTTTCCGTTCCTCGGGACGAGTAACGCTTAAGTTCGGTGTGGTGATGAATCCTCCAGATCCATCCTCAGTCACCAATTCAAAGGTTTTACGACATTTTTACCCTAATTTTGTTCTGCCTCATTTTCTTTTCATTTTTCGTGAAATTTCTAACTTTTGCACGAAGGTGAGGAAATTACAAGACAAACATGTGTTTTGGTGACCGTCTTAGGATTTTTCGTTCCTCAGGACGAGCAACACTTAAGTTCAGTGTGGTGATGAATCCCCCAGATTCATCCTCTCAGTCGCCAATTCTAGGGATTTTGTGCCTCTTATCGACTGGTTTACCCTTGTTTTGGTTTACTCTAAGCATCTATCCAGTTTCATGTAAATAGTGCATCACTAGCGCTAATTACCCTAGTTTCTAGTTTATTTGATCTCATCCTCCCCTACTCACATTCTCTCTCCTCCACAGATCATCCTCAACCATTACCAACAGTCATGACCCCTACAGCATTGACTCTAACGGTCCCGAGACCGTTTGAGCCCATCCGGTCTCAAGACCATTTGAGCCCATCCAGTCTCAAGACCGTTTGAGCCCATTCGGTCTCAAGACCGTTTGAGCCCATTCGATCTCAGGACTGATAGGCCAGCAGAGACCGTTTGAAGTCTAACTCAATCCTGTGCAACAATAGATCAAGATCATGAAGCAAAACAATCGCCACGACCGTGGAGCATCGCCAATAGTGCCAAGTCTCCACCCGCCACGACCGTGTTGGTCATGCCACGACCGTGGCGCATCGCCAACAGTACCAAGTCTTCTCACCCGCCACGCCTGTGCAAGGCGGCATGGACGTGGGGTTGTAGCCTCACCACGACCATGGTGTCACGCCACGGCTGTGGCACAACGTCACCAGAGCCGAAGTTCTCACCCGCCACGCCCGTGCAAGGCAACACGGCCATGGGACAGCAGCATCACCACGACCGTGGTGCCTCAACACGGTCGTGGCGTGTCGTCCCCTACCTCGTGCCTCTCTAATTTCAGACCTTTTCCATAGCCGTCGATCCACAACACCACTGATCCCGTAACTTTCTCTGGCAGCACCTGCTTCTGCCGAGACCTGCAATCATCTCATCACCACCAACTCCAACGCACATCTGCCAGCGCACCACAACATCCTTCTCTCCACCTGCTTCGCCTAAGCAGCAACCTGCAACAACCTGCCTCTGCCAGTGAGGAGAGCCAACGACCCCTAAGACTAATCGATCGCAATCGGTTTTAAGACTGATTGCTCAAGACCAAATGTATTCTTAAGACCGTTTGCACAAGGATTCTGAGATCGTTTGGGGGAGTGCATACATACGAAACCAAATTGCAAGCCCGTTCGATAAAGCTACTAACCACCAGGACCGTGAAGCCTCTCACGGTCTCAAGACCGTGAGGCCTCTCACGATCTCAAGACTGTGAGGACTCTCACGGTCTCAAGACCGAGAGGAAGACCGCAAATGCTGAAACTGTGAGTAGAGAAAACTAAATGGAGCGTTGCATTGAAACCGGATGGTTGACCAAAAGTCAAAACTGTGTGAGCATTGCTGGAGCAAACCGTATGAATCAGACCCCATGACTGAATGGCCAGAACACGCCTAAAAACGTGAACTCAAAACCGAATGAACCTGGTTACTTGGGAGAATTTTGCATAATAAGCCCAGCCAGTCCAAGACACAGGCCTAGCCTATAAACAGAAGGGTAGAGGCATGGTGTTGGACATCTATCTCACCACAGCCCAAGGCTGTCGGACTGGGAACAGATCCAGAAGGTTGCTCGACCGCCATCTCACCTCCACCATTATTCCACCTGATTTTACCCGTGCAATCCCGGAGGTAGACACGAGGATCGAAGCGGAGAGACAGACGTCATCGACCACGATGGAGCAGTCCCAGAGAATGTGACGATCTACACCGGGTTGTCACAGATCTACTCTTCTGCTCTGACAATGCTTTCTTTATCTCTCTTCTCTTTCTTTGTTGTTCCCTCTATGAGGAGCGAGTAGTTTCATCCACTGGGGCACGGGGACTAGCCCCACTGCCCATGCTTTGTAATCTGTACTAAAAGATGTTATCTTTCCGATTCAATACTAAATCGTTTCATACATGCTTGAATGTTGGCCGCGTTCTTGTATGCATCTATTGTCTTTCGTTGTGGTTTGTCTATGACCGCTCTTAGGACTTGAATACTGATTTAGTGTTGGTTTCTGGTGTGCGTATCCACTGCACATCCGTTTCCATATCTAGGAACGCTTCTCGAGGAGTGGAGTAAACTCACCTCTATTGTTGCACTTTCACACTATGAAATGGAATCAGTTGACGTGCGGAAGTGCAACCTTGATGGGTCGAGGAACACACTTCGCGGAGGGAGTGGTGCAGTGTATGTGACCATTCATTCGGGAATGGCTGACATTGCAACACTCCCACATTTCTCGTAGCTATTTCCTCGAAAGAGGGATAGTCTACAAGGATACTAATTGAACTGGTGATTATCGCTCGCTTGTTAGTTTTCTGATGCACGTTTCAAGAGGTTGAGTAAGGTTCTCTCTTCGGAGGCTACATCTCTTCATTGACACATAGACATGTACCGGATGAGAGTTACTCAACCCGTGAAGGATGTGTGCATTACTCTTGTCCCACAAGACATCAGTTTTGTATAACATCCATGTATCTTGCTTGCAAGTCTTGCTATGATTGGTACAAGTACAATACATGTGTAGTGGTGGTGAGAACCCGCATCACCCTAGTGATCCATCATCATTTGCTAAATCTTAGATTTTTAATCTTCATATTTTTTTTTATTCTTGCCTTTACTTTTGCATGTTTTAGGTTAAATAACTCAAATTAAACTTTGGGTCTTAGATGATTAACTTAGATTGATACAAAATGAGAGAAAGACACTCAGATTCTTAATGTTGTCCTTTGGGTTTGATCCTAAATCTGTACTATGATAAGGCTTCCACACTCTTGTGGGGTTGGAGCATTTATCTAGCACTAGTTGTAGGTAAACCTAGAGAGAACATAAACTCCCTAGGGTTTTTGGTGCACATTAGGACTTCCATTGGAAGAGTAATCTTTTGGTGTAAGTCTTAGCTCCATCAGTTATATAACTTGAACCCCTATTCATTGTTATTGATTTCAATTCCTCAATCAATTATGTTCAATTGATCTTCTTTCGATTCCTTTGATTAATTGATGCAACTACCATGATAATGGCAGTAGATTTCGATGGACTAAGGATTGATGATGATGACATAATCCTTGGTTCACATTCCAACAAATTTTAGTTGCAAACAGTTTCAATATCTTTGGTCCAAATGGTTTCACCAAACCGTTTGGAGACCAAACAGTTTGCAAACTGTTTGGAGGTTTGGATCCCAAACCGTTTAGAAGAGTTAACCGTTTGGATGGGTTGACCATTTGAGGTCGGGTCCCTAGAACATGTTGGATGATGATCCATTTGATCCAATTGATTAATTCAATATATGGACAATCCTCCAATTAGAAACCCTAATCGGTTAAGTGTTGAAATTGCAATTGTTTGACTTAATGTTTTGGGTTGATTAACCCAAACAGTCTCAAGACCATTTGGAGGTCACCCCAAATGGTCTCAAGACCGTTTGGAGGTCAACCAAGACCGTTTGGAGGTCTAGGGTTGAGTATGGTTGAGTAATTGAAGAGTTAGAGATACCGAATAGAAATGCAATCAATAGTTCTATTGATGATCAATCCAATGATTTAAACCCTAATTGGATTTCACAACTTTTTAATGAATGATGAGGCAAACGGTCTCAAGACCATTTGGAGGTCATCCAAATGACCTCAAGACCGTTTAGAGGTCATCTAAACGACCTCAAGACCGTTTGAGGTCAGGTCATATCATAATTTGATGGTGGATCATTGATTTCAATTGGATTAGTTCCACAATGTTAACCATTGATGGTTCCTCGATTTCAAAACCCTAATTGAAGGAGTCTTGATAATGAATCCTAGTTCAATTGGGTTCAAAACCCTAATTGATGGTCCAATTGAAGGATGGTTCAATAGTTCAATTGATGAATGAATCAAGGAGTCAACTGATAGGCGGTTCATTGATGGAAACCTTGAATTGGTTAAGTGTTGAAAGACCTTTTTGGTCCATTCGGTTTTGAGATGGTTTGGACCAAACAGTCATAAGACCGTTTGAGTCCAAACTGTCTTAAGACCGTTTGAGTCCAAATGGTCTCAAGACCGTTTGGGTCCAAACAGTCTCAAACCATTTGGAGACGCAAGCCCAATCGGTTTCAACATCTTTCTTGCTTAAACGGTTTCAAGGGCACTTTGCCTAAATGGTTTCAAACCGTTTGAACTCTGAGAATCCAAGACCATTTAAGGTCTAAATAAGCAAGACCGTTTGAGGTTCAACATGGTTAATCCATTTGGACATATAATATAATTGAAGATTCAATTGGTCAATTCATTTGAATACTCATGTGATTGAAGGTTCAATTGATCAAATCTTCTGGACATCCTAGAAGAGGATGAGAGAGAGAGATTTATACATGTAAGATAATCATGTAGCAATCAAGCCTAACACATTCAAAATAAGTGTGATATACAATTTAGGGTATGATCCTTGATAAAGAGATCATGAAACCCTAATTGAGTTGATTGATGAACTCAAACCCTAATTTAGGGAAATTCTGAGTGAATCCCTAACCTAGGAGGATAATATAGTATGAATTTAGGGTAATGACATGAGTAACCCTAATTTAGGGTATTTTGATGTAAAACCCTAAATGGGATGAATAGTAAACCCTAATTGTGGGTTAATGAATATAAAACCCTAATCTAGGGTGATGTGATGTGAATAGTAAACCCTAATTCTAAATAGGGTGAAGGTGTATGAAACCCTAATTCTGGATTATAGTTGAATAGCATGAACTCTAATCTTGGACAATGAAATGATGAATCACTGGTCCTAATTGATCAAAGGGGATGTGTTACCCTGATTGAAATGAAATGGGAAACCCTAACCCTGGTACGGGAATAGTGGTGTTACCCTTGAATAGCATGGAATTGAAATGTGATTGATATATCTGTTATCATCTGTACTAACCATGCCGGTATCATGAGATGATGAACATAGCCAGGTATGAGCTATGATGTTTAATTTATTAAAATTGTTATTGGGCCTTATGTGCCATAATATACCTTGTTGCCTATTAAGAGGTAATAAGAGAGTTAATGGGCCTTAAGTGCCATAAGAGATGCTTGTGTAGCAAGTGTCATGTTTACCTTGGTCAAATGACCTGAAGGTGATAGTTACCTGGAAATGTGGTAACAGTGCTCAGTGATGAGCTGAGGGTTTGAATACCCAGAACCATATGTTTATGACATTGAGTTTGAAATGAGGGACTGAGATCCCAATGTTTTAAAGACTGAGAAGTAGTTGATGAAAATAGTACATGTTTCTTTATAGCATTTATCCTAATAAGTTATGTTTGAAAACTTGACTGATGCTAAAAGAATATGATAATGTACTTAATTAATCAAGTGAAAGCTATTCATGTAGTGCTTTGACCATAGATCCATCATCGTCAGTAGCTGGTGATGGTGAAACAGGCTTTCTTATGAGATCTCCTGGAGTTCGCATATTTTGAATATGTGGGGGTCAATGGGCGAAAATATCCGTACGTCCTAATGAGGGAATTGATGGAAGGTAAACATTAAACCTCTCAATCCTTCATTATATGTTTCCGAGATGGATTTATCACGAATATCTCGATGATGTTAATGCCAGATCGATGGAGGTAAACACAAAATCTCTCGATTTTGAAGAGAGTACAACTGCCACTGTAACTCTATAGCGAGATGCCACTATACCCTGGCGAGCTATGTAGCAGAGACACAAGATGTCCTGCATGTGATCTTGCACTGATCGAGATGTAGGAAGTCATGGAAGCCAACTCTTCCATTGACTTTGTATGGTACCGATTTCGACTTCGTAGTGGTCGGTTGGAGTATGAGCGGTATACGTCATCTCCTCAGAGCTTAAGTATGTTTGTAAAATGTAATCAGTCGTGTAGCGTATTTGCATAAGATTGAAATATGAGAACCACTGGTTGACGTTATCTTGCTTAGCATGTCCTTGATACATAAATGCTACTTATGTTCTTTAATTCCATATTGAATAAGAGACATGCTTCGTTGTCAAGTTATAACTGAAATACTTGAATAGGATCGTTGCTCAAACCTGCATAGATAATGATTTATCTGCTACTGAAATATAAGATTCCATTGTTTAGTTTATTTCTATTAAACTGCTATAATAATGTTTACGGCGGAGAGTTATATCTCTCGTTGGGGAAAATGTATAATTGTCTCACCCTCGTGGGATCCGACGTTTTTAGGTAGACACATACAAAGAGGCAAAACCTCAGTAGCAGGGGAAGAGCAGCAGCAGCAACAACAGGGACAACAGTAATATCACAGGTGGGGATATTGGTTGTCAAGTTCTGTACATAAAGTCCTATGTGTTGTCTCTGTACTCTCTGGTCCTATGAGTCAGTAGATAGTGTTTTTATAATCCATCTAAGATTTTGGTTTGATGCTTCGAGGATTTTGTTACTTATGATTTTTAGCAAAGTAATGATGTATATATATTCCTTGAGAAGAGATGGTACATGAAATGTACAATGTGGACCAGTAGGTAAATATAATACTATGGTTCTTGTTTAAAGAGTTTTCCTGAGAATGGATCTCTTTATAAATGGTTTTAATTTTTTAGTGATTTTCAGTAATCCACTGCTAACGATCGCTTCCGCATTAGTTAAATCTTGTTATATTAGTTAATGACGTTTTGTCCGAACAGTGTATCACAAATTAGTGGTATCAGAGCTCTAGGTTCGCTGAGTCTACAGAGTCATAGGATTAAGGTTGTTGAGTTTGTTCTAAGTGTCTTCCAGTTTATCTGATAGTGTCTTCTACTCATATAGGAGAAGAAGAACTTGAAGTTGTCTGGATCACATGATGAACATGTTGTTGAGAGCAGCATTGCTGCACCAGGAGGAGGTGTAAGGGATCAAGCTAGGGAGGAACCCGTGCATGAGATTCCTCAACTTGATCAAGCTGCATTAGAGAATCCAGCTTTCCATACCCTGTTCGGGCAGTTTATGGTGACTATGACGCATATGGCGGATAGGATGCCACCACCTGCACCGAGGGCACCATCCCACAATGAAGGATAAGGAGCCGGAAAGACTTTGAATGACTTCGCCGGGTGGGAGCCACAAACTATGCTGGTACAGTTGACCCAGCTGATGCAGATTTATGGTTGACTGAGCTGGAGAAAGCTTTCAGAATCATGAACATCCCAGAAGATGAGAAGGTGAGGCATGTTGTATACCTTCTAAAGGGGAGTGTTGGTCATTGGTGGACCATTGAGGAAGGCAAAAGACCAGGAGTTGAAGTCGGATGGGATGAATTCAGATGTGAATTTTTTGCTAGATACTTTCCTAAGACGTATCTAGATGAGAAGATCTCTCAATTTGAGAGGTTGAGGCAAGGACAGATGAAAATTAGCGAATATGAAGCTAGGTTCATGGAGCTGTTGCAGTTCTGTCTGCACATGGCATCTTCTGATGAGGAGAGGATTCAGCGTTTCGAAAAGGGGTTGAACGCTGAATTGACCACTCCTGTGTATGCTCTGGAGAACATGGAAAGATTTGCTACTTTTGTGGAGTCCGTGAGGCAGATTGAGAGATCTGTGATCGAGAAGCGACAGACCAGTAATAAGAATGTATATCCTCAGTTTCAAGAACAAAGGTCCAAGAGTTCCAAGAAGCCGAGGTTTTCTGCACTACAACCACCAAGGTTTAATACCCTGATGTAGTGGACATCAAGTAGGGGTAGGGGTCGTAGTTTTCTTCCAAGTAGAGCCCCCAGTACAACATCAACATCAATGACAGGACCACCCAGGCAGAGTTTGGGAAGTTACAACTGCTACCAGTGTGGGAGGTCAGGACACTTGAAGAGAGATTGTCCTGAGAAAGTCAGAACTGTAACTCAACCCCAGAGGCAGAGTCAGCAAGGCTCACATAGGCGACATTTCAGTAATAATGCTAGAGGACGTGGACAACCGTCCCAAGTTGGATCGTCGGCACCCAACAACCAAGAATAGGGTCAACAACAAGCAACGACTAGATTCTATGCCATGAATCAGCCCAAAGTAGTAGTCAACCATCTGGTTGTGACAGGTCATATGGAACTTTTTTATTCTGATATGTCTTCATCCTGCATCATATCTATGTTAATTGATCTGGGTGCTACGCATTCCTTTATCACTCGAGAAGTGATTTATGACTGCAACATGACTGTCAGTCATAGAGAAGATAGTTTGATGCTAGTAACCCCTTTGCTGGAATCTACAGTGTTGCAGGAGGTGTGTTCTCCCTGCACTCTTTCCTTTTCTGAACATTGTATTCAAGTGGATCTTATACCACTTAAGATGCAGGGTTTTGATATAATCCTAGGAATGGACACCTTAGAGAAGTATAAGGTTGTCTTGGATTGCAGTTCCAAGCAGGTTGTGTTCACAGACAATGGTGACACATGGATCTTTCAGGGATATAGAAAGATTCTTCCAACTTGTTTAGTGTCAGCTATGGTAGCTGAGAAGTTGATGAGACAGGGATGTGTTGCATTCTTGGCTCATGTGGTAGATACCACAATGGAGAGCCCTCATCCTTCTGAAGTTCCGATAGTCAGGGAATTTGAAGATGTATTTCCTGAAGAACTTCCAGGTGTTCCTCCGTCCCGAGAGATTGATTTTGAAATTAATCTAATTCCAGGCACGCAACCAATAGCACAAACTCCGTATGGAATGGTGCCTGCTGAGATGGCAGAGCTCAAGAAACAACTGCAAGAGTTGCTTGAGAAAGGATTTATCCGACCTAGTACTTCACCATGGGGTGCTCCGGTCCTCTTTGTAAAGAAGAAAGATGGGTCTATGCGATTATGCATTGACTACAGACAGTTAAATAAAGTAACTATAAAGAACAAGTATCCTCTGCCAAAGATCGATGACTTGTTTGATCAGTTGCGTGGTGCAACTATCATTTCTAAAATAGATCTGAGGTCGGGATACCATCAGTTGCGTATTAAGGAGAGTGATATACCTAAGTCTGCCTTTAGGACAAGGTATGGTCACTATGAGTTCATAGTTATGGCATTTGGACTAACTAATGCACCGGCTGCATTCATGGAACTCATGAATAGAATTTTTCAACCTTTTCTTGATCAGTGTGTAGTCGTCTTCATAGATGACATCTTGATCTATAGTAGAGATGCTCAACAGCATGAGCAACACCTCCGTCAGGCTTTGACCTTGCTAAGAGAGCATAGGTTATATGCTAAATTTAGCAAATGTGAGTTCCGATTACCAGAAGTTTCTTTTCTAGGATACGTAATATCTGCTTCAGGTATTCATGTTGATCCTAAGAAGGTAGAATCTATCCTGCAATGGGAACAGCCAAAGACACCGACAGAGATACGCAGTTTCCTAGGACTAGCAGGATATTATAGGAGGTTCATTAAGAACTTCAGTTCTATAGCTTTACCCCTAACCAAGTTGACCAGGAAGGAGGTTCCTTTTGTCTGGAATGACACGTGTCAACATTCTTTCCAGTTGCTAAAGGAAAGGTTAACTAGTGCACCTGTGTTAGTGTTACCTGAGCAGGGAAAGGGGTATATAGTTTTCTGTGATGCATCTAAGAATGGCTTAGGATGTGTGTTGATGCAGGATAAACAAGTGATTTCTTTTGCTTCTTGACAGCTTAAGAAACACAAGGAGAATTATCTAACACATGATCTAGAACTAGCTGCTGTGGTCCATGCTTTGAAGATCTGGAGACATTATCTCTATGGAGAAACATTCCAGATTTTCATAGACCATAAGAATCTAAAGTATATCTTTTCACAGCCTGAGCTGAACATGAGACAGCGCCGCTGGATGGAATTAATCAAGGACTACGACAGTACAATTGATTATCATCCAGGGAAGGCTAATGTAGTGGTTGATGCACTGAGTAGAAAATCAGCAACACCAGCCTTAGGTAAAACACAGTTAAACTCCTTAGTGTGCTTTAAAAGAGATATGCTTATCTCCTTAAGGCAAGACAATATACAGTTTAAGGTATCATTTTTAGCTGGGCTTTTAGCTAAGATGCAAGTAAAACCTACTCTAAGACAGAAGATTAAGGAAGCACAACAAGCTGATACTGTGATTCAGAAGATCAGGTCAGAGTATGGTAGTGAGAAACAAGATGGTTTCCATGATTCAGATGATCAGGTAGTCTGTTACCATGGTAGGATGGTAGTACCTGATGTTGATAACTTAAGAAAGTTAGTTCTGGAAGAAGCTCATTCTTCAATGTATGTAATGCATCCAGGGAGCATCAAGATGTATCATAACTTAAAATATATGTATTTGTGGCCTGTATTGAAGAAAGATGTAGTTGAGTTTGTTATGCGGTGTCCGGTGTGTCAGCAGGTTAAAGCTGAACATCAGAAACCCGCAGGAACAATGCAACCTCTGCCTATACCACAGTGGAAATGGGATCATGTGACCATGGACTTTGTGGTTGGTTTGCCTAGAACAGCCAAAAGTCATGATTCCATTTGGGTGATAGTTGATAGGTTGACTAAGACAGCACATTTCATTCCTATCAAAACAACCTACACTAATGAGAAGCTTGCAAAGATCTATATAGATGAGATAGTGTGTTTGCATGGGGATCCTGGTACAATTGTTTCTGATAGAGGTCCCCAGTTTACGAGTCGTTTTTGGGAACGACTTCATAAAGCTTTGGGTACACAATTAAGGTTTAGTACAACCTTTCACCCACAGACAGATGGACAATCTGAGAGGACCATACAAACCTTGGAGGACTTGCTTAGGGCATGTGTCCTTCAGTTTGTAGGAAGTTGGGATCTACATCTGAGCTTGATAGAATTTTCTTATAATAATAGCTATCAGCACAATATTGAGATGGCACCATATGAAGCTTTGTATGGTAGACATTGTAGATCTCCTTTATGTTGGTATGAAACAGGGGAGTACCAACTCTTGGGTCATGAGTTAGTGCAGCAAACAACTGAGAAGATTAAAGTAATACAACAACAGTTGAAAGCGGCCCAGGATAGACATAAATCTTATGCTAATAAGCGTTGTAGACCCATAGAATTCCAGGTTGGATACAGAGTATACCTCAAGGTCTCACCTTGGAAAGGTATCCTGAGATTTGGAAAGAAGGGGAAGTTAGCTCCTAGATTTATGGGGCCCTATCCAATCATTGAAAGGATGGGAAAGGTAGCCTATAAGCTGGAGTTACCACTTGAGTTGCATAGATTGCACCCAGTGTTCCATATCTCCATGCTGAGAAAGTGTCATCCTGACACTGAGTTAGTTTTACAACCTGTGGAGGTAGAACTAAATGATGATATGTCTTATGTTGAAGGACATGTGTTGGTTCTTGACAGAAGAATTAAAAAGCTGAAAAAGAAAGACATTTGTCTTGTAAAAGTTCTCTAGCATCACCGTGGCATTGAAGAAGCTACGTGGGAGCTAGAGGAAGAGATGAGGAGGATATATCCTACTCTTTTCTCTTGCTGTTTTCATTGATGATTTCGGGGACAAAATCCTGGTAAGGGGTGGATAACTTGTAACATCCCTGACCTGGGTTATTCTTTAACCCTAGGTGTTTTGTTTCAGAAAGATAATTATATGCTTGATATTATCTTTTGAAAAGTAATTAAGGCTCAAGAGGAACTTATATTTCAATTTCAGTCCATTTTGAACTATGTTGAAAATAATGTTTTACTTGCTTTGGACTAAAGTGCAAATTACCCAAGTTGAGGGGTTAAATAGCAAATTGTGCATGATAATATGTTCCTCATGTGTTGAAGCATCATGGGAATGAAGATGATGCAGAGGTATAGTGAAAGCCCGAGTACCAAGAAAGAGCTGATAAAGCAATGTTTGTGCATTAAGACCTAGTTTTGGTGTAATGTGCAATTTACCCAAAACCTAGTGTTCAATATGAAATTTACCACTTCCAAAAGATCCCTAATACTCTTGGCATCTTGTAGAGGCAAGAAAATGAGAGGTTCATCTCATTTGAGCTACTTTGAAGGAGAGATAATCTTGATATTAAAATAATCAAGATTTAAGCATAATTGAAATAATCCAAAAAATAATTATATTAAATGGATTGCTCTTCAACCAAAATTGTGTGGTTGAAATCCACATATATGGACGTACTTGTTCCTTTCAAAGGCAAAGGAAAGATCTACGTGAGTGGAGAACCCACTCATATTAAGAAACTAAAAAGAATTATCCACTCACTTATGGATAATTACTATTATAAAGGTTATGGTGCTTAATTTCTTTTCCCTTAATTCATGGATAATGGAAGGGAGTTCGGTGGTGATAAAGGTACCTTTGCATGCAAGGAACCAAGGGGGAAGAGGTGGCAACAATTTCGGAATTAAAGGATTGAGATGAGGCATTTTCTCTCTCATTCATTTTCTTATAAAAACACCCTTTACAACTCAAACCAAGGACTTTTTCGAATCCACTTCTTCTCTTTGCTTGCAAAAACGATCAAGGAAGCTAGGAGCAGCAGGAAGACGACCCCCAACCTGTTGGTAAGCTTATTGACCTTTGTTCATCTTGATTTCATGGTGGAAATCACAAATCAATGCATGATTTCTTCTTATCTCGATCCCATCTTCACTTCTAACCATTCCTTTTCACTCAAAAGCTTGAGGAAACGAACCTTGTGGTGTGGAAAAGCTTCTTCCACCATTGTTTACGTGAAGGTCTACGCTTTAAATCTCAATTGGAGGTATGTTATATAACTTCAACCCCTATTCATTGCTATTGATTTCAATTCCTCAATCAATTATGTTCAATTGCTCTTCTTTCAATTCCTTTGATTAATTGATGCAACTACCATGATAATGGCAGTAGATTTCGATGGACTAAGTCTTGATGATGCTGAAATCATCCTTGGTTCACATTACAACAAATTTGAGTTGCAAACGGTTTCAATAGCTTTGGTCCAAACAGTTTCACCAAATAGTTTGGAGACCAAACGGTTTGCAAATCGTTTGGAGGTTTGGATCCCAAACCGTTTAGAAGAGTTGACCATTTTTTTGGGTTGACCGTTTGAGGTCAGGTCCATAGAACATGTTAGATAATGATCCATTTGATCCAATTGATTAATTCAATATATGGACAACCCTCCAATTAGAAACCCTAATCGGTTAAATGTTGAAATTGCAACTGTTTGACTTAATGTTTTGGATTGATTAACCCAAACAGTCTCAAGACCATTTGGAGGTCACCCCAAATGGTCTCAAGACCGTTTGGAGGTCAACCAAGACCGTTTGGAGGTCTAGGGTTGAGTATGGTTGAGTAATTGAAGAGTTAGAGATACCGAATCGAAATGCAATCAATAGTTCTATTGATGATCAATCCAATGATTTAAACCCTAATTGGATTTCACAACTTTTTAATGAATGATGATGCAAACGGTCTCAAGACCATTTGGAGGTCATACAAATGACCTCAAGACCGTTTAGAGGTCATCTAAACGACCTCAAGACCGTTTGAGGTCAGGTCATATTATAATTTGATGGTGGATCATTGATTTCAATTGGATTAGTTCCAAAATGTTAACCATTGATGGTTCCTCGATTTCAAAACCCTAATTGAAGGAGTCTTGATTATAAATCCTAGTTCAATTGGGTTCAAAACCCTAATTGATGGTCCAATTGAAGGATGGTTCAATAGTTCAATTGATGAATGAATCAAGGAGTCAACTGATAGGCGGTTCATTGATGGAAACCTTGAATTGGTTAAGTGTTGAAAGACCTTTTTGGTCCATTCGGTTTTGAGAGGGTTTGGACCCAAATGGTCTTGAGACCGTTTGGGTCCAAACGGTCTCAAGACCATTTGGGTCCAAACAGTCTCAAACCGTTTGGAGACCCAAGCCCAATCGGTTTCAACATCTTTCTTGCTTAAACGGTTTCAAGGGCACTTTGCCTAAATGGTTTCAAACCGTTTGAACTCTGAGAATCCAAGACTCTTTAAGGTCTAAATAAGCAAGACCGTTTGAGGTTCAACATGGTTAATCCATTTGGACATATAATATAATTGAAGATTCAATTGGTCAATTCATTTGAATACTCATGTGATTGAAGGTTCAATTGATCAAATCTTCTGGACATCCTAGAAGAGGATGAGAGAGAGAGATTTATACATGTAAGATAATCATGTAGCAATCAAGCCTAACACATTCAAAATAAGTGTGATATACAATTTAGGGTATGATCCTTGATAAAGAGATCATGAAACCCTAATTGAGTTGATTGATGAACTCAAACCCTAATTTAGGGCAATTCTGAGTGAAACCCTAACCTAGGAGGATAATGTGGTATGAATTTAGGGTAATGACATGAGTAACCCTAATTCAGGGTATTTTGATGTCAAACCCTAAATGGGATGAATAGTAAACCCTAATTGTGGGTTATTGAATATAAAACCCTAATCTAGGGTGATGTGATGTGAATAGTAAACCCTAATTCTAAATAGGGTGAAGGTGTATGAAACCCTAATACTGGATTATACTTGAATAGCATGAACTCTAATCTTGGACGATGAAATGATGAATCATTGGTCCTAATTCATCAAAGGGGATGTATAACCCCTGATTGAAATGAAATGGGAAACCCTAACCCTGGTACGGGAATAGTGGTGTTACCCTTGAATAGCATGGAATTGAAATATGATTGATATATCTGTTATCACCTGTACTAACCATGTAGGTATCATGAGATGATGGACATAGCCAGGTATGAGCTATGATGTTTTATTTATTAAAATTGTTATTGGGCCTTATGTGCCATAATATACCTTGTTGCCTAGTAAGAGGTAATAAGAGAGTTAATGGGCCTTAAGTGCCACAAGAGATGCTTGTGTAGCAAGTGTCATGTTTACCTTGGTCAAATGACCTGAAGGTGATAGTTACCTGGAAAAGTGGTAACAGTGCTCAGTGATGAGCTGAGGGTTTGAATACCCAGAACCATATGTTTATGACATTGAGTTTGAAATGAGGGACTGAGATCCCAATGTTTTAAAGACTGAGAAGTAGCTGATGAAAACAGTACATCTTTCTTTATAGCATTTGTCCTAATAATTTATGTTTGAAAACTTGACTGATGCTAAAAAAATATGATAATGTACTTAATTAATCAAGTGAAAGCTGTTCATGTAGTGCTCTGACCATAGATCCATCATCGTCAGTAACTGGTGATGGTGAAATAGGCTTTCTTACGAGATCTCTTGGAGTTCACATATTTTGAATATGTGGGGGTCAATTGGCAAAAATATCCGTACGTCCTAATGAGGGAATTGATGGAAGGTAAACATTAAACCTATCAATCCTTCATTATATGTTTCCGGGATGGATGTATCACGAATCTCCCGATGATGTTAATGTCGGATCGATGGAGGTAAACATGAAATCTCTCGATTGTGAAGAGAGTACAACCGCCCCTATAACTCTATAGCGAGATGCCACTATACCCTGGCAAGCTATGTAGCAGAGACACAAGATGTCCTGCATGTGATCTCGCACTGACTGAGATGTGGGAAGTCATGGAAGCCGGCTCTTCCATTGACTTTGTATGGTACCGGTTTTGACTTTGCAGTGGTCGGTTGGAGTATGAGCGGTATACCTCATCTCCTCAGAGCTGAAGTATGTTTGTAAAATGTAATCAACCGTGTAGCGTATTTGCATAACATTGAAATACGAGAACCACTGGTTGATGTTATCTTGCTTAGCATGTCCTTGATACATAAATGCTACTTATGTTCTTTAATTCCATATTGAATAAGAGAAATGCTTCGTTGTCAAGTTATAACTGAAATACTTGAATAGGATCGTTGCTCTAACCTGCATAGATAATGATTTATCTGCTAATGAAATATAAGATTCCACTATTTAGTTTATTTTTATTAAACTGCTATAATAATGTTTACGGCGGAGAGTTATATCTCTCGCTGGGGCAATTGTATAATTGTCTCACCCCCGTGGGATCCAACGTTTTTAGGTAGACGCAGACAAAGAGGCTGAACCTCTGTAGCAGGGGAAGAGAAGCAACATCAACATCAACAACAGGGACAACAGTAATATCCCAAGTGGGGATACTGGTTGTCAAGTTCTATACATAAAGTCCTATGTGTCGTCTCTGTACTCTCTGGTCCTAGGAGTTAGTAGATAGTGTTTTTATAATCAATCTGAGATTTTAGTTTGATTCTTCGAGGATTTTGTTACTTATGCTTTTGAGCAAAGTAATGATGTATATATATTCCTCGAGAAGAGATGGTACATGAAATGTACAATGTGGACCAGTAGGTAAATATAAAACTATGGTTCTTGTTTAAAGAGTTTTCCTGAGAATGGATCTCTTTATAAATGGTTTTAATTTTTTAGTGATTTTTAGTAATCCACTGCTAACGATCGCTTCCGCATTAGTTAAATCTTGTTATATTAGTTAATGACGTTTTGTCCGAACGGTGTATCATAGTCACACACAAAGGATTTAACCTAGAAGAGGAGTTTATCCACAAACGATGTTTCGATTGATTACTAAAGGAGTTTAGTGTTCAATTAAACACTCAATCAATTGATAGCTCAATATCATAGTGTTCATGGTGTTGGACCGATTCATTAGAGTATCAGATTGATTGAAACTGCAATTGACTAATTTTGCACAGTCTGCACTCCCAACCGATCAGCTCATGTAATGAACTGATCGGTTCAGGTTGGTGAACCGATCGGCTCATGTGATGAACCAATCGGCTCAGGACAGGATGAACCGACCGGTTCAAGGGTTGAACCGATCGGCTCAACTGGTCCAACCGAGCGAGTTGGGAAAGTCAGGTTGGCAAGAAATTTCTCTTCGTTTCACTTGTCCAATTTGATTGGAACAAGGATTGGTATTTGGATCAATCTGAAACAAAAGAGGAAAAGTCAATCGGGAATTGACCAGGGCAGTGAACCGATCATTTCAGAAGTGAACCGATATATATAGGGGTATTGGGGGCTTCTCAAAGTACAACTCAGAACACCAGTTGCTCTGTAAAGTTGTCGTTCTCTCTATTTGTGGTAACCAAGAGAGCCCAAGCAAGTGCTACCCGATAAGGGAGGCACAACAAGGGAAAGACAACTACAGAAAAGTGACTGGTGGCAGGAGAGTTTGTCGGTGACTAGTACGCCGACAGGAGGGTGTGACTGCTTCCAGTGCCTTGTGTGACAAGGCGATCAGAGTTCCAGGTGGTCCGTGTGGACTACTTCAGAGGCGCGAGACTTCTACTGCTTGGAGGACAACTTTCAATCTTGACAATCCCGGTGAGACCAAGAGCTGCACAGACACCGTCCAAGACTAGAGGTGAAGACCGTGCAAGCCGCGAGGGTAACGTCGCCGAGCAAGCCTCGGGACAAGGTATGTCTCTAAAAACCATCCTTCCTAATGTATAGACGTTGATGCGATTTGTTTATTCTGGGTTTGGAGAGAAGATTTTTTTTGTTTCCGCTGCCTTCTCTGTCTCCCCTAAAACCCAACAGTCAATCCATGGAATTTAGTAATTCATTCAAAATAGGATAAAATAAGATAAATTTGATGCATACAATGATTATAGGCTAAAGGAATTGAATCATGCCATTATAGACACAAAGATGGCAAACGAACGCATAAAACAAGTACAAAATTAGCCTATAAATGTGACTCAAAAACCCTGCATCAAACTACCCTAAGCTTGAATCTTGCTCGTCCTCGAGCAACAAAACTATAAAATCTGATTGAGAAGGTCAACTAAAGAACATAATCACATAAATGATAACTCAGTATGATTCCCACCTGCAATACACATACCGGCCCTTACCAACCACGGAACGATATCTACCCTTTAGGCAAAAATAATCATTCATGATAGATGTTCATCCCAAGATCATGAACACTATCAAATAAAGCAGTTAATATAAGACAATCCTCTAGTTCAGGCTTGGTGCATCTTGTGATCTCCTATCTATGTTGCTCATTTTCCTAACTACCATCTAAATGGAAGCAGATCTCCTTATATACATGAATGAGGAGAAAATCATGGGTAGCCTACCGCTTAGAGCAACGAGTGGATGAAATAGGCGGCTATGGAAGAAATGGAATCACATTAAAGTCAATCATGCAATACAAAAATGATTAACCTATGGTGATGCAAAATGCAGATGATAATGCTCCTAATGCTAACATTTTTGGTGAAATGATGCATGCACTATCATTCCGTCTCAAGGTGAGATGGAATATCTAAGAAAGCTACACCATGTGCTTATTCTTCTTGATATGCATGTGAAAACATGTTCCTTTCTCCCTCTTATTCATACTTACTTTTCAATCTTATTTTTTTCACTTTTTTTAAAGCCCTCATTTTCATAAATGACAATGGATTATTTGCCAGGCTTCCTTCTTTTTACATAACATGTACACTTGATGCATTCTCTTCTAAAATTTTCTGAGGGTATGGAACAAATTTACCACCTTTAATGTTTTTAGAAGAAAATAAGATACATGTTGTGCTATATGATCAAAAGCTGCGAATGCAACTACATAATGACAGTTATGCAACTCTATGACATGCACCTAAGGATGAAGTGCATGTATACTACTCTATCTATTTTTTCATTTCATGCAAAAATATGCAAGAAAAACTATAATGCAAGACCTATCTACATGGGATGCAATCAAAGAGTGAAAGACAGTAATGTGCTCCTAGTTCTTATGGTGGAGTGGAAATGAAATTGCGGTGGATCAGAGCACAAGAATAATTGATAGAACCTTCAGAAAGAATTATATGTCCCTCCTTACTGACTTGTGTATCAATTAATCAAAGGATTTCTCTCTCTCACTTCAAATTAAAGTCACCTTATCGTTTGGTTGGTTTAGGCTCAAACATCCATGTCAACCTCTTCTCGTGAACCATAAGGATAAACAATCATGTTCATATGTTTTAAAGTTGACCTACCCAATCAGATTCACAAGTGATGTCCTCCAGTTCTCACAAGACAAGCTTACAATTTCTTAAAGATTTTTCATTAAAATTCATTCTCTCACAAACCCCCAAGTGAAAACATTGAGATGACAAGCAATTACATTAGACTCCACTAATTACACTAGATAGATAGTGGATCCTAGAAAAAAGTAAATCTAGAAATTAAGACAGTGAAGATAACGAAAGATGAAAATTGCAAAAGAAAAACAAAAGATGAAATAAAATAGAGAAAAACTAGATAGATGATGTTCCAGCACCCCCCTAAGCTTGAATTCAACTATGGCCTCATAGTCAAAATCTAGACTTAAGAGGTGGAACAACGATACCCCTCTATTGCTCTGGTGGTGGGTGTGGCAAGTACTAGTATTTGCTGGGATCCCAAGTAGGATAATGCCCCTGAAACACATAGGCCATGTTGCCCTCGAATCCCAGGTCTTTGATTTGCTTCTTGTCGGTGCGCTGATACCATCGATGGGTATGTCGATAGTATCGAAACTTGTGTATGCTCTATCCTTGTGAGGTGTTGGCACTGCTCTCCCCTGATGGTGTGTCGATACCATCGACCAGGGTGTCGATAGTATCGACATTGCTGAGAAGAAGCGTTCTAAAAATCTCCAGACATCTCGTGACCATCGATGAACTGGTTGCGACTATCGACATTCTTTTTGTCTTGAACTTCTTTTTTCTTGCTCCATTGTCGATACTATCGATGAGGTCGTCGATAGTATCGACAGAGTGAAATTTCTGTAGCTGCTTCGCTGTTCAAAACTCGATACCAGTGACACATGTGTCAATGGTATCAACATCATTCCAGTCCTGCACACTCAACAAACACATCAGGTTATCATTTTTATAAACTAAGTACAAAATTAATGAAAACTACTTAGGAAAATGAAAAATAAAGAAATTAAACATGCACTCTACCAAGGTTGGGTTGCCTCCCAATAAGCGCCCTTCTTTAAAGTCTTTGGCTAGACATAAGGATACCTTTAGCCTGGGTGGTCAAGGGATGTCTCTAATGATTCATTTACAATTTGAATTCAACTCTATCATCACCAATCCCAAGTGTCAAATACCCTCACCCAATGGCAGTGATTACATCAGCCGTAGCTTGGAACGACCTTCCCAATAGCATCTCACATCCTTCCAGTTCATGCATGTCCATGACCACAAAGTCAATAGGGAAGATGAATTTGTCGGCATTGACTAGCACGTCCTCACATATACCTTGTGGCTTCATAATGGATCCATCCACCAACTGAATTGTCATTGAAGTTTGTGTTGGCTTCTTCAATCCCAACTTTTGAAAAGTGGCAAGTGGCATAAGATTAATGCCTGCCCCTGAGTCACATTGTGCTTGTGGAAAATGTTGGCCACCTATGATGCATGGGATGTAGAAACATCCTGGATCTTTCCTCTTCTTTGGTAGCCTTCCTTGGCTTATAGAACTCACTATTTCATCAACACACACAACATTTGTATCTTTGATCTGCCATTTCTTATTGATGATGTATTTCACGAATCTGCCATATGAAGGAATTTTCTCTATAGCCACCACTAATGGAATGTTAATGTGGAGCTTCCGGAAGATCTCAAGAAATTTCTTGAAGTGCCTGTGCTCTTTCCTCGGCTTCAGACTATCCGGGAATGGCACGCTTGGGTCATTTATACGCTTGTTTGGTGGAATATATGAAACTTTAGGGGTCTCCTCCCCTAAGCTTGTTTCAATGCCACCTTCTAAGATAGGATTTGGCACATCATCCGTGGATGGCATAACTTGTGGCTACTTCTCCTTATTGATAGTGGCTGCTCCACTATGAAGTAAAGCTTTCACCTGCTCTTCCAGTATAGGAGTCTCTTCAAAAATCTGAGATGTGGGCATGACAGTGGTGGAATCTTGGAGTGATTTGACTAGTGTCCTACATCCTCCTGGAAATCCATACAAACTACGAGGGTACGGAACTTTGGGTTTATCCTCGAAGTCGATATGCATAATACTCTACTCATGTGTCTCCTCAATAGGAAGCTCTGGCCCCTTTTTGACTGATATATATTTAACCTGTTGATGTGGTTGAGCGAGCTCTGCATTCCCAGCTGGTTTTTGTTGAGTGATTTGCTTCATGGCAGCCACCTCAGTTGCAATTTGGGTTATGGTCATCTCTAGCGTCCTCAGTTGTACACCATGGCTCTGTAGACTCTACCTGAATAGATTCATAAACTCTCCTTGTGACTTAAGTTGCTTGTTGAATGTGCTCATCAATTCTTGGTTTTGCTTCACCACCTGGCTGAGTAATTCATTGTTCTTTTCCTCTAGGCTAGGTTGCGGCTTCTGGTCTGGATCCTATAGAAAATTGTTTGGATCCTTCCACGAGAATTTCTTGTCTTTCCTCCACGCATAGTCATTTCTCTTGTAGCCCTGTTGTTGGCACATGAACCTTGCTTGTGCCTCATCATCAGACCCATCATCATATTTTTCTAGAAGTCTCTTCTCTATCAAGTCCGTCTTCTCATTTAATTCTTTAATTGCCTTGGCATCCCCTGCAACTTTGACTTGTTCTGGTGCGTCTCTTTCATCCCAAGATTGCTTCTTAGCCATATTCTTTAAAATCTCTCAACACTTGGAACCTTTGTTGTTTAGAAAGAAACCTATTCCAACTGAGTCTAGATTACTCCTATCATGTTCGTTAAGAGCAAAATAAAAGATCTTCACTTGGGTTTATAAATCCAGCCCATGATGTGGGCATTTCCGCATCATGATATTGAAATGCTCCCATGTCTCTTAGTATGTCTCGCCAGCCTACTGTTTGAAATTGTGGATCCTCCTCACGAGATCATTTATCTTTTCAGGTGGAAAATACCTTTCAAAGAACACCTCAATCATCATATCCCATGATTCGACATATTCATCATCCAAATTGTAGAGCCACTCCCTTTCGTTTCCTGCTAGAGAAGATGGAAATAATTTCAAATAAATGGCCTCCTATGGGAACCTATCCACCTTCATCATATCATAGTTCTCCACAAATGTGCTGATGTGGGCCACTAGATCCTCATTTTTGAGTCAATGGAATGTCTGTGACTTGACCAATTGAATAAGCCATGGGTCAATCTTGTAACTGGGTATGTTGATAGCTTGTTTCTCGATTGGCCCCTTTTGCGCAGAGGAAGAAGAAGCTTTAATCTTCTCCCAGATAGTTTTCTCCTCTTCCATTGTGAAAGCCTTGAGTTCCTATTAAATTTCCTCGGGTGGTGTATTTATCAGTTCATCTTCTTCACCCGATGGCAGAATCTCGGGTGTCGATTGTGCGTAGTCCGTACTACGTGTCCTCACCATGCACTAGTACCTTAAATATGAAGAATAAAATAATTACAATGCTAGAGTGAATAGAGAATCTGAAAGATAGATAATTAAGTTCAAAAATTAAAATTGCAATAAAAAAAGTGGCCTAGAATGGCCGCTTGCAGCACTCGTAGTGCTGAAATTTGTCGTCTCCCCGACAACGGCACCAAAAACTTGACACGCTTGAGCCGTGCGTTAAATGCAAGTGCACGTATCGAAGTAATATAGGCCTTGTGAGGCCCAAGTCGAACTCAGGGAAATGTAAATTTTAGTAGACTACTACTAACTGGTCGCGATCAGCTAGACCGATTGGAAAAGTTGATTGTTGGTTTTGAAACAAAATAAAAATAAAACAAAGAGAAAACAAAAGTGAGTGATGATTAAATGTTTAGTTTAATCAAATGGAATGGGAATCTTAGGGTTACGGTTTCACCACGAGGTCTCGCTGCATGCAATTCTACACAACTATCATAATTCGTGCCTTATCCCTGATTATGGCATGTAGTTAAAATTGCTTACTTCCGCAATATAATTCACTACCTAGTTCTAGGTCAGTTCCATGCCAGTAGTTACTTATACCCTAGATCTAAGTGCTTTAATAAATTCTCTGGGAATCCATCATTAACCGTACATTACCTTGTCTAAAGAATTTATTGGTTAATGTGTTAATCGTGCCTTTTCAACCACTAATCCTCCGTCAAGAGCAATTAACAGTATTAGAAATCAACTATGGTGATCAAGCATAGAAAATTGTGATAGAAGCACGATAACATACCAGGGAGAATTGAGACAAATTATGATAATTAATGGAAAATTGTCATACATCGATTCCCCGGGCTACTCCCGGTCCTAAGGATAATGGGGATTAGCCCCGCATGTTCATCTCAACGATACACATGGAGATGAAAGAAGAAAACATGGGGAAACAAATAAGAATATGATGTAACCTCTGAAACGGAGAAGATCCGGATGATCCTTGGTGTGAGATGCACATTATGTAGCCTTCCGGTGGTAGAATTGTTCGTCTTCTGCTCTAGAATCATCTGGGGAGTCGATCTGGGCTTCGTTCTTCACTCTCCTCTCCTTCGGGACTTGTGCGGTGGTATAGAACGACCTCCTTCACTTTGGGCCGCCTTTTCTTAGGTATAGGTACCACTTACGGCCGCTAAAAGATCGCAGTCGTTCGATCATGGCAATTCTAAATGAAATCATGATCCGACGGCGTCGATACCATCGATGGGGTGTCAATGCTATCGACACCTTAGGGTGCACATCCATCGCTTCAAAATGAGATCAACCTGTTGACTTCTCGATATTATCGACCAGATCATCAATAGTATCGACATGCTCGAGACCATCGATAGTGTGGTCGATGGTATCGAACTGGATGCTTTCCCTCCACCTTGGTTACTATTGCCATGTTGATAGTATCGACGGACCTGACGATGGTATCGACAGGTTATGGAATATAAAGTACCTGAAACAGAGAGAAAAAAACAAGTCAATCCATGGAATTTAGTAATTCATTCAAAATAGGATAAAATAAGATAAATTTGATGCATACAATGATTATAGGCTAAAGGAATTGAATCATGCCATTATAGTCACAAACAAGACAAACGAACGCATAAAACAAGTACAAAATTAACCTATAAATGTGATTCAAAAACCATGCATCAATGGTATCGACACCTTAGGGTGCACTTCCTTCACTTCAAAATGAGATCAACCTATTGACTTCTCGGTACTATCGACCAGATCGTCGATAGTATCGACGTGCTCGAGACCATCGACAGTTTGGCCGATGGTATCGACCTGGATGCTTTCCCTCCACCTTGATTACTGTTGCCATGTCGATAGTATCGACGGACCTGTCGATGGTATCAACAGGTTCTGGAATATAAATTACCTGAAACAAAGAGAAAAACACAAGTCAATCCATGGAATTTAGTAATTCATTCAAAATAGGATAAAATAAGATAAATTTGATTCATACAATGATTATAGGCTAAAGGAATTGAATCATGCCGTTATAGTCACAAAGATGACAAACGAACGCATAAAACAAGTACAAAATTAGCCTATAAATGTGACTCAAAAACCCTGCATCATTAAATAAAATAAGCCACTTTCAAAATCCCAATGGGAAACAATTGCGTAGTGGACTGACAACCTTTGATTCAAAGGTTGGAACCACTCTACAGTAAAGTGTCTTCCTTGTTTCCTCCTCCTTCTTTGCTTTAAGTTTTCAATTTAATTTTAAAGTTCCAAATCTCTATTCACCCCCCTCTAGATCTTTCAATTGGTATCAAAGCAAGTATTCAAGGAGTCTTAACCGGTCTTGAATGGGGGATGGTGTACTTCACAACCTCAACCTTAAAGGAACGTAAGTGAGCTGGCCACCACCTTTTGATGGAAGCAACTATACTTATTGGAAAAAAAGGATGCAATTTTACTTCCAACAAATAAGCATGGACCTTTGGAGGATGGTGTCCTTGACCTCTGATCCTAGAATAAAGTTTGCAACATGGAATCCCAAAATGGTAAAGCAAGTTTAATTGAATGCAAAAGAGGTAAGAATTTTATATTTTTCTATTTCCGTTGGTGATTTTAATAGGATATCTTCATGTGAAACTTCTTATGAAATATGGCATAAACATTCAATTACACATAAAGGTACAACTCAAGTTAAGAATACCCAGATTAACATTCTTAAACAAAAGTTTGAACAATTCTTCTTGCAACCTAATGAGTCTATTAGTGAAATGTATGCAAGGTTTTCTTCTATTGTTAACAACTTGAGTGTCTTGGGTAAGTATACAAGTAAGGAAGATCAAGTGTTCAAGATTCTTAGATCCTGGCCTCAAATATACAAGTAAAAGATGACGACCATTGAAGAAGCCAACGATCTTACCACGTTGAGAATGGAGCAACTCATCGGCGACATGGATTATTATCGCACAAGAAAATTCACTAGGAATATAATTCCTAGAGTTTACCAAAACTAAAGTGAAATAATGCCACTCACAAGCGGACAGATCTTATCATAGTATAGTTGAGGATAAAATCCCAAGGGACAATTTTTTTAAGAATTATCTAATCAAAGTAACAAGAACTAGTATTTATCACAAAAGTTGGGATTGGTTTTATTAATCTAAGTTGCAGGAATAGAAAGAGCTAAATTAAGGTTCTAGTTATCAATGGATGGAAATACTAGGGTGGAACTGGGATTCACCACCATTACTTGAAATTGTGCAATGACTCAAATCCAAACATGTATGAAGATATAATTAATGTTATGCAAGTTTCTCCTTTCGACGTTAGAAACTTGCATGAGTAGATATCCCTATAATCTCAATGTCTCATTAGTTACGGATCCTCTATCCAGTACTCTGGAGACTTTCCGTCAGAAGTTCTCGTTAGGGTGTCAACTAAAGAAAATTTGTATTCAAATCTTAAAATTTGAATTTCTTGCAGTAAAAGATTATAATAAATCACGTAAAGTGGGTGATCAATCCACAAAACATGCGATAAGCTATGAATTATATGAGTTCATACAAGAATTAGAACATGAATGAAATTGCAAGAAATGGGTAGTGGGGCTAGTCCCCACACCCTAGTGAAAAGACTACTCCCTCGACATTGAGAGATTAATATCACAAGAAGATGAAGAGGACATGAGCATGGTCATGATCGTGGTAGAAGCGGCTCGGCGTGGTGTGATATGATTGACTTCCTTCCTTCTTTCTCCTCCAGGAACTA
This sequence comes from Alisma plantago-aquatica, assembly GCA_963693085.1. NCBI lineage: Eukaryota > Viridiplantae > Streptophyta > Magnoliopsida > Alismatales > Alismataceae > Alisma > Alisma plantago-aquatica. Next base: position 1,129,590,990 of record OY856410.1, read on the forward strand.
ACCTTGGCTTACAGTGGAAGCACGTGGAGGAATAAAAGCTTGGGGAAGAGATTGATTGCCTTAGAGAAGGAGATCGAGAACTTTCTGAGCTACGGATGAAGGAAATCTGTTGATCTATGCTTGGGGTCGATAGGTTTCGACCAACTAGGTCGATAGGATTATCTTGGTCAATAAGCAACGTCCTTGCTCTGATCTCAGCGGCAATGTTTCAACATTTTTGTATCCAGAAAATCTAAGATCAGTTGTATGACTTTGTTAGGGGTCTATTTATAGGGTTGAGGATGTCAACCTCTTTCTTTCCCTCAGTGTCCACCATTAGTGTTGGTCGACAGATATATTGAACTTGAGGGTTGATGATTTTTGGACTTCTAGTTGTCAGTCTGTCAGTCGATGAGACTGTCGACCTTGTGGGTTGACAAGGCTGTCAAGTAGTTGTGGTCGTCAATTAGCGTGTTGATAGGATTGTCGACCGATTGTTGATTTTTTTGTCAGCTGTTGCTCGATGACATTGTCGAGGAGAGGGGTCGACAGGGATGTCGACCTTGATCATTAATGAGTCTGGGTGTTGTTCTGCATGGATGTCAACCAAAGGGGGTGATATCGCTGTCGAGCATTGAGTGTGTTGAGTAGGGAGGTCAACAAGGCAGTCAACCTCTTGTATGTCTTGGTTTCTTTGTTGATTGGCATGTCAATCGACAGGTTGAAATTGGTCTCGGACACAAAATATGTGTATCGATGTGCCTTCTGAAAGTTCTCAAAATCTAATTTTCTCCGGGGCGCTATCCCTCACCCCACAAGTGATAAAATTTGAAACATGCAAAGGGAGTCAAGAAAAGTATAAAATTCCTACAAATTAACATAAAAATCTAAGTAGATCAAAATAAAGCTATTATAATGAAAACTATGCTATATGAATGCTAAACTAGACTGAAAATGCATCTAAAATGGGATGAATATACATTCATCAATTGGCTATCTAGAAACTCATGAAGTTACTCTTGAAGAAGAACTAAGATTGGAGTTGGAACTTCAAAAGGGAAGAAAGAAGGGCATAGAATTTAAAGCGTCAACCAAAGCACAAGTCATCACTCAAGAAAGTGATGAGACAAGTGGAGAGAAAAATGAAGAGTATCATTGTAAATGGTAAGCAATATAGAAGATTTAAATCTAACAAAAATTCTTGTGTTTCTTCCTCCTATTCCCTTATGTGCTTTGAATGTGGCAAGAAGGGACATTTAAAAAATGAGTCTCCTAAAGTCAAGAAGGGAAAGAAATCCTCTCTCAAGAAGAAAGAAAAGGCCTACAAAGCAACTTGGGATGATTCAAGTGACGATAGCAAGAGTGAAGAAGAAGAATTACAATGTCTCATGACTAAAGAAGACAAGGTAAGTTGTTTCATTTCAACAACCAATGAAGACAAAAATGAGGTAAATCTTTTTGATTTATCTAAAGAAGAGCTAGTCACTAGTATTGAAGAACTACATAATAAGTATGATGATTGTAAAAGGAAATTAAGGAAGCTTACAAAAACTAATGATGATTTGTATGCTAAATTGAATGATCTTAATTTTGAAAAAGAAAGCCTTCTGTTTGAAAAAGATACTTTGAGTTCGTCTATTAATGATTACAATATCAAGTTACTTGCTCTAGAAACCAACAATAATCTTCTTTCTAAAGAAAAGGCTGAATTGCTTGCTAAGATAAATAATTATCAAACTCAATGTATTTTATGTTCTCATTCAAATTATGATATCATCGTTATAGAAAGAGTTTCCTTGCTTTCAAGTTTAGATCAATGAAAATTAGATATTTCAAAGAAAATTGATGAAATTACTAAGTTACAAAAACATGTTGATAGTCTAAAGAGCAATAATATTCTTGACAAAAATCTTAGAAAACTCTATTGTACAAATTGGAAGACGAGCTCTAGGCTATGTACCTAAAGAGAAATTTTTTCAAAAGCCTAGAACAATAAAAACACAAAAACCCAAATCAAATATCATGTATGTTCACAAAGACAATCTAGCACATAACCAAAATGCTAAGAAGAGAAATGTGATTGATTTTATTAGCTGTCACTATTGTCAACGTCTTGGGCACTATTCATTTTCTTTTCCATAAAATAAAAAGAAAAATGTTGACTTGGTTTGGGTTCCAAAACCCCCAAATTGAAACTATTGGATATTTTAGTTGAGATTTGACCTAAACTTCATTTTGATATTCATAATGTATTATCTCAACTAAAATCAATTTTAACTTGTATATTCTTATATGTTTAGATAGCTTAATTGTGTTATCCAAAAATAATAGCATGATTTGTTTACATTAGAAATGGTGAACATACTAAAAATGCATAGAACTTCTTCTTGGTCGAAGAAGATCTCAACCAAGATCTCTTTCAGTTGATGAAAAGCTCAATCGAAGGTAGTTCAGTCAAAATTTCTTTTACTGGAAAATGTTCCCGATTGACAAATAGTTCGATTGAGAATTCTTATGGTCGAAGAATAGTTTGACCGAAGATAGTTCTATCAAATTCATTTATTGATAATAATATCATCCTATTGCAATTACCTTTGGTGACTCAAATCTGTAATGGACTCTTCATATTAGATTATTAGAAATATATGAATGATCCTAACCATAAGAATCATTATATGGGGACCAAAACTTTCATACTTTGCAGGTTTGGATGTTCTATAGAAATTTCTCTAACAAGCATATGACCAGAAATAAGAAGATTTTCATACACTTGGAGAAAAAGTAAATTATTGGTCAAATTTGGGGAAATTTCTAAAGGTAAAACTATTGGCATAGGTGATGTTGGTACAATTTTTTTTAAATGTACTATTTGTAAAAGAACTACATTATAAGTACTATGACAATGGTTATGATTCATATAAAAATTTTAAAGTTGTTGATAAAGCAAAAATGATTGTAAGCCTCTTAACTCTGTGAACATTATTTGCAAACAATGAATTGTTTATGGAATAAAAAGATTGTTCATACGAGAAACTTTCTTAGAATATAATCATTACCTAAATTGTTGTGATAAATCTGAAATTTTTGATATTCTAGGCAAGAAAAAGTAATATTTCTTTTCAAAACTAAAAATTTGCTCATTAGAACTGATTTACATAAAATTTATTTGGCTCTATGTGAATTCTATCTTTAACAAAAGATGGTAAAGAAAAATTTGATCTTAAGTCACCAAAAGACATTATCTAGAAATATTCAACATTCGCAAAGCATCTATGATTTATAAGTCTACATAAATGATGACTATACACAACATGACTTAGTCATACCATAAAAGAGTTGATTATTGGACAAGTGCTATATGAGCATCCAGGAACAATGAATAAAATTTAGTTCCTAGGCCTAAAGGCAAAACATTCATTGGAACTATATGAGCATGATGAAGTAAAGTTAGGATATATTGAGAAGACATAGATTTTGATATAACTTATGCATTAATGGCTAAGACTTGAGGTCATTTATCTCTAGCCACTCATATAGACATCATACTCTTCAAATGGATGTAAGAATTGTTTCCTAAATAGAAACATAAGAGAAGATAACTATGTTGTTTAAACCCATGATTTGAAATATGATTAAGTATACATAAAGCTGATTATGATAATATTGAAGAAGTTTTATATCTTGATTATACTAGATAAGCTGTAGATTTTGAAATTTTGTAGAACTGCCTCTCGTCCGACAAGGAGTTTGACCAAGGAGCGCCCCGGTCGAAGTCATGGTCAACTGAAAATAAACCTGATAGAAATGCTTATTTGTAAATAAAATCATTCACTTACACCCAAAATTGGTATATTAAATCTATAATTTGCTCATCATGTTAAATATTTAGAATAAGAGAAATGTTTAAACCAAAATAGTGAAATAAACAAGATCGCTTAGAAAAATTGACTCATATTCTTACTAAATCAATTGATTTTAAAAATTATTACAATTTGAAATAACTTAGATTTGTATGCTCACTTTTGTTATGAGATTAAGGGGGAGCTCACAAAAATTCTTGGATATAATGTGTATATTTTTTTTATTTTTCTCTTAATTGGATTCTCTGCAATGATTTGGGCATAACATACCTTATATTTGGTTAGAGATACATTTATTGATTCCATTATGAGACTAAAGGAATCTTATATCATTTCAGGGCTTAACATCCATTGTAAATGATTAAAAAATTAATATAAAAATACATTTATTGATCCCACCATGAGACTAAAGGAATCTCATATCATTTTAGGGCTAAACATCCCTTGCAAATGGTTGGGAGATTAATATTGGTTTTTGAATTGTGGCTAAATTTGACATTCTTTTTGACGTAAACAATTAAGGGGGAGTAATAAATTAAGGTGGAGTCTTATTGACTTACACATATGATTATCTTTTTGAAATGACAGGGGGGAATAGAATAAAGCAAAATGAAGTAAAATATTCTCATGAGTTTCATGATCTCTTGGCTTGACATTAACTGCTGATAAATTGCCTTAAGAGATGGATATCATGTTCCATATCTCTTTAAGTATATTAGCATACATTTTATGAGATCAAAGAACCTATACGTCTCAGTTATATTACATGTATGAAACACATTTCATTTCGAAATATTTTGCTTATATTTTAGAAATGTTGGTCATCTTCAAAAAGGGGAAGATTGTTGGCTAAATTTGATATTACCATACCCTTTGTTTTGATGATGACAAACATTTCATTTTTGTGGATCTAACATGCTGCTTTAGTATTTCAGGGTTCAAGAAAATGAGGAGATTATACTAAGTGTATAGTTGAAGATCAATGAGCTTAGAGTGTGGACATTAGAGTGTGGAACCACACCAAATCCGGCCTATATTCGACCAAGACAGCCTACCTCAAACTGATGGAAGGAAGGTGTCGACCTACCGAAGGGACCTGGATGAAGATCTGGAAAGCCAAGGTTTCACTCTGCATAAAGCATTGCGCTTGGCTTCTGATGCACAAAGTTGTTTTAACCAATACGAGAAGAGTAAGGAGGCATATTAGTATCGATACTTCTTGTCCACGCTGCCACTCAGGAGAAGAGACGACAATCCATGCCATTAGGGACTGCACCCATGCGAAGGCTGTGTGGTCAACGCTTCACCAGATTAGGGGCAATGCCAATTTCTTCAGCAACAACAACCTTAAAGGATGGTTCCAAGAACAATTAGGCAACTCAGAGGAGCATACGAGTTTATTCCTAACCACTTGCTGGCACATATGGAATTGCAGGAATAGGCAAGTGTTCTAGGGTGAAGCTACTAACCCACAATAGCAGGTCGGATACATCATCAAGGAGGCACAAAATCAAGTCAGGATTTCCTCACGGCTAATGAGATTACTCGAAACATGATGACGAACAGGGAAACAAAATGGCAACCTCCCAGGTCGAACACACTGAAATTCAACTCTGATGCTATTGTCAAACCAAACCGCGCAGCCTGCGTCATGGTGGCTAGAGACGACCAGGGGAAATGGAGAGGTGGTGCCGCGTAGCTGAGTTACACTCAAGACTTCATCGAAGCCAAACTCATGGGACTTCTATTGGCCATGGAAATAGCTAAGACGAACAATGTGGATAAAGCCATCTTTGAGATGGATTCTACTATGGCAGTCCAATTGGCCACCTCCACATGGCAGGACAACCCTAGATATGTCAAACTAGTTATGAGGATTAGATTGCTGATCAGACCTGGCTGGTCTGTTACCCACACCTACAGAGAGAGTAACTATGTGGCCGACATCCTAGCAAAAATCCATTCTAAGCAACGCGAGAGATACTCTGAGTATACTCTCCCCCCTACCGAGATCTGTGATCTTCTAGCTAGGGACTTATGTAAGGGTAGTATTACTACCTTATTTAACTACATAGACATTATTAGTGATTGTAAACTTGATTTGAATTTGCTCGCAAGAGGAGGGCGGGATGAATAAGAATGCCTCCTGACTTTCCTTTAAAAAAAATGAGCTTAAATGTTTAATATTTTCATGATTGTACTCTATGTAAAAAACTTGTACAAGTATATAATGTACAAGTACTTTTATATCATATAAATCAGGCATTAAATCTTCCCTATCCACCCAAAACCCTATCTTTCACTCACATGAAGACTTTAGGATTGATAGGTTTCATATGATTCATCAATATAACCTCACATACATAGCTAATCCTTGCAAAAAGTCCTTCTCGATCGACAATATTGTCGACTGAGAAATAGTCGTTTTAATAGGTTTAAACAAGAGAGAAACAAACATAAGCCATTAGAGCCAGCTGAACCCAGAAAGTCATCTGATCGACAATATTGTTGACCGAGAGTCATTCGGTTGACAATATTGTTGACCAAGAAAAGTTTTGGAAACTTCACATTTAATGAACATTTTAGTATATGCAACCCAACTACATTCTACCTAATGGTTAGTTAAGGACTAAGAACACTCTAGTCACTCCCTAAAACATCCTTAATCACTTCCAAACCATTCTTATAAATAGGTGAGACCTTTACACACGTAAAACACACAAGCTACACTTGAGCATTCATTCGAGAGAGAAAGAAAGCTGAGATTCACTTTCTATCTTCTTCCTTGTGCTTTAAAGTTGTGCCCTATAGCTGCAATCTCCTAGCCACCACATATAGCCACGTCCATCTTAAGTGGATAGGAGATCTATATGCTTTAGATAGGATCAAAGAGATGTACTTTATTGGTTAAGTATTTTATTTCTTCCAATCTATTTCTTTTATATTATACTTTGTTCTCCTTGACTACTCCTAGGGTTGGAGGCTGTTGAAAGGAGGTTGCTTGGTGCTACTTCAACAAAGTGAAGGCTTCTCCAAGGTGTGCTTGAGTTTTCTTCAAGAAGGATGCTTGAAAGGAGGTTGCAGCTACTTCTAGGTGAAGGCTATCTAAAAGTTGCAGAGCTACTTCTAGGAAGTCAAGGTTGCTCCAAGGTTTCTTGAGGTTACTTCAAGAATGTTGCTTCAAAGGAGGTTGGAGCTACTTCTAGGTGAAGGCTATTTCAAGGTGGTGCAGCTACTTCAATGTGGAGAAGGCTGCTCCAAGGTTTCTTGAGGTTACTTCAAGAAGGTTGCTTCAAGGAGGTTGAGACTACTTCAAGGTGAAGGATACTTTGAGTGGAAGGTGATTGTATTTTGTTGTAACATCCTTGCGAGGTAAATAAAATAAATCACTTTCAAAATCCCAATTGGAAACAATTGGGTAGTGGACTGAAAACCTTTGATTCAAAGGTTCGAACCACACTACATCAAAGTGTCTTCCTTGTTTCCTCCTCCTTCTTTTCTTTAAGTTTTCAATTTAATTTTAAAGTTCCAAAAGCTCTATTCACCCTCCCTATAGATCTTTCAATAAAATATTTTCCAGAGGTGCTAAGATGGGTTTTAATTTTGAGAATGTTAAGTAATATATATTTATCTTATACTTTTATTTTTCAACTTCTATTAGAAGGTTGAAATTTGACTACCTTCGATGAGAACCTTATCATTTGAAGATTCACCAATTGAACACAGTCTGGTACATCTTCTAAAATTTGGAAATACAATATGTTGCAGAAGACCACATGCTTCATAGTAAAAATTCTTTAAGAAATAAAATGAGTTAATGCCTAGTTGTTGGCCAATAAATCTCTGACTTCGTTATCATACAACCTTTTTCACATATTTAGGTTAAATTGTAGGAAAACAAGTCATCATGTCATGCTTTGAACATTGTGGTGAGAGTGGAGGTGATATTATTATCTGTAAAGATCTTGAGTTGACTGTAAAAAAGAAATCGAAGCTTTGAAAAGTAGATATATAGGACACTCCAAGAACAAATTCCCACAATAGCACCATGTCTGATCAAAATAACAACTTCTGTTGGAGCATTCAATTCTTCAGATTGATATCACTATATACATTTCCAGTCTTTTACCAAAGTCACTTTTTATATACCAAAATAAAATGAAAATCTATATGTGGTGACCTTATATTTTTTGTGCTAAAACATTATATGTATTTAATATGTTTAAATAAAAATAAGTTCCACATAAAGTAATACCTTTCAATTTCTTACAATATTTTAACTACAAAATTGATTTTTAATTAAAATTGTGAGGTGAGGTGATGGTTTTGTTGGGTTTTAGGGGAGACAGAGAAGGCAGTGGAAACAAAAATTTTCTTCTCCCTGAACCCAGTCTAAAGGAATCGCGTCAACTTCTATACAATAGGAAGGATGGTTTGTAGAGGCATACCTTGTCCCAAGGCTTGCTCGGAGACATTACCTCGCGGCTTTCACGGTCTTCACCTCCGGTTTTGGACGGTATCTGTGTAGCTCCTGGTCTAACCGGGACTGTCGGGATTGACAGTTGTCCTCCGAGCGGCAGAAGTCTCCCGCATCTGAAGTAGTCCACACGGACCACCTGGAACTCCGATATCCTTGTCCTACAAGGAATCAGAAGGAGTCACACCCTCCTGTCGGCGTACTAGCCACCGACACACTCTCCTGCCACCAGTCTCTTTTCTGCAGTTGTCATTCCCTTGATGTGCCTCCCTTATCGGGTAGCACTTGCTCGGGCTCTCTTGGTTACCACAACCAGAGAGAACGACAACTTTGCAGAGCAACTGGTGTTTTGAGTTGTACTTTGAGAAGCCCCCAATACCCCTATATATATAGGAGGGTCATGGGACAGGGTTCTCTGCCCCGGGCAATACGGGATTACAACAGGAGTAGAAGGGTTTGAGATTTTCCACAAAAGAACCAACTGTGCCGCCTGAACCGATCGTTTCAAGCATGAAACGGTCGGTTGGGGACCTGAGCCGATCGGTTCACACCTCAACCGATCGATTGGGGCACCTGAGCCGATTGGTTCACTTTTGAACCGGTCAGTTCACTGCCCTGGTCAGTTCCCGATTGACTTTTCCTCTTTTGTTTCGAATTGATCCAAATACCAATCCTTGTCCCAATCAAATTGGACAAGTGAAATGAAGAGAAATATCTTGCCAACCTGACTTTCCCAACTCGCTCATTTAGACCAGTTGATCTGATCGGTTCAACCCTTGAACCAGTCAGTTCAGCCAGTCCTGAGTCGATCGGTTAATCACATGAGCCGATCGGTTCACCAACCTGAGCCGATCGGTTCATCATATGAGCCGATCGGTTGGGAGTGCAGACTGTGCAAAATCAGTCAATTGCAGTTTCAATCAATCTGATACTTTTAATCATCTGGTCTAACACCTTGGACACTATGATTTTGAGCTATCAATTAATTGAGTGTTTAATTGAACTACTAAACTCCTTTAGCAATCAATCTAAACATCATTTGTGGATAAACTCCTCTTCCAGGTTAAATCCTATGTGTGTGACCCTAGAGGTCCATTTCACGTTGGCAGTGAAAGTCCATAAAACTTATGACTTCACAAGTAAAGAGCGGTGCCTAGTCACACATCAGTGCTACCCAAGTGAAAAGGAAAGTTGGAGAACAACTTTCAATCCTACAATCCGTGAATGGTGTTACAGTGAATGTATAATTCCTTTGTCACTAATATCCCGAATGAACTCAAGGCATGAAACATTCATCCTGTCAATGTTCATTCACTTTCTTGATCTTAGAGTAGATTGGAGGAGATATGTATGACATCAATATCACATACTGATTCACACATGCGTGCACGCCTATCTCAATCCTACTCATCAAGTGGCCATGGATATCAAACTCCCTCAGGAGGGACAAATCCCATATCTATCACTCACCCCTCAAAAGCCCCATGTGTCAAAGCCACCCAATCATCACCTTTATAACAACCCATGTTTCAGGACTACGTTTGATGATGTCAAAGTGTACCCAACGACATGTGTTGAGTGTAGTGATTTCAGGTCAAAGACTCACACTCACCACCATCACTGTGAGAACTGACTGTGACTACCATGTCATGGTTCCATGTGCCAAACTCGTGGTGGGTCTGTCCGATATGCTTGTTCTCTAACAAGTACCTATGTGTTTGGTTTGATATCTCCATATCATGACTAATGAGATTCTGTCATCAACCTACACCACAATCTAGTCTTGTGTGTCATTGTTATCTATCTACCTTCCTCCATGACATCTGACTAGGGACATAATAAGAACGTACAACTCTTAGCATTCGTATGATCTCATCGTTCAGGTCCTGAACCTGAAAGCATACGTCATTGAGTATTGTTATTCTCTAGACATTCAATCTGTTCTATCATTATCTCATATGTCTGAACCAGAAAGAATTGGAAGCTTGCCTTTGATGTTTATCAAATCAATCTTAATGTATCCCACCAATCATCCCATGATTGGCTCTCAGGACATACATACCAACAGGTTTTACTATGAAAAGTGACATTGGCAGTAAGTTTACAGGTTATGACTGACTTCTCTATTGAAGGAATTGTTTTGCCCGTTGTTTTATATGGGGTATGTGATGGAGTGGACTTTTGGAACCTTAAATTTGGAAGGACATAAGTGATTTCATGTATGCTGAGATATTTTGAAAGTTCTAAGCTTTTTGGTAAAGTTGTATTTTTGATTGATGTTGATATTATGATTAAGATCTCTAAGTTAATGACTTTTGAGGTATTTAATCATATGATCAAATAGATGAGTTTTGTTACCAAATTTTAGTAGAAGGTATCTCAAGAGGTAAGGAAGCTATGGTTAAAATATGGTGGCATTTGGATGTTCCTAGAGGGAGTTATTAAGGGTTGAATTTCATGAAATAATGTACAAATTGATGATTGATAGACCTAAGTCCCGATTTAGATGAATGCCACGTGCCTTGGTTTAGTTAAAGATGCACGGACCTTTTCTGGCCATTGGATCCTTGACCCTATGGTCGTGGGCTCTCTGAAGGAGAGGCCACAAAGCAGATTAAGTGAGTGTCGGCTCCTGGCCTTTGGATGCAAGATCAAATGCCTCTGAGTCTTCTCTAACCTTGCGGTTAGAGTCAGCTGAGAACCAACTGAGGTCGTGGGTTTCCCCTCTGCCACTACTCTCTAAGATCGTGGGGTGAGAGGGGAGTTAGTGAGAGTCGTTGATCTCAGCTCATCCCGACTAATACCCCGACCCCTCACAGCAGTATTCTTATGACTGGTGTTGGTCGCATCACCCCCTTCCCTGTCCTGGCTCTCCACCTCACGGAGCAGGTCATGGCTGGAATGAGGATATGGAGGTAGAAGGAAGTTCGGAGGAAGATAAGAGGGGGGGAAAGGAAGAATGGAGTCTGTGGAGATGAGTGTAGGCCCTTTTGTGCCCTACTACGTGGTTCCCTAGTCAAACGACCCTAGTTGGCCGGAGCTTGAAGATGAAGCTCGGAGACTGGTGTTCAATACTCCTCGTTGAGAATTGAGGACACGTAGGAGTTTAGGAGGATCAACTGAAGCTTTTGGAAGCTTCAGCTTTGTGCGGGGATGAGAAGGGCATTTTCCCCTATCTGCTCCACCGCAATGGCAGCCCACGGCGACGACCTACTCGATTTGCAAGCAGGAGCCACTGATGGTGAGGCTGAGAGACCAACAATGTAGTTGTTGACCCAGAAAAGCCCATGGAAGCGCTTTCTTGCGGCGAGGAGGCTTGGGGAGCACATGGTTCCTTGCCATTCTTCTAGCGTGTGGCGGCTCTCTTGTTTGGAGGAGAAACAGAGTCATGGCATCGGGTGTTCTTACGACGAAGAAAAGAAAGAGTTCGGGTCCGCGCTTGCCAACTCGACGGCTCAGGCCAGTAACCAACACACTCCATCTGGATCAACCTTGAACTGGGTTCATGGGACCTGATTCGGCCGCAACAAGCAAGGGAGATACTCCAGCCCTGAGGCCACGCGGAGGGCTCCCATTGGCTGAAAAAGGTAAATCATCTAGAAAATCTCCGTAAATGTCAGAATCTTGTATAATTCATAGTAATTACCTCGTATGTTAGAAAAATACAAATAAGGTACCAAAATGTTCATATTAATAAGTAGAACAACATGGGACCTTGATATCAGTCTTTTGAAGATAAAAAAACTAGTAACATCATGTAAGATGCTATATACTTGTTTCATGGATAATAAATATCAAATGAAGACCTAAAATTACGAGAATGTATCAGTAACTCTTAAATGTGTTTTAGAACCCATGTGACATCAGAAATGATCATGTTATGACACATAATCATGGATTTTTCTTAGAATGTTGGTCTAGGGCTTTTAACCCTAAATAAAATACAATGAATTCATACATGCTCAAAAATTGATGAAAGTTTACAGAATAGCTGATATACGTATATGGAACCTCAGTTTAAATTATGAGATCATGATTATGCATAAAATCCATGTTATATGAAGATGACCCTTAATACATGGTTTAAAACCCCAATTTAGGTTAAGGTGTGTAACCTATTATTAATATGTTCACATAATTATGTTAAATACAATTATCAGTAAATGAACTATAATACAGAATATGACATCAATAGGATGATCCCAAGAAGATAAGATAAGTAATGATGGGAATATCCTAATGACTAAGTTGAACCCTAATGAACATAACTAGGGTTAAAGATGATGAGAATTTGACGATAGTATATGGTCTTGTCTTTATCAGGGTTTGACCTGGGATACATAGTTGACATGAGGGATATCTGATGATTAGGTTTGTCTTGATCAAGGTACGCCATTACCTCTTACTTAGCTTATTATACAATATGCTTGTGTTATATGTGTACTAGAATATTTGGCATATGATATTGGATGAGTGATTGTTTTTGTATGATATCTTGCTTGATTTTCCATATTTATGGCTATGAACACATGAAACATAATATATTTGTTCCATTTTATGAAAGCACTATATCTCTTTGGTAAGCATAGTGCTAGTGAGTGATCTATCTCTTTGGTAAGCATATCACATGTACAATGATCTATCTCTTTGGTAAGCAGATCATGAGGCCTGGATGCATCTATCCCATTGGTAGGTAGATGCACAAGCATATAATGGAAAATGGGCTTAAAATATGTGTTCTCTTTTGTTAATGAATATCTTTGTACAAGTATATGCTTTTATTATATTTGTTTTTCTGCCAAGTATTATTTTTATCTTATTGCCAAGATATAATGAGAGGTATATAAAAGACACATAGGTGTACTCAGTACAATATTCTTGAATATTGTGTTGACGTGTACCACATGTAATCTTTTGTTTAGGTTGTGGTTATGCTCTGAAGATCCAGGATAGTGAGAGTTGTGTGGTGAGCTGATGTACATGTGGACCTGTTGTCTTAAGATCCTATAGTTTAGTGGTAGTACATGTATATGTGTATGTTTTCTATTCAATATGTAATATCAAATGTTGTAACAATTCATGTTGTAATTATATGTTGATTAGTGAACATGTGTGTATGGTTTTATTATTGTTCATGTGCATGTTCTACTGATTGTTTCCTTCTGACTCCCTTGATTTTCTTCTTCTTAGCCTAGTGTGGGGTGTTTAAATTGGGACTCTTACTGAGGTGAGGTTTCAATTTAGACGTCACACATTAGATTAAGTTTTAAAAAATCTGGGGCCTAGTCAAACGACCCTAGTTGGCCGGAGCTTGAAGATGAAGCTCAGAGACTGGTGTTCGGTACTCCTCGCTGAGAATTGAGGACACGTAGGAGTTCAGGAGGATCATGTGAAGCTTTTGGAAGCTTCAGGTTTGTGAAGGGATGAGAAGGGGCATTTTCCCCTATCTGCTACACCCCAATGGAAGCCCACGATGACAACCTACTCGATCTGCAAGCAGGAGCCACCGACGGTGAGGCTGAGAGACCGACGGTGTAGTTGTTGGCCCAACAAAGCCCATGGAAGCGCTTTCTTGCGGCAAGGAGGCTTAGGGAGCACAGGGTTCCTTGCCATTCTTCTAGCATGCGGCGGCACTCTTGTTTGGAGGAGAAATAGAGTCATGGCATCAGGTGTTCTTATGACAAAGAAAAGAAAGAGTTCGGGTCCGCGCTTGCCAACCCGACGGCTCAGGCCAGTGACCAACACACTCCATTCGGATCAACCTTGAACCGAGTTCATGGGACGTGAACCGGCTACAACAAGCAAGGGAGCTGCTCCAGCCCTGAGGCCACGTGAAGGGCTCCCATTGGCCGAAAAAGGTAAATCATCTAGAAAATCTCAACAAATGTCAGAATCTTGTATAATTAATAGTAATTACCTCATATGTCATAAAAATACAAATAAGGTACTGAAATTTTTAGAATAATAAGTAGAACAACATGCGACCTTGATATCAGTCTTTTAAAGATCAAAAACTAGTAATATCATGTAATATGCTATATACTTGTCTCATGGATAATAAATATCAAATGAAGACCTAAAATTATGAGAATGCATCAGTAACTCTTAAATGTGTTTTAGAATCCGTGTGACATCAGAAATGATCGTGTTATGACACATAATCATGAATTTTTCTTAGAATGTCGATGTATTGATTTTAACCCTAAATAAAATGCAATGAATACATACATGCTCAAAAATTGATGAAAGTTTACAGAGTAGCTGATATCAGTATATGGAACCTCAGTTTTAATTATGAGATCATGATTATGCATAAAATCCATGTTATATGAAGATCACCCTTAATACATGGTTTAAAACGTTAATTTAGGTTAAGGCATGTAACCTATTATTAATATGTTCACAGAATAATGCTAAATACAATTATCAGTAAATGAACTATAATACAGAATATGGCATCAGTAGGATGATCCCAAGAAGATAAGACAAGTAATGATGGCAATATCCTAATGACTAAGTTGAACCCTAATGAACATAACTAGGGTTAAAGATGATGAGAATTTGACTATAGTATATAGTCTTGTCTTTATCAAGGTTTGACCTGGGATACATAGTTGACATGAGGGATATCTGATGATTAGGTTTGTCTTGATCAAGGTACGCCATTACCTCTTACTTGGATTATTATACAATATGCTTGTGTGATATGTGTACTAGAATACTTGGCATATGATATTGGATGAGTGATTGTTTTTGTATGATATCTTACTTGATTTTCCATATTTATGGCTATGAACACATGAAACATAATATAGTTGTTCCATTATATGAAAGCACTATATCTCTTTGGTAAGAATAGTGCTAGTGAGTGATCTATCTCTTTGGTAAGAAGATCACATGTACAATGATCTATCTCTTTGGTAAGCAGATCATGAGGCATGAATGCATCTATCCCATTGGTAGGAAGATGCACAAGCATATAATGGAAAATGAGCTTAAAATATGCGTTCTCTTTTGTTAATGAATATCTTTGTGCAAGTATATGCTTTTCTTATATTTGTTTAATGTTGTCAAGTATTAGTTTTATCTTATTGCCAAGATATAATGAGAGGTATATAAAAGACATGTAGGCGTACTCAGTACAATATTCTTGAATATTGTGTTGATGTGTACCACATGTAATCTTTTGTTTAGGTTGTGGTTATGCTCTGAAGATCCAGGATAGTGAGAGTTGTGTGGCGAGCTAATGTACAGGTGGACCTGTTGTCTCAAGATCATGTAGTTTAGTGGTAGTACATGTATATGTGTATGTTTGCTATTCCATATGTAATATCAAATGTTGTAACAATTCATGTTGAAATTATATGTTGATTGGTGAACATGTGTGTATGGTTTTATTATTTTTCATGTGCATGTTCTACTGATTGTTTCCTTCTGACTCCCTTGATTTTCTTCTTCTTATCCTAGTGTGGGGGGTTTAAATTGGGACACTCGCTGAGGTGAGGTTTCAATTTGGATGTCACACATTAGATTAAGTTTTAGAAAATTCGTGGATGTCACAGGGTATTTTTCTTACCAAAGTGTTCTACTATGACTTTCGTCCTCGACTATATGAAGTAACTATTTGTTTATATGTATGTCTTTGCACGGATCATGCCCCACATATGCATAACATTTAGGATGTGAGCTCCATGCCTTGTAAGTCCCCCCACAACCCAACCTTAGCTTATTTGACTTTCTTTTTTGTGAATTGTAGTCTTTTTACCCCTCTACAACATTCTTCTATTCTTTGTAGAGTCCCTTTGGTGTCTTTACTCAAGAGACACCACAGTTGGAAGGTCCACTCAACCTCGACTAGCCCCTCACATCATCCATACACATACAAAATCATATATACACATGTATTAGTTTAGGTAACCTGTTCAATAATATATCTTTTTCTAGGGGCTTTTCCTTTGACTATGATTCAATTCAGAGTGTGTAGTCAAGGCATATAGATAAATGGTTAGAGATATTGTTCTTCTGTATCCCCAAGATCACCTGGCTTTAATAACTAATTTTCTAGGTTCATTTGAGACGTCATTACATAGATGAATGAAAAGCAATGATCTGGCTTGAAATAGGTGGGAGAATGCTTAGATCCATGAATTAAAATTTCATTGGTCATATTCCCAAAGGATGTCAACCAATATGATGAATGAGTTTACAACCATGGCTTGTTTCTTTTTTAATTCAAGGTTGTGGTTAATCCACTAATGTGTCTTGCTTTTAAGTTCCTCCTTGATTTTAATGTCAATAATTCTTCTAGAATGAAATATGTTGAGTTGTACATACACAGATCTTATGGCTTACTATAACTGATTAAATGCCTAATGGTATTTATGAGAGCTATTCATTTTTTTAAATTGAACAATGTCATGAAATAGTGTGTTAGATCCAATTTTTCTCAATTTTGGCTAATTGTAGTATGGCATGTATCTTCCAAGCTACTAAATAGACTATGTTAAGGTGATCCATTTTCTCCCATGTTTTTCACATTTGTGGAGGAGATAGAGAGCTACACCCATCTTATCAAGGAAGTAGAGAATGCTCTGAGGCACCAAGGTGAAAAGAACATCTAATTTGCATTGAGGATATCATTTAATTCTTCAATACAAAGAGATAATACTTGGTGATTTAATGAATATTTTGAGTGTCTTTGACTAGTTGACTAGGGAATATATGCTTTAGAGTATTAAGTATAGTCTATTTGTGCTTAAATTTAATGATAATTGAAGGGGCGGACTTGGGGAATATATGCGGCTTTAGGAGAATGATTTTTCAACATGATATATATGTGATGCATTACATTTAATTGATGTGTGTACTATTAGTTTTGATTGTGTATATACAACCTAGAAGTCCACCCAAAAGAGGAATGCCCAAAGATTTCCATGGTAGAAAGATGACCCTCATTTTGTCTTTCTATAGGATAAAATTTGATTTGTCTATGCAAATGAATCTTCCTCTATAACCTAATGGTGGATAGACTAATAAATATCACAACTAGATTCATAGAGAGGCATGATTCATAAATTGGATTAGGACATT
Source organism: Alisma plantago-aquatica (assembly GCA_963693085.1). NCBI lineage: Eukaryota > Viridiplantae > Streptophyta > Magnoliopsida > Alismatales > Alismataceae > Alisma > Alisma plantago-aquatica. The sequence continues at coordinate 1,129,608,396 of OY856410.1, forward strand.
TTTTCCATGATTTACAATAATGGGATGACCCATAATTAAGTGTGTCTCTAACATTGATAAAGAGGATAGAAGATGGAGTGGTGGTGTTGTCTCACATATAGAGAATCTCATCAAAAATTACCATATGGATATAGGTAAGTCATTTGGAGGCTACCCAGGACCCTAGAAGGTTATGCAATAATGATATATAATACATAACCATCTCTGTGCAGATTACTATATCCATAGAAACATTTGATAAGTTTTTATATTAATTTTTGTTGTGGCCTATATTATGACTTTGACCTGATAGAACACATAAAGTGTGTGGGTAATCTACATGATAAAAACATCATTTTTTTAGGTGAATTGATCTCCCTACCGCATGCTACATCATATGATAGAAGAGAAAAATGGGTTACTATAGGACATGGTTTGAATGAATGCATATAAGTCTTAGATACAATTATAATATCAAATCTAAATAAGGATATAATGCCTCCTACATATGTTTATTATGGGAATTTGGTATGGGAGTTCTGAGTATCTATTCAAGCCATTTGTATAGCTCAGGGTTTCTTGTTTGTGTTTGGTCTAAGGACCCAGAGAATTTTTGTATGTAGTATATAACTACGAAAATATTTTTTTCCAATGGAAGTCTCTTATCCTAAGTCCCAAAGTGATGGTTCATCATCTACACCTTGACAATAATTTCATATAATATTTTCCCTAATATTTTGAATGAAGACATTACAAGAAAAATATTTTGATCAATATGACTACTCAATGAAAACTTATTTCCTATGTTGCAACTTGGTGAAGGGAAATTATAAGTTCTCATCAAGTAGTTGCAAAGTCCTAGGTAATTGATATTTTTTTATGGAAGCAAGCACTGGTGTATTCTGGATCTATACTCCATTCATGATCAAAAAAATTCCCTATACCTAGAATTCCACCTCCTATGGCATTATTTAAATCTTTGAATCCTTATAAAAACTATAAAGGAACCTACTCATTAAATTTAGTTAGACATATTTATAGAATCTATTGCCATTAAAATTATGTTAAACCACCACGATCTTTCACTTGTATGCAATTTTCTTACAAACTCATCTCTATATGTTCTTTTATTATATCTACTCGAAGAACATGTTTTATAAACATTCATTTTTATCAGAAGAATTAAATAACCATTAAATCATTTTCACCTAAAAAACTATCGTATGTAAAAGTAATTTATTAACTATTAAATCATATTAACATAAATCCACACATTTAACTCAAAGTGACAAAGTCAATGTATATTATTCTTTATGACACGTTTTCAAATTACTGCAAATTATCTGAAGTATGAACTTTTTTGTAGCCTAAAGTGGGAATAAGATCCATAGGAAACCAAATCCTAATAGACACACACACAAAGTGTCTAACAATTAGATTAAGCAATATCGACCACATTTTCATAGGTAGGATTATAGTAGTAAAACATTTTGGCCTAGGTTAGTGACAATAGGTCAAAATGTTTATACTTCTATAGAAATTGAAGTGCTACTTCATAAAATGTAAAAGTTTTCAAAATATATATATACATGGTTCTTTGTGAAATATGGTATTACCCTTTAAATTATGCTTGCGAAACACTTTTAAGTAAAACCATCGGTCATCCAAATTTTGATGAATTTTTGTGATGCTTTTATGAGAATTACATTATACTATGTAAAACCACAATTTCATTTGGTGAAGTGTTATAAAGATTTTGATGTTGCCAAGACCTTTTTATGTCAAGTTCATGGATGCTTATCCTAAGCATCAGTTAAAGATTCAAAATGAAACAATATACACGCATAATTTTGTGCATGGATTATATTAGTATGATTTATATTTAAAAAAAATACATAAATAGTGTATATAGGAACCTCTTAGGTATTGTTTTATTTTATTTGAATTGTGTACAAGTACAATTACATTAATGCATGTAAGAGTATGTTCACATGTAGAATCGAGAAGCTAACATCATGAAATATTATTTATGCCAATTATGACTATGAATCTACATATACCTTTATAGAACTTGAACTAATTTATAGGTACATGAGACAACCTATTTATAGCATTTTCATCATCTTACTTAAAATACCAACAAATAAGTGATTTGACTTTTTACTGTTATCGGTAAAGGAGAGTCATCATGTAGAAAAAATAGTTGAGGAGGAGATTTTTGTGCAAGTTAACATGCATGAATGTAGCTAAATGTGTTATGCCACATAAAATAAGTTATCATTACCATGACCCTTAACAAATAAGTTCATCACAAAGTCAAAGCACAAAAAAAACCATTCAAATGAAGGTCATCAAGTTTATTTGTTGAAGTGTGATGTTGATTAAAAATTACTTCATGACATTTATATTTGAATAACATAAGGAACTCAAAATCAATAAAGCCATGTTGATGTTTCTCAATATAAATATAATATTGTTTCTAATAATCAGAATTTTAATCTATATGTAATACATTATCTATGAACATTTTTGTCTATGCAACCAAAGGTGACATAAAATAGTGGTTGAAATTTAGCAATACCTTAGAACAACACTCAGTCCATAATGACAAAATATACCTAATCATTTCTGGTAGGAATGTATAATGAATAATGTAATGGTTGAAACACATTATTTTAATACCGAAACACAAGGAGTGTTCATATTCAGTAAATCTCAATAAAATTACTTTATCAAATAAAATTCCATAATAGTCTAGGGTATTAGGTTATGTATATTAGAACACTTTAAATTTATTGACAAACACACACATTAGATTAAAAAGTGAAATCTTATTTTTCAATGTTTGAACTACACTAGCTATCTATGGATAAGAATTTTCTACTCTTCTTTCTACTACATTTATTCAATAAAGTAAATCGTAATTGATGTGTACATCTCAAATAATTTCATACTATTATTTGAAACACATGGAAGGGAAAATAACAAACAATTCTACCACATGTCATTAGTATATATTAGTAATATATAACTAGAAAACACTTAGGAGCTATAACTAGCCATAAACTCTAGTGCCATTTTCATGATTACTGAGTTATCCTTTGAAGGTACTCAAATTAGTAGCTCATCAAATAAGAATTTTTGGAGGTGGCCCGTAACACTGATTTGCTAGGAGTAAATCCTAATGTGAATAGTTTGGCTTCAACGTACGAATTCAAATACCTGATTTCATAAGACTTCATTTAAGGTGAATGGGTAGAGAGAATATAATTCCCCTCAGTTGGTTTCTTTGTAAGTCAGTTTCTTTTTGTTTGTGTTGGTCATTAATTTTTTCTTTGATAATGATACTAGGAATTAAGGTGAGATTGGTTGCTTCTCATTTGTGATGGATTTAGAGGCACTACCTTATTTTGATTGTGGTGGAGGCATTTACAACCACTTGTTAATATGTTTGAGGAAGTGCCTAGCTAGTTGTTTCTACTTAGAGGGAACTATCAAGGCTACTAGGAGTCACAATGGTTTCATTAGACTTCTAGAGGTATACTTACTAGCATTTTTTGTTTAATTTCTATTCATTTATGGTTTCTTGTGACTATATTCACTACTGTTAACTTTGGTGCTTTGGGGATATGAGAACTTTTGACTCAATACACATTCCACTAGAAGTGTCTCTTAGGGCTATTTGGATTATTCTCTCCCTACATATTTCCATTGCTATGGGTGTTGGAGTAAGGTGTCATATAAGAAGTGGAGATGAAAACTAGAAGAATGTCCTTCAACGAGGTAACTGTAACACATTTCTTTAATACTATAGGCTTTGTATTCTTGTGATTTAGCTGATTGTTTCACTTGTTTTGCATTTCCCACTTCAGACTCAAGATCTTTTGTCAATTCTAGATTGGTAAAAGCAATACGTTATGTGTTGCTTACTTCATTTGTTTAGATCTAGATGCATGAAGAATCCAATTTGAGTCCCTTGTAGGGTGGGTCCTATATATGGGTGAGCATGTTGCTCCACAATGGGATGGTAGTTGGAACGTCCCTTTTGATCCTCTTGTAGGATAGATTTTTTCTATCTCGAGGATCAATCAGTTATCTCGAGAGCCAATGAGAGGCTAGGTTGAGTATTCAACATATATAAAGTGGTTTTACCAAGAAGGCCAACCACTATTGTCATCTCAGTAAGCATTTGAGTGTCATCCTCATGATCCCTTGGTAAGAGTTTTCTTAGAATGTTTATAGAGGAATAACTTGACGTGGGCTTTTGACATACTATGATTATGGTTATTTTTAAGGATTCCACTAATTTTCACCAAGATATGTAGAGTTCATCCCTTTTTAAGAGGATGTTCAACCTGAGACTCCTCCTTCTTCTCTAGAGCCAGCTTGGTATTTTGACACTTTTCCTAGATTACAAGCCATGACAACTTGTCTTAGGATTTTCATGTCATTTCCCAAGCAACATTGGTTGCACTTCATCCTATTAGGAGTCTGATGTTTTCATAAATACACTGAAAGAATTTTACGCTTGACCATCCCAACAAAAGATGAACAGATTCAACATTTCCATGGGGCTCATGGCCGCCATTGGCACGATACCATATTTTAGTATTTTCCCAATGAGGGTCTGGTCTTTTCCATGGAGCCACAAGGTTGTGTGCTTATAGTTGAGACACCTTTGACAGTTGTTGAGATAGTTTCATCTTGGTGCAGATATACCTATTTGGGAAAAGGGGCACAATCTGCATTTCATTTTCTAGTCATCATGGTCTATGGATTCAAAAGTGATGATGTGATCCAATAAATTAGATTGTCTAGATATACTTCTTTTGGGCATCATCCTTTGGCTAAGTATTTCAGAGGCTGGTTGAACAAGAAAAGTAGCTTGTGTACTTTAACCATTTTTTTCTCATGTATCTTCACTTACTTCTACACTTTTCCTTCCTATAAGAAAACTTTGTATTAATATTTCTTTCAACAAGTACACGAATTTTGAATTTGAATATGAATTTGACACTTCGGAATTTTAGAATCAAATCTATCTTTGAGATTTTGGAATCCTGTGTGAAGTATCCCTTTTTGGGAAAAATCTTATTCATGTAGAAAGTAACTCTTGGTTGGAATAATAGACTATTCCTACAACCATGTGGTGGAAAATTTCCACATTTCACAAAGAAGTGGTACTATGATTCCATTTCTCCCCAAAACATTCGTCCTTCTTTATTGCATAAGGTCTATAAATATGAGCATATTGCAAGGTTAGTCTTCATTACTTGATCTTTGAGATCTAAAGTCATGGTGTAGATGGTGATTGACAAAGTTCCTCTTTTGAGACGTCCTATGATGAATCTATCTTTGGTCATCTATTATTTTGGATAGATATGTCTAAGACAATTGAGGTTGAGTTGGAAAGCTTTGACGTAACACGAGTCCTTCTCCATCTTTCTTATGTTTTTGATGCAAGGGGATTGATGTCATCTGTGGTCCCCTTTTGAGATCTTTTTAGTCACACATTTCTCTTTGGGGACATCATTTTAACACCCACTATAGTGGATTAATATTTTCTTGTACAACCACTGACCGATCAGCCTCAAGAAGTTGAACTAGACTATAAGATTGGATGACCTACAAGCCGTGAAGAAGGTCAGAGCTATGCCATACTTCACTTAGGATGGTAGCTGCAACAAGTTAGCTTGCCTTGGGGTGCTATATAAAAGTGAAGCATGTCATGAAGCAAAGTCCCCAAATATGCCTCATCAAAGAGCTTATACCCTGACCATCTTGTTAGTGTTGTTCTTCAGTGAGTGTAATAGACATGTGACATTGGCAACGATAGGTGTTGTATCATTGATTCAGAAAAAAGAGACCATGTTCCTTGATATTCGACAAATAGTACCAATGTATGAATGAGTGGAGTTGACTAAAACATGCGAGCCTTTAAGGTCCCACAAATTTATTTAGGAATGCAAATTGTTGTCGAGAGTTTCTAGGAGTCTTTAAACCAACATTATACTCTTATGAATGCATATTTTTCAAAAAGTATTCAAATTAGTGAACCACTCCAACATCACAGTGATCTGGCATAGTGTCTTTATGCTCTGATGCATGTTGATGTTTGTTGGGTATGGATGAAGTTTTGATAGTATGCTTGTAGGATAGCGAGGTCTTATTTTTAGTAGTTGATTGTTCTTTTAGGGTTATAAAAATGCATTGCACATTAATTTAATCTATATTGAGGAAATTTAGTCATCATCAGTGTATGATTGATGATCATCTATTAATCTTTCATAAACTGCTATTTAATTGTTGAAATGTTTAAGAGAAGTTGCAAAGATGTGGGTTGATCAAGATAAGATGACCATCGAAGCATTATTCCCTGGAAAAGATTATTTTCTAGGATATATATAGCCAATTTATTCAACGCCTTGGGAATTGTAATAACAACTCTTCTATAATCCTGACTAGATTGGCCACTTTTCTTTGCTTTAGAAGATTCTACTTTCTATCAGCACAAGATGACATTTTACTTAATTCTTTGTATGAAATTCATTATAGAAATTATAAAATCATTTTTTCATCCATGGTACGTGTCATCATCCCTGAGTATTGCTTCTAGAATGTTTGTCATGTCTTGGTTTTAGGATGATGGACTTATACCATTGTAGTATACCCTTTGAAGACCTAATGTAACCTATGTCAATCTAAATTTCCTGACTCATGCTTTGAGAGTCACAGGATGTTTGTGTATATACCATCTACCTAGGTCAACCTTTCATTCCCATTTTAGGAGTTGGTAATCAAATCTTGATTAAAATATACAGGATGTTTGTGTATATACCATCTACCTAGGTCAACCTTTCATTCCCATTTTAGGAGTTGGTAATCAAATCTTGATTAAAATATACCGATCCTCACCTCTATACTTGTACTTGGTTCCTCCCTTTGAACATTTTTTTTTGTTATGTCACAAAGGATTCCTTCATTCTATGGGAGAAGATATATATGGTTCTCTTATGTATATATCACACTAGAGGCTAAAGTCATGCCATGTAGTGGGTACTAAACTAACAACTCCCTACACCATTGGGTTAAGGGGCCAGTGTCTGAGGCCCACCGATGGGATTTACTCCTAACATGCCTTAGTGTATCCATTCGCCACAAACATATATCCAGTTGATTGTTGAAGATTTAGGTGGGTTAATTTTGTTGTTTTCCTAGGTGGCCACATTTGGTGGGCCTTTTGATTGAAGTTGGATCGACCATTGATGGTAAGGGCCATATGTTGGGATCTTGGGCTTAATGTAGAATGAATGAGGTTTTCTTGGTGAATGGTTTTCTAGTTTGTCTGTCCCATGTTTGATTTATCAAAGTTTGGTTCCTCCTCCTTTTGAAGGATGAAGTGTGGGAGGCCACAAGGGATCTGGACTTCTAGTCCAATCCACTTGAACTTCCAGTAATTTGTTTAGCCTAAGAAGATGTCACTCCTTTTTAGATTGTGTAGAATTTAAATCTTTTTAGGTGTCACGATATTCATACCTTGTAGATTAGATGTAACTTGCCTCTCGAAACTTAAATCCACTTGAAATATATTATGATTGTCACTATGGGGTCTTCACTTATTTGCATTGCAACCATGATTTTCAATTTTTTTTATTGTTTTTCATGATTGGTATCTTTTAGATGGGTTAATTTAGGCTGGAAAACATTTGGATCCTCATCATAAAAGTAGTTCTACTTTTTTCTTCAGCCCTATATTTTTAGTTTTAACCACACCACTTAAGGTAAATGGGATACACTATGAGGTATTTATATATATTTTAAGTTGATTATTATTTTAGAGAGGGAATATTTCTCCCAAATTGTGCTTCTGAGCGGAAGCCTAATGTTGATAAATCTTGTCATATGCAATAACATTTGATGAGGTTTTCATTAGTGTGGTGAAGGTGAATATCCCTATCCATGTATTTTAGATAGAGGCCACACTAGTCGTATATGCTATGGAAAATATATGGTCCCTTCCATTTGGGACTTAACTTGCTCCTAACATTCACATTTTGCATGATGCTAAGAACTAGGTTTCCCTTATGGAATTGATGTGTATGAATGCTCTTGTCGAATGCTTCAGAATTATGGACTTGATAACATTGTTTGTTATGCAACACCCTCCTTCTTCATTTTTCCAATGAGTTGAGGCAGTACATTTGGTCTTTGAACCACTTTGCCTCTGGAATTTCATCTTCTTGTAATATGTGGAGGTATGGAATCTTGACATCTATTGGTAGAACTTCCTACCATATAACAATTTATATGGTGTAGATCATGTGGATATATTAGTGGATGATCAATACACCCATAGGGCCAACATAAGGTACTTGTTAAAAGTAACGTGATAGTTAATCGTATTCTTGATTTTCTTGATCAGATTTTTGTTCGTGACTTCTACAGGTCCATTCATCTTGGTTCAGTGAGGTGCATTTGATGATTTTTTACTATTATTGAGAATGATGTCATGTGTTATTCTATACATTCTTACAATATTGTTAAGGAAATTGATCACTTGTTGTTGGTAATGAAGATGTCATCTATCGACCTGGCAAAGTAATTGATGGTGAATGGGATGAAGTAGTTACCATTTGAGGCATTCAGATTAATTTTCTCAATCATGTCAATCCCCGAAGTAGAAAAGGTCCCAATACATGGCCATGTTATAGAGCTGGTTTTCCAACACATGAATGTAATCATCATTGGTCGACATATTTGGCATGTAGGAATGCACTGACACAATTTTGTCTCCATGTTATTCAAAAACTATCGTAGGATTTGTATCTTCTTTGCGATCATGATTCTCATGTGCATGTTCTAGGATCCATCCTGGACCTACTTCATGAGGGATTCATCTTTTTTCTTCTTGACACACCTGAAGTGAGTTTGTTTATACAATCTTAGGTATAGAAATCTTCTTCCCAAGATTGATTGAATGTCTTGACGTTTAAATTCTTGTTGTTCTCTTTGTGAAAGATTCATAGGGATGGTGAAGTCCTTAATACAAGATTTGATATGATGTATCCATGACTTATCTTTACTATCTGACTCATTACCTATGATCATGCGATATAAAGGTTGAGTGATTGACTAGACATTGAAAGAGATTATTTATTCCTCTTTGAGAATATCCATGAGGTGAGTGTGGCCAAGGCATATGAAAAGGCATTGGACTCTCTCCTTATGAAATCAAAAGTGATATTCTTGAAATATTGAGCCAAGGAACATAAAAATTTCTTGATATAACATCATATCTTGAAAGTGAATCTTCGAGTTGTTCTTGACTTAAGAAATAACCAAAAGAGAATCTCCATAAAGTTGAAGAGGATGTGCCCCTTGCTTCTTGGAAAGTGTGATTCCAGAACGCATGCCTCATATTCTACCACATTGTTGGTTGCATTCAACTTGAGTCATCTTACTACAGGGAGTTGTTTTCCATGCGGGTCTTGGAAGAACCTTTGATCATTGTTACCTTGTGGTTGACTACCCTATCAAAGACTATTGTCCATAAATCAGGATATAGAGGTATAATAACATCTGATGAGTCAATCATCTTGATTTTTTATATAGGAAATCATACTCATGTGTCAATTGTTTGGTAAGTCTACCATTTGGTGAGAAACAACTTGCTCCTTGCATGCCTCCATTAGTAAATAGGTGGTGTAAAATTATGATAGAATCACCTTCCATTTTGCACACCATCGAGTGAGGGATGGGCATTTTCCTATGTACCAACGTGGATCATTCTTTGCAATTAATTGAAAAGAATATTTCATTACAAAATGGCACAACTTTCTCGTTGCATACACCAAAGCAAGAAAATGTTTTAAATTGGCATAGTCGATGGCATGCTCTCCCTCTAGAGTTGATTGGTTTAGGACCCCTCCCATCAATGTTTTGCATATCAATAATAAAATATGAGATGATTTATTGGGACTACATGATTTAGAACCATTGTGTGGGTGAGGTAATGTTTGATCTTTTGTAAGGGCTCCTCACATTTCTAATTCCACCCCAATCTAGTGCTCTTCTTTAATAGGTTCACATATGGGTGTGAGCTTGGTGATGAAGTGGTTGATGTATCAGAGATGATTGAGTAGGCCTTGTATCTCCTTTTGTGTGTTTGTAGAAGGAATTTCCCAGATAGTGCAATCTTTGACTAATAATGTATTTAAGGATATTACATGATTAAACCCCAAAGTGCATTTAGTTGGATTCAGTCATAGTGACAACCTTTGTAGTCATTGGGAAATCTTTTCAAGATTATTAATGTGGTTTTATGGACTTTTGGATCTAGAAATCATGTCATTCAGTTATAGCTCATTTTTCTTATGAAACATAACATGAAAGAGATACACGATCACCCTTTAATAGGTGGCCCTTGTATTTCTGAGGTCAAAAGACATGACCCAATAACACAACCCTACTCATTGTAAGATTAAGGATGTCTTCACCTTATTTTTCTTAACAATCTTTATTTGACTATAGCTATAGGATCCATCCATGAAACTAAGGAGTGAATGACCAAAAGTGTTTCTAACTAGTAATACAATGTACAATTGTGATAAGTCATCCTTAGGAAATTCTTTGTTGAGATAACAATGATCTATGCACATGAACACCTTGTCATGCTTTGATGTACATATACAATGTTGGCAAACCAAGTTGGATAGTTTACCATGTAAACCAACATTATATTGTTTATGGACTGATTCCTTCATCTTAAGACTCCATTTGACATGTAACCTTCTGGCCTTCAACTTGACTGAGTTGATATTAATGATGGTAGGAAGTTGAGGAACTACAATTCTTCATCTAGCCTAAACATGTCAAAGTAACTCAATGAGAACACGCCTATGTTATTGTGTAAAAGATTTACCAATTGATCTATGATATGTTGATGTAGAACATCTCAATTTTGACTTTGCATGACTTGAGGATGGAGCTAAGTTTGGCTATTTGTGTTTCATCAGTAATGTGAAAGGGTTGATTCTCATTTATCATATAGTCTGATATGCAGATATCTTCAAACTTTGCATTTTTTTGTTGTATATATGTGCTACTTTTTTAAAAAATTATTGAGAACCTGGAAAGTTTGAGAATCTCCTAATCCTTTTTGGTTTTCTATATATTTGTTAATTCTATGGGATGTTGTAGAGGATGTAGAAATGCTGCAAGACATGGTTTAATAAACATATTTTGGGATCTCCACAACATAACTATGACATTCCTCTAATACGATATTTTTAGGCACTAGAGGGGCTTCATACTCAGGACATTGCACTCCTCCATATGCCATGAATGAACCTCATTTGTTCTTTTCAAGACACAAATGAGCTTTCATGGGTCACTTGTAACTTCTATATAAAAGATGACATTGATCCTCCATCCTTGAAACATTTCATAGGCATCATCATATTCATCACAAGAGACACCATTGTCTTCCTCATTGACTTCATCATTCCATTCATTGGGGTTTTCGATATGTGAGGAGTTGTAAATGTTGTTGGCATGCTAAAGTTGGCCAACTTGAATGACCTGTCTATTTCTTCGATGATTGGATCTACAAACTTCTCCATGGAGTATTTGCAACATCTTGATAACTTCAAGGATCACTATAGTCTTCTCTGAAACATTGTCTACATGAGTCTTTTGAGAATAGTGGTTTGACTATAGGGGTGATTATAAATTTGAATTATTCATCATCTTGAGGTGTGACCATGTCCTCAAATTGATGATTGCTTTGGGTGTTCCAAATGTCTTGTTAATATTTGCTAATGATGTTGATATTCTCAATGTTTTCAGTAATAATAGAGTAGTTGTCTTGGATCCTTAGTGTATTCCTTTAGGACAAAGTAGGTTACATCATGAGGAGGATTTCCTTCAATGTGCCAGTGTTTTTTCTTCATCTGTAGCAAATGTGTAGGGAAGTATGGAAACCATTATGCTTAGGTCCAATGTCCCATTGGTACAACATCCTTAGTCAAATTTCTTTGTTGGGACATAATTGTCATGCTTCCCTATCTATATTTTAGGATGGTGGAAGGTAGTTAAAATATCCTTGCTTTGTTGGTTCTCTTAAAATAGGTCAAAGTTGTTTGGTCTCAAATAAGGATTCCATTTTGTGAAAAACGGGTGGAGTACATAGGGCCATAGATTCATAAACCAAACCCATTTGGTCTAGAGAGGATTGTAAAATCTTTATTCAACACTAGAGCTTGAGTCTACGGCCTTGGACTGAGTAGATATGCATCTCTTGAAATTATGGGTGAAATTTGCAGAATTATATGAGAGATGATGAGATCGACATCCTTGTGGATGCACTTAGCTAATAGAGTCAATGTGCAACATTTTGATCTTGAGTTGGAGGTCATATTATTCTATACAAGATATGTCATTGAACGGGGTGTCTCCATGGATAGTGACAATAGAATTTTCTAGCCTATATTTAAGTTTCTTATGTAGTGACCATGGGATTATCTTCTTTTATTAAATAGTGGTCTTCCTAGGAGAAGGTTGAAGGGGCTCACCTCCATGAACATAAACAAAACTGAAAATGTTTGAGGTCCTATTTGTATCTCTAGTGCAATCTCCCCTAAGGCATCTTTTAGGGCTCAATCAATGGATTTTTCCTTATTGATCATTGTCCTTGGGTCTGTGTGGTCACTTCCTAGATTGATGATTGTCATGAGAGGCATTCATTGAGGCATTCCCCATTGTTGACGAAATAAAAAGGGATATTCAAAACTTTGGGTATAGCGATGGTTTTCATGTTGTGAATTCCTCCTTCTAACATTTTCTACTTATAGAAGGATATTAGGTGTGAGGCTATAATTAACCTTATATTTGTACCATGTGCTTCTCAGTTCACCTTTGTAGAAACATAGGCTCCTATAAATATCAAAACCTCCTATGTCTCAAAGTGTTTTGTGTAATTTTCACCATATATACTTCACCTTCTAATTCAATTATGAATTACATATTCCAGATCCTTTAATACTAGTTTCTTCACAAATCTATGGTATTGGAGGAACTTTGCTTGTGCTAACAATAGGAGTGAGGATTTTCCTAGTCTTTTCTTGTAGAACACTAGTAGGGACTCCTTAATTAATATTTATCTTTGTTTTACCCTTTGTACTAGGGTGGAGTAGACTCTGTTGAAGAAGCTTGATCTAGTGTTGACCAAGATGTACATTTTGGAACCTCTATTTTATTCTATTTGATATTTACTATTGGAGTGGCTATCATTACTAAGGGTGATTGTGGTATGATAATGCACTTGGCCACTTTAAGGTAATCACTTTTTGAGTCCATACATGAAGATTTCTTTTCTTGGGATGTGCCCTGGTATGATGGCCGACTTCTAAGATTTCAATGGGATCACTGATTTCATCTCGTGTGTTGCAAAAATGGCATGGATGTTTTGATACCAATTCTTGAATCTTTGTTTCACATGGCCATGTGATACTGCCATTTGGTCTTCATATGATTACATGATGATGGTGCATCCATTTTGACATGTCTAACCTCAACCAAATCTTGGAAGCATCTTTAGGCAACCATGTGTTTGTCTTGTGCCCTTTGGCATAGTGACAACCACAAAAGATATTGGGATTACATCTCTTAAGAAAAAGCAATTGGCAGTTGCTAGATGGCATCGAGCTTTAAAAAGTGCTTAACATAAGGTAGAATTGAACTAAGGGAAGCTACCAAAGAGATGAACTTCCTTTTAGGTTTTTTCGGCTCTTCTATCATGGTTATGGCGGCTACTGCCTCTTCTTGAGGTGTCTACTAGTTAGTAACTAATTGTTATGCAAGAGGTTGGCATGGTGGTAGAGTATACAAGTAGAACTGGTTTGTTTGGAATGGGTGTTGAGTTGATATGTGTGGAGTTGGAAAATATTGTGTATTCGGTGGTCCCATATGGGATTATCATTACTTGCAATAGAAGGATAAATGCTACTTAAATTGTAGGTTGTTTTCACTTATCACCAATGTTATTTGAGGGAATATGTAAAAATCTGACTATCAAGTAAACTCCTTTGGACTTTGTCCAACTTGGTTTCCAATTTATTTCCAATGTGTTTGATTGATGTTGAAATGCAACAACAAGTTTTTTGGTGGACATCTTTTTTGATGAATCTTCAATGGTGACACTAGCTGGGATTAGCTCTAGGAACAAGTTGTATCATTGTCGATATAACAAAGAGGTAAGGGATAGAGAGGATGCCCTTATCACCATGTCTAGTATTGCTTTTTTTGTTGGCTTAAACTATAGTAGTGCATCTAGTTCTCACGATGTTCCCATAAAATTGAAGAAGCTCTCATTCATTTTCTATTACAGGGCCTCTAAATATTCCTTAGTTGATTCCTAAAACATTTTCTTGTTGAACTTCTCTGCTAGTTTTGACCAAGAGGTGAGCTTTGTCAAGTTTTATGTAATGAACCAATGACAAGTCTATACAAAGTATTTGATTAGGACCTTGTCTTTATCTTATACTTACACCACGTCAGAGCAATAGAACTTGATGTGAGAAAGTGGATCACCCTTCCCAAAGTATTTGTGAAACTTGGGCATGCCACAACTATTCAATAATTTTGCATTTGGGAAGTGATATAAGTTGCTAAAGGCATTTACATACCTCTTTCTTCCCCTCCAACTATTTGAGTTTGTGCAAGATTTCAAGCACGATGGCATTTGTTGTGTAGATTCTGAGGTGGTGTCTATCTTGTTGGCCTCTACTACAGTTGTAATTGGCAGTCTAGTTATCATTGGTGGCACCATGTACATCGATGATGGGAACCCATATGGTCCTCTCATTTAAGGTTTCAAATAGGGATATGGAGGTGTGTAAAAGTATCAACAACTAGTAATTTATCTTCCCACATTTCCATGTTGTGCATGATGAGTGAGTGAGGAAGCATCACTTTTATCTATGGATTTAGCTTCTCTCTTGTGGTCTTTACATCTTCTTCCTTCTTTTACACTTTGGATTTGCCTTATGGAATCAAAATAGATGGTGAAAATTTATAATGCGTCAATTTAGAACCAACATTCAAATATGGTGGGTACTGGTAGGGCCCTAGTTGGGGTGGAATTGTTTGATAGAGATATGGGTTCCAGGAACTAAACTAGAACTACTTTGGTGAAAGGTTTGTTTATTAGACATTCTAGAATGAGTAGTCTAGATGATCCTCTCCTTTTGGATAGTTGAAACTATACTCATATGGGTTTCTGACGGGCTTCTTGAGTGGGATCTTTTTCGAATCTCTTTTTTCTTTTGAACTTTTGGCACCTCTGAGGTATATTTGGGAATGTTTGTCCCCTCTTGCTTGTTAGAACCTATCTTGGTGTCAGTCTTCACCTTTTTGTTGTTATTCAGCCATCTAAATATCTCTCTTGTGAGATTGGGTGTTGTATGAACTTCTTATGAATCATGTGGTTACCTAAAGTTCAAATCATCAGTCGCAAATGAAGGGTTTATTCCAAAGAGAGAATATCATGCTTTACGATCTCTCTTTCTACATAAAATGATTATGCATACGAAAATGAATTCCCTATTCTTTTAGGATAATTTAAAGGATACAACTCAAGTTTTTGCAATCAGTAGAAAGTGTGATCCATGCAAAAGATCCCTTGTAATAGAATGGTGAAAAAATTGGACCTGCCCCTAGCTTGGAAAATATAGGAGTATGATTCTAATTTCAACCTGAAATGCCCATCTTGTTTTTGTGAGAAGAAGTAGTGTATCAGCGCACAATAAAAAAAGATTAGGATGACTACAAGGTCTTAGAGAACTATCTTAGGACCAGTGATAGTAGTGGAGTAGTCATCCCCTTTGTGTGAGAAACATGGTAGATCCTTTCTCAAAGGATGGATCTCTAGATAACCATTCTAGAAAAACCAAGACGATAGAAAATTAATTAGACTTTACGCTTGCCTGCCTATAGATAGTGAATGTAGTTGATCAACTATGTCCATCTACAAGGCATTCCCACCTAGAGGGATTCATTTGTGACCCTCGAAGGTGTCTTTGGTGTCCTAGTTTATGTATGATTTCCTGATCTACCTTCTTCAATTGAAGAAAGATGGTAAGCGTCATAGTTTTAGGTTATGTTTAGGACCATAATGTAGGGTAGCAAAAAATGTGTGAACCACATGCTACTAGGTGGCATCTCAACCAAGTTTAATGATCGCTCACATCTTCTACAATTGTTTGGTGCAAGGCATGAGTTAATGATCAAAAGTCAAGAATAAAAAACATTGTGGAGTAGGATTGGAGCTTTGCTAAGGAGGAAACACAAATGAGCCGGCAAACCCAAGGTATAAAACTGAAAGTGATGATAGTACACAACTTAATAGTTGAATTTCTCATCATTTCAATATTGAAATTTGAAAATTCAGTCTTAAAATGAAAAGCTTCCTTTTTATTTGAGTGGCCTAGAAAAGGTTGTTGTTTTTAAAAAAAATTGATGGCCTTCTAGCGGGTACCAAATATTTGAGCTTGGCTCGATAGGCAAGATAAGGATTGAGTAACCTTTTGACACGCATTAGGTAGCATGATCTATTGACCATACCCAAGATACCAATTCAAGGTATGTTGAGATAGGTAAAGAACAGGGATATTATTTGTGCCAATTTTGAATCAATCCTTTATTGCATCTCAAAGAAGATTGCTTGAATTTTGTGTGTTTGAAAAAGGCTTTCTTTATTTTTGAAAGCATAATTTTACTCAGTTAAAATTGATTTTTTTTTATTAAAGATGGTTAGTCAAATTTGATGATTTTTTAAAAGATTGTTTAGTTTTGTCATGTTTTGAAGATTTTTTTTCATTTTGGAAAAGGTTGTTCAACTTTGTTGAGTTTTGATAAGATTTTAGTTTCATTTAGAAAAGAATTATGTGACATAGTCAAGCATTGAGAAGATTTTATTTATATTGAAATAGATTATTCCACTTAGTCAAATTTTGAAAAAAAAAATCATTTTAGAAATGAGGCTAGGCATGGTGGAGTTTTGAAAGAAAAAAAATCTTAATTCTGAAAAATATTGCCCAACTTTGTCGAGTTTTGAAAAGATTTTTTATTTCATTATGTAAAATCTTGTTTGACATTTTAGAGTTTAAAGGTTTTCTTTCATTGTCTGAAAGTTTGTTTAGTTTCTTCGTTATTTGAAAAGTTTTTCTTCGTTTTGAATCAACTTTTTCTGTTTTGATAAGATTATTTTTATTTTATACAAGATTGTTTGACTTAGTAAAGTAATGAAATAATTCATTTTTAGAAATATCTCTCAGCTTAGTTGAGTTTTTAAAGTTTTCTTTTTATTTTGGGAAAGCTTATTTGAGATTGATTGAGATCATTGGCATGATGGTATTTTTTGTTTGAGATTGTTTGAGGTTATTTGAGATTGTTCAAGTTTGCTCAAGATTTCCTGTCAACACATGAAGATGTTATTCAAGAATATATAATCTACTAGACATTAGCAATAATTGACAATCTTTAGGAAATATTGAAAGTAACATTAACATCATGAATATGAAAAATAAAGCACAAGTTTCCCATACACATATGTTAGAAGATCCAAATTTCCCCTTGCATTGGTCCATGACTTTCTAAGAATATTATGTACTTTTTAAGTTTATCTTGTATAGGAGGGGTTGGTTCTTGTCTTCTCTATGGTGTTGCATAACTCATCATGGGGGATAACTTGACTTCTACAGATATGTGTACACTCCTAATATTCCTCATGAACACAGAGTTCACAGTCGTGAGTGCTACAAGAGCGGGTGTCCTAAAAAAATTTTCACGTTCAACATGATGTTGTTCTGGTATCTTTGCTAACACCCCATGCCTCATCTAGGGACTCAACATGATTGTTGACACCCATTCCAACGATCATGTAGGTTTGTAGGTTGCATTTTGCATGTGTGCAATTTATTATTGATTCTGAAGCAAGCCCATAACAACAAGTCATGAAAGATGAAAGATAGATTCTGAAACAAACAATCATGCAATTGTCATCAATTGAAGATCCCTCTCATATTTTCTCTTCCCTTATAATTTAATTAGTTTTTATATAATGATAAAAAAGAGGTAGAAGGGAAACTATGGTAGGGATGATAAGGATAACACTAAAAAAGGGAGCGACAACGAACCATAAAATGACGGACGAAGTCAAATGTCGTATTGCTAGAAAAAGAAAAATTAAGGCGACAAAAAAGGAAAACCTAATGGAGTCAAATATTCTATCACATGGATGTACATTCGTAACAGTGGATGAACCACGAGGAAAAATCCAAAAACCCATTGGGAATAAACTGACAAAAATAGGCTATTCCACAACTCGGGACCTGTCTTGACACCTATTTAAGTGTCAAGAAAGGTAGAGGCATCAATCAATGTTTATTTTCTGTGCTTGTTTATTTTCCGTGCTTGGTGGAATAGGGCGTTCCGCCACCCAGGGCCTTTTCTAGAACTTCTCATATTCTAGTAATGGAACAACCAGCAATTGCTAATACACTTTTTTTTGTGTGGTAGAACAAGGATTTCTGTACCGAAACCCATTTTTTAATGACAAAATGGATGTTGCTCAATCTACAAGTATAACTTCTTCTTTTTTATATGGCGCAACATAGAGATGCACCTACTAAAAAACATATTTTTACAGTTGACAAAAGAAAAGATTAACTAATATTGGTAGAGTTAAACAAGAAAGGACAAACCTGGATTTATCACTAGAAAACAAAACTTAAAAGAAAACACAACTTGACTCATTTGAAAATTCCCAGAAGATTTAGTTTTGGATCCACCCACATAAAAATCCCATAACAATAAGGAACATATCCTACGCTGACATAAAATAAGGTAAAGTATAAACCTCTTTAGAGCTGCCACTCTATTTTATTCATAATATAAAAAAATGTTTATTTAAATCTATGAGAAAACACAAGAAAAATCTAAATTAACTCCACTCAATGGCAGATAATGAAAGGTATGCTTGAATTCAGATATCAGACTCAGTGATCCTGTTATGAGTGGGTAAGGTTAGCACTCCCAACTCACCCATAATCAGTATTGCATCCTTTGTTTGTGTGTAGGTATATAAATTTAAGAAAAATGCGACAAAAAACACGAAAAGCATGAGAAAGAAGCATGGTTTTTCTGGTGGACCTTTGGGCCATGAAATGACCATGGCTTCTCCTTTATCACCCTAAAAGTCCTAGTTTTTAGG
Organism: Alisma plantago-aquatica; assembly: GCA_963693085.1. Classification (NCBI taxonomy): domain Eukaryota; kingdom Viridiplantae; phylum Streptophyta; class Magnoliopsida; order Alismatales; family Alismataceae; genus Alisma; species Alisma plantago-aquatica. The sequence goes on from OY856410.1 coordinate 1,129,627,645, forward strand.
TGTTAGGATCCAAGTTGTCTCATGACCTCCCACAACATAGATCATCTCGGCGGTTAGGATCAAATTGTAGAGAGAGAAAGAGAAAGTAGGAGATTTAATAGAACTAGAAGCAAAGCTTTGTTTAGATCAGTTCGGTGCAATGGATATGAAGTACATCAAATGAAAGTGTAGGAGAAATTTGAACGATTAACTAAATATATATAAGTATTTATTAAGAATCATTTATTTACCATTTTAGCATAATATAGTTGTTGTAGAGAAGTTATTTCTAGAAGAAGAATATTCTAGTCACGTGCAATAAAAAATAAAGAGTGAGACAATTCGTTCAATGAAATTAGAAGAATAAAATGGGGCCCATAATACAATCGATATGGCAAGAAATTTAGGGTAGGAAATTAGGATTCAGGCTTCTAGTGGAACCTTATGGGGTGAGGTCGCACAACACAATGATTTATTAGGACCATTGTTGTTCAAAGGCCACATTTCTTCACATGGCACACCTAGTAGATCATGTGGTTCTGATGGGTTATCCCGCACATGGAAAGTTTCATGTTTGTATCCAAATTTTTGATATATTCGGGAAGGTTCTGAGGTTTTTGTATAGAATTAGATTGTTACTCATAAAAGTCTAGATAACAAAAGTTGAAAGTAATGTCTTCTTCTTTTATTTTAGAAATAATTCCTTTACAAAATTTATTAGAAAAAGATAGTGAAAGTTGATTAAAAGGAAAATAATAGTTTAAAGAAAAGGTTTTTTGTTTCAAAACCACTGAACTGTGGAAAAATTGTTAAGAGATTATTTTCATGGATTAAAAGTGTGGAGTTAATTTGGATCTACATCATTATCTAGTGAGAAGATATAATCTCGGTCATTGAATGAATGACAAAAAATGGAGTGTCATCATGAGGTCGACCTATGTCTCTCTCTGTGTCTACTGGCCTATTCCATCTCTAGAAGGGGGCTCCTTGGGTTCGTCATGGCGGGCTCTGCCACTGCCGACGAGTGGGAGACAACGCCTCCCCTAGGTGTTGGGGCTCTTGGTGGACTAACCCCTTCTTCGACCACCATCTCCTCTCCTCCACTCAATGCTCCATGTCCACCATCACCCCCTCCTTGGTCATACTCATCCACTGATGTCACGGTGGGTCGAGCTTATTCTGATTTCATAGAAAAGACTATAAAGGTGCACCATCATTGTAAACCGATGGACCTCCCTGAAGACCCCAAGAACTTTAGATTTTGGGACACAGATGTACGCCCTTGGATGAAGTTCTCACAGCTAGTAGTGGAGGAAATTGATGACTTCCACGAATGCACCATCACCATCAAGGTGAGGGGGAAGAAGTGTCACATTGCCCAACTCTATGGTTGGATTCTTGAGTCGTGGACGCCCAAAGGAGAAGTATATCTATCACCGGTCAAAGGTGGTCTCTTTCTTTCCCACTTTGTGTCGAGGATGACATGAAGTGTTCGATGTAAGAGGGGTCATGGTTTTTTGACAACCAATTGGTCATCACAAGGAGATGGAGACAGGAAGTAGATGTTAGGAGGGTTGCTCTCACCTTCACACCAGTGTGGGTAACTCTACCTAATGTTAGAGCACACTGGACCCGACGGGCCATCACCATCATTACGTAAAGTCTAGGCATGGCTAGGGTGTTTGATTTCCTGGATAAGGGAAAGAATGTATGTGCTGCTCATATCTTTGTTGAAATGAAGGATGACAAAGATCATCCATCCTACTGTCATTGTTGAATTCTCAGATGGCAAGTATCTAGAGATCCATGTTCAACGGTTTGCTAATAGAAGTCACTCCTATAAGGTGTTTAACCATTTTCCGAGGGGATGCCCAAGACCCAGGGAAGCCATTTTTGATCCTCCTATCATTTGGGGAAGCGTTAACAGCAAAATACCGAGGAGGAGGAAGAATGGGAATAGCCTAGGTAAAGAAATGATTGTAGATATGCATATTGAGGGTGTGTCAGTAGACAAGTTCCTCCCTGCCACCCCTATAATAGAACCTTTGATGGATGTGGAGGCTCCAACCTAGGTGGAGACTATTGTTGTGATAACAAGAATCAATAGTTTTGTACATGCAATCAAGTGGCGGTCTCCCCTATTACAGGAAATCCATTCTTGATTCTTGGAAATTTGGATGTGGATCTATTGTTCGATGAGATGACTAGCTCTCCTGTTGTGGTTGGGAGCTCCATGTGTAGGGCTAACATTGCTAGAAGAGGGAGGATAGGATCATCAAGACTTTCCACCTTTGGCCAAGGTGGATCCACTCATTCAAGATGACTATCATCACATAGAATGTGAGGGGAGCCTCTACACCCAAATGTCATAGGAAGATGATCTTTTTTCATCAATATTGTTAAAGCTAGCTATGCTATATGTTTGGAGACTAGAATTAAGAGGAGATTCGAACAGAAAGTGGATGATCTCTTCATGACTACATGGGGGTTTGACTTCACCTTTAAAAATTTGAGGGAGGAAGGAATCATTGTGGGTTGGAAAAAAAAAATTTGGAATGCCCAATGCATCTTTGCATCGGACCCAATGATGGTGTTTAAATGCATAAACAAAGGAGGGTTTCGTTGTGTGATCATTGCAGTCTATGGATTCAATAGTGAGATCTATAGGAGCACCATTTGAGAGATGATCACCAACACCACTCAACATGACATTCCTCAAATTGTCCTGGGTGATTTCAACTACGTACACCAAGACTTTGAGAATCTAGAAGGGAAACTGATACCTGACTCAATCTTGAGCAGGTTCAATGCGGTAGTGGATGTTGCTATTTTGGTTGAGTTGAAGATGACTGGAGGCATATCCACTTTTCACAACAATAGAGGTAATGATTTTAGAATTGCTAACATTTTGGACCATTGCCTTGCCAATGCTTGTTGGCTAAATGTGTTCCCTGATGCTAACATTGGATTGGGAGGCTATCTGAATAGAGATCATGCTTGGATGACTATCATTTTGACGTCTTCCACTAAACCCAACAGATAGTTCCAATTCCTAACTTTTGGCTTGACTGGCCTAGTTGTAAACAAACTACCAAGGAGGCTTGGGAATCAAGTGTGGTTGGAAACCCAATCTTTATAATTCCCGAGAAGCTGAAGCGGACAAGGATTGTTTTGAAATCCTGGTATAGATATCTCTATTACCTTCAATCTCTTCTAATGAAGGTGACATTGGATTTTTCTAATGCTTGTACCACCTTGAGATCAGATCCTCTCACTGCCAATCTTATTGATAAAGATAAGAAGTCTTTCATGAGGTTGGATTTATTGGAGAAGGTTGAGGAAGTGTTTTATTAGCAGTGTAGCAGGATGAGATGGATCAATTATGGCGACTATAATACCAAAGTATACCAAAGGAAATGAAGAAAAACTATATGGGAAAATGTATTCACACCATCATTAAGCAAGATAGTAGCTCAATAAGGGGTCATGTTGAAGTGGAAGATGAGGAAGTGAATTTCTCTGGAAGTATGTACAATTAAAATTAGAGGATTGTGATTGGGAACCTACCTCAAGATAGAGTCACTGAGGAGAATAACTACATCCTATGTGGTACGAACATTAAGGAGGAAATTAGGGACGTTGTCTTCTCTATTGGTACCTCTAAAATTCCTAGTCTAGACAACTTCAATGGAAAAAATTTCCAAACCTACTGGTCCACTGTTAAAGAAGATATATTTCATTCCATCTGTTGGTTCCTTGTGGGTGGGGGGATGGTGAAGAAGGTAATCTATGTGTTCCATAGGCTTATCACTAAGAAAATGATGCTTGCATCGCTTGCTGACTATATACTGATTGCCTTTTTTTGGTGCTCTATAAGATTTTTGCAAAGTTCCTTTCTAGAAGGTTGAAGAAGGTCCTTACTAACATCATCTCCTCCAACCAGTCGACATTCATTAAAGGATTCTCTATCTCCGACATCATTTTTTTTCCCAGAGAATTTTTTCTTGACTTTAGAAACAAGAACAAGACAAAGAAAGCCTTTGTCAAGATTGATATCTCGAAGGCATTTTATTATGTAAATTAGCAAGCTCTCTGGGAGATTATGTCCTCCATGGGTTTCTCCTGCCAATGGGTGAGATTTATGAAGTAGTGCATCCAAACTACCTTCTTCTCTGTCTAGATCAATGGTGTTCCTTATGGCATGTTTGGTGTGTTTAACGGTCTACAAAATGCTGGATCCCCTACCCCCCTCCTTTTCACCATTTTCATGGAGGCCATGACCATTCTAATCAAGGGAGAAAAAGTGAGGGGTGATATCCATGCCTTCAAGGTATCTGACACCCCGATTCTATTCCAACTCATCTTCATGGATGATGTGCTTATTTTTGTTTCAGGGCATGACATGCTTCTTAATAGGTTGTGCCACATTGTAAAGATGTTCGATAATATCATGGGGCTCTATATTAGCAACATCAAGTTGAGGGTGTTCCTGTCTAGATCATGAGATGCAAGAAGGGACATGCTTAAGGTGGCGGTGTCTATGGAGTAAGGCGTCTTTCCCACCAAATATTTGGGTATACCTATTTCTATGGGTGAGGCTCTGGTCGGGTGTACTTCACAATCATGGATAGTCTATGTGAGATGGTTGATAGATGGACTAGTCTTTCACTTTCTCTTGTAGGTACAACTATTCTTATCAGAACTATGCTAGCTAAAAAATCACTTTCTAGTGCAGACAAGCGGAGTTACCACCTTTTATTCTTGACAAAGCTTGGTCGATTTGTGGATCTTTCCTTTTGGATGAAAAAAGGACATGCTTTGGCATGATTTTTGGTGGATAGACCATATATCTTTTGTGGTGCGAACCTTTCCAATCCTAAGAACATCATGTTTTAGGCCACTCACAAGATTATTGATGTTCTTCTGATTCTATAGTCTTCCCCATGGTCTATCTATATGAAGAGAAGATAGAGGGACTCACTGGACAATACCCCTTCGAATTTCTCAAGAGTGTTGAGGGCTATGGCCAGTAGATGGAGCATTGTTAGACAATAATATCTCCTTGTTGGGGATTGGTGGATCAGGATAAGCTCCAAAATCTTAGTCTACTCCTATCATTGGTCCCCAGGTACCCTGGTTCCTACTTCTATGGAACTGGTACCATAATCCTAATTGGGGTTGTTGCTAATATAAAGGCATTATGAAGAGGATGCCTAAGTTGGACAGATTGAGATGATGAGGTCTTGTTTTTTATGCTTGATGTCTTCTATGTAAGAGTGGAGATGAATCCCATGAGCACTTGATGTGTAATTCTTCTTTCACCAAATACATCTAGTGTCGAGTTGCGCTGAAGTTGGGTTTTGGCAGCTCCCTGCCAAGCAACCTTGATAAAAGTATTTCTTACATTTTGGAGAAGATGACAAAAAATCATCCAATGAGATGCTTCATTGGTATTTTCCTCACAGTTATGATCTTACATGTTTGGAAGGAGAGGAGTAGTAGACTGCATTTGAGTAGACAAAGAGACTACATAAAGACTTTTGACAAAATGGTAAATAGTATTAAAGATGTGTGTAAGGTCAGACCTTGAATCTGTGGGGTTTGAACTATATGATCTCAGCACATTAAGTTCTTTTGTGGTGTACATCCCTCTTTAAAGTTATATAAGTGGTTTTTGGGTCTCCCACTATACTTTTCCTTTGAGTAATATGTTACCATATCCGAAAAATGGAGTGTCATCACAAACCTAACATAGTGGCTTGTGGGTCAACCTGCGGGTTCCCATATAATTTGTGTTAAACTGCGAAGTTGGTCCTATTACACAAAACAAAAACATAATTATTTTGCTTATTTTTACATTATTATGTGAAGTATACACCAGACAACTACTGGTTGATGTTAACATAAAATGTGATACAAAATATCGCTTGCTAGTTGTAACTTGATGTTTAATACATGAAGAACATAATGCTGATGTTGTGTTTGAAGTCAAACAAGAAAAAGGTCACCTAGTTGTTGGACATGCCATATATGCCAGATACATCAATAAATTGTCATTCTCAACATATAATGTTGTACATTGTATTAATTTGTTTCCGTTCACTTATAGTTAATATGAAATGATCTTCCACATTTGTTGAACATGAACTTCAAATTTATCAATATGATTATTGTTATCACTTAAGTATACACACATATTATATTATAAGAAACATATCTATTAATACACTTTTATGAGAGTTGAAACATATCATATCTGATTTGTACACAATCTCTAACATGCCTATTATTGCATACTCAATGTATCATATTGACACAAAATTATCTCAAATAATTTATGTGGTCACATTAAATGAGTCATCTAAGGGTGCCCGCATGACAACCCACAAAACCTTCCTAATAAAGACCTCAGTCACAGACCCAAATATAAATGGGTGATTAAATCATCCACCCTAACCTGGATGAAAATGGGTCCACCCGAGACCACATGATGGTCAATGACCCTATTTGGCATGTCTACGTAGAGTCTCTAGCACTGAAAAGTGGCATGAAGTTAAGATCAATAGATCATGTCGTTTGAGTTACTCATAAATAAACCCTACAATATGGATTTAAGACATTAAGAAGTGAATTCAAAATTAATATGTAATGTGACTAAGATGGAAGTTTGGTCCAATGATTCATATTTTATGTATTGCCTTGTAGAGGGTAGGTCATGAAATATGTACCTCGAGTAAAAGAAATTGGTCTAAATATGCACTAAAACAAAGTTGGTTGTTCAAGTTGGTATCATATATGAATTTACATTTATTACACAACCATAATTATTCTTATGTTTAGAATGGAATTCTATTAGTCCGACCAGACTAGCCTAATTGGTAAGAGCTCATTAAGTCCCAATGAAGGACCCATGTTCAAATCATGCCTACAAATAGCATTTCACATTGATTGGGCATGGGAGAGGGGTGATTGGACAACATGGTCTCAAGCCCCGACAATTTACTATGTTGGGTTGGGTCCAGTAGTGGTCCTTGCTTGGGTGGGTTCTCTCGTAAAAAAAAGAATCAAGTTCCATTGGTTGCTCAAAATCATATAACTCAAAAAATAAGACAATATCAACATTATCATTGCACAAAATGAGCCTAAGAAATATGTATCATCATTGACATTATAATCTTGTAGATATTTAAGATACAAGTCACACAGAAAGAACTAGATAGACACAATCAAGAATAACCAAATTACATGCAAGTGAATATACCTATACTTTTCATGGAATATTTCATAAAATTGAATGTTTGAAACTTTAATTAATATTTCTATTTTAGAGAACTAAGGAATTTACTACCAGACCAAATCTAAGCATGCAAATTACAATTTATTGATAAGAGAGATATGCACAAATTGAAAACTATCAAGTCATCAAGACATAAATCCCAAATAATCCCCAACATTTTTTATTATACATGGAGTGAGTAAGTATGTAAAATAAAATTAATATGTTCAGAAGTTACCATCTTGGTAAATCAAAAAACTAACAACAAGGAATAAATAAAAAGATAGAGTTTCTTTTTCCTTTGTTAAAATATCATAGGATATGTTACAAAAATGTGAAATTATATTTTAAAACACCAAGATATCATATACTTAATCAGGAAGTTGGACACTCCTACCAATTTCTCCACCAAAATGTGTGATAGATCATACACTAGTCAACTTAATGAGAATAACCTTCATAATGCATGAAGTCCTTAGTGAATGAGTGTCCATTGATGCACACCATAAATTTAGAATCCTCCCAAGTATTTCAATAGTTTTGATTTATAACAGATTATTGGAAATTCACGAACTACAATGCTCTTATAACCCACCAAATAACTTTGATGGAACCCTCCCACCTAAATTAAAGGGAAAAAACTATTTCTATGAAAGAGATAAAGAGGTCATTTAAGTATTGGTTTATAAAATATAAATTATCTTTTATTTAAGTTTGTTATTTGATAATGATTTAGTATAATAACACTTATATGCAACAAAATCACATATCATTTAAGATCATTTGGATAGAATTTTAAAAGTAACGTTTTTACAAAAACATGTGTGATGTAGTCTAGCTTTTCAACATTTTCTTGATTCTACAAATTTGATTCAAGTATGTAGTTCTTTTGTATATTATCTCACTACATAAATGTGATTATACCCTATATTACACATACTCCTGCATGTTAAGAACTTGGATTTTCTGTATCATATATGAAACCTAAAGTACATGAAACCCTAATTTGTTCACTTGTAAGATTTGTTGATTAATACTTATGTAACATCATCAACGTTCCTCGAGATTTCTTCCTTAAAAGTATGATATTATGTGTCTTTAACCCAAATCTCATTAATTTAGAGTTTATGAGTGCATGATTGAAACTAGATAAGGACAATACCCAAAAGTCTAATTCATATGCTTTTTCCCTATTTTTCTATCTTTTCATAAATCATACCACCCAATGGGTAAGTCTAACATGGGTCCATGATCGGACACTGATACATTCCACAATGCATCAAATTGGGAGTGATGTAATCAGGGATACCACACACTAGATGCTTAATTGTGTGGCTCAAGAGTCACATAAACCTCAAACTAGTCCAAGGTGACTTCTGCATGACTCAGTTGTAACTGCCAATTTCCTCTCTATCCTCAATTGAAACTGAGTAATCTAAAAAACTCGCTTCACCTTGATGATCATGCCTATAGGTCATTTGGTTGTTTTTGATTCTACATGCATAAGATTTATATCTCATCTCCCACTCTATCTAACTCTGGAGGAATATCTTGAGATAGACCTAACACTAGACCATTGAATTCCTATTTATACCCCTTGAGTTTGAAAATTACCTGCTTGATAGAACCTTTCCTTCTCTAGTGAGTTCCCTTTGTGAATTAAATACCCCTATTCTCTCCTTCTATATTGATTTTCCATTGACTCTTATTTGGAAATTTCATCCTTACAACACCCATGGTTACTAAATACTACTTTTGACCTTGTGAAGCCACTCTAAACTCAACTAACACCTCATGTCTAGATTCTAAGCCCTTATGATAATTCTAGACCACATGTAAGTAATCCCCCTTTTGCTTTCCTAGACACCCTCTTGTGAGATGGATGAATGTTTAAAACACCCTCATCCTTTGGATCCTACATTACACATATGAACTTTACTACACCCCTAGCGTATAATTGACTTGGAAACACTATTACCCTCAATTTTCCAAAAAAAAAGGCTTTAGTAACATCCTAGACTTTCTCTCTTCACCATATTTGTACATATCGACTCAAAATATGATCAATTGCATTCCAAAACTTCCCGCTTTAGCAACTAGATTACTTTGAGTCACATTATGTTGAATTAATATATTGTGACTGATTAAATGTCACATTGATCTCAATTTCATAAAGTTGAGTTTAATATTAAACTTTTGAATATGCAATTTGAATATTCAGACCCATTAGCGTCATTCTATTAAATCCAGTCTTTTTCTGTAGGCATAGGAATAAATTTATGAATTAATGGTAAAAGTTTCACCTCAATTGGTGTTAAAGTTTCAAAGTTACGAATATTACAAATTCACCAAAGAAACTTAATTCATTTTTTCTTCAAATCTGACTTATAAATGTTAGCAATCATCCCCTCCTCTCATCCAATGAGAGGTCTCAAATCTTGATGCCACTGATGCAAGCTTCATCTGATGTCTGTGTCTCCTTCTTCCACATGTTCCCTTACATACCTCATGAGCTCTAATTGATGCATTCATTCTCTTTTTTTCTTCTTGCTCCTTCATTCCACTCTATATTCCTTGCATTTTGTGTCCTCTTGCTCCCTATTCTGTTATAATCATAAATGAATTCATGGTGGGGTTACCATTATACTTTTTGTAGACTCCCCCTCCCTACTGGTGGGCACCCTTGGAGTTCCTTACCCCATAACTCCTAGACATCAGTGCAGGTGTGTCCTAGCATAGTAGGACCTCAACATAGATGGACAACAACTTAGATCATTGTGACGAGGATGCAAGAACCTTGCAGTCCCCTACATCGGCAAGCTTCACACAACAAATACAATCAAGAAGGTGATCCTTGCACAATCTAGAGCCACAAAAGTAAGGGCATACAACCCTTGGATCTAGGGTGGTCCTCCATCCAATGACCATCCTTGATCTACCCCATTCTCTCTCTTTCTTCCAACTCTTTTATAGGTCAATTTCACTATGAGAGAAAATCAAAACATGCCACAACATCACATTATCTACTCTCTCTATCAATCATTCTCAACACTAGGTGGTGCTTGGATTGTGGCCACACAATCTAAGATCAATGACACAATACTTTAGAAATTTTAGTAGTTTTCCTCTCCTTTTACAAGATAAAATGTCATTTCATACAAAAAATAATAAATAAACCCTTGATTTATTTAGTACAGGTTATACATGTTTTTATAAAAAAATGTGATCTACCACTTAAAAATGGTATTATGGAATGTTCATGCTTAGTCCCACGTATATGCTAAAAATGACGTCTTTTTTATTTCCACTACATGATTTATTGATATTTGATCCACAACCTTAATCTTTTGCTCTTTGAACTGATATGATAGCCTAAGATCAATAACTAGTGCTTCTTAATGTGCTAAGAATTGAACTTTATCTACCTCTTGTAGCTAATATGATCTTTTGTCTGATAATTGACTAAATTTGGGTTTAAATCCTAAAAATCATTAACAAACATTATGATATGTAGTTCAAATCCTTACAGGTGCTTCGAATTAGTAATCTTTTCTATCTTTTAAACCATGAATCAATCTTGATCACCCTTGTGTACCTAAGTGCAATCTTATGGCCTACATAACTTGAAAATGTGACTTTATGTAAACTTCTAATGATATAACTAAACTCTAGATTGTTGATGAAAGATACTCAACAATTATATGTGAACCAAAATATAGCAACCAAAATAACTTTAAATTCCATGTGGATCACTCATATGTCCAATATTGACCATGTGACATGAAATGTGACCTGCCATGCATGTTTATAATTTAAGATCTAATTTTGTACAAATCATACCCTAAAGATGATCATTGTTATATTATGATGCCAAACTAGTAATCTTATGATAATTATGAAATCCAATGAAAATGGATCTCTGTGATACTCTCATGATGACTAAATTGCATGAAAATGACCCAAATAACTCTATATGACTATGTTGATGCATAAATATTTAATGTTGCTCGAATCTTATATATCCTCCATTAAGATCAGGAAACCCTAGTTGTTAATCCATGATGTAATTCAGATGTTTAACCTAGGTCTTAAATGAATCCGTGATGTAATATGTGACTTGATGGTGATTTTTATGCATTATTTAAGGTACTGAAATCAATATGTTGAATGAAATGGGACATAGACTTAGGTCTACATATAGCCATGATCAATATATTTATGATGACCTAGTGTTTCTGATGTTAATTAAACCGAACGTTTGTATTTCATGACCTCTTTGAGGGACACTTCAAAATTTCTAATAATGATTGTATGAATCAAGTATCATACTCTTGTTATCTAATCAAGGTAAACTTTTACCTCCTACTTTGATAGAATAGGGTGTTACGCCTTTTGTATGTGTGTGTGTCGAAATGTGTGGCTATATGTACTTCTTTAAAGTACTTTTTCTATAACACCCACTTAAGAATACATGTGTCAGTGCAAGCAACTCCCATGTTTTCCATAAAATGTGATACTTGGTCCAAAGGGATGTCACAATTATGATAAACATTGTAAGTAAAGTAAACAATCGCCGTGCATTAGTATTAAATTGATTCATACATTTCTTATAAGATAGGTACTATATCTTGGGTTTTTTAATATATCATCTAACATCTAAGTATGATGTGGAACATAAGAAACCTCTAATCTAAATTATTGAATCATCTGGGTATATGACATCCCACCACACAAAACCTTGAGAAAAACCTTGGTTTATTCCTTAGGATGATCTTCTTATGTCTCTATCTTCAACGTTGATCCATAACTTTGGGAATCGTGCCCCTAACCATTCCTCAAACAATTCAAAAGAAGAATTGAACAAATTATATCTTAAAGAGAACATGTAAAGTAAATATTAACAACTAGCATTAAACTTTAAAAATAATGAGACATGGTTTCTTTTATAGACAATTTCTTTTTACCTTAACCTATATACAAATACTAGAGTTTGCACATAATGCATCTTTGCTTACACACTAAAGTGCCTCTTTGATTGCGCTGAAGTGCCTCTTGTCATTTGCACTAAACTACCTCTTGGGTTGCAGCACAGTGCCTCTTGGTGAGGTTTTTATAGAACTTCATTTTTATCATTATCTTTTGCTAGAAAACTCTTAATTTGTCTTATATGTTTTTATTGACTTTACTCTTAATGTGAATGAAAGATGATACAACAACTTATTGACAATTACAATGAAATTAATTTCACTATGGATTCATTGATTTTAAGAAATTGAAATAGTAGGAAATACATTCATAGCATTCATTGTACATACATACTTCAAGTCAAATAATAATTGTGTCAAAAGTGCATGGACCACTTACCTTTCATGAAGAAAACTTAGTTGCCCTTCTTAGGTTGAGGAATTCCTGACCACATTCTTGGCTTGGTTGAACCCTAAATACCATGCTTAAAAAATTTACATATATTACTAATTAATACTTAACTTGATTTCTTGTGTTTCATGGTTCTTTAATGAATTAGGGTGAAAATGAGTTAAATCAGGCTTAAAAACCATCCTAGAATGATTTTGTTTTATTATATCTCTAATGGTAATTTATATGTAATCATCCGACGTCAATGAATTTTCTAAGAATTTTTGGAGTACTAACCAATAGAAAATCTTTAAAATGATCATAGGAAAAACAACCCATTCAAAGATCTAATGGGCCCTACCTAGCTGGTCTAATCAGGTCTTGTTAGTTGGTCACATCCTCCCGACACACGATCAATGGACAAACTAGGTGGCTGATGTCCAAAAATGCTCATAACATGCATGACACATTAAAATCACAATGGAAGTAATGGAGAAAATACGATCTCTTTTATTTATCTCCTCTATGTGAACTTCATACACTTGCATCATAATCATGGAACTTGCAATACAAAACTTTATTTCATATATGTTCTTGAAAAGTGAAGGAACGAAGAATGTCCCCAAGCAGCACCGGTCCGAGCAAGCTAAAAATTGGCTTCAATTGTGGTTTGGAGCCCTTAAAAGCCCCATCATCATGGAATAGTGGAGGAGGAATAGGGGATGGATAACCACAACCAAAACTTTAGTTCATGAAAATTAAGAGAAATATAGAGCATAGAAACCTCAATTAACAATACCATATTTCTAGGCAGAGACAGATGGGAAAACCATGATGAACCATTTCCTGAATGCCTGAATCGATCGTGGGTTCACAACTACAATGAGCCAAAGAGAAAAGTGGGGAAGGTGACTCTTACTTCAATCGGTCAAGACGACCACTCCAAAGGAAACCAAGGGGCTCAAGGGATATACCCAGATTCCAAGGAGGGTGCTCTATTGGTCTCAATGTTGTGATGAACTCGTAGTGGTTGTTGTGAAGAACCCCAATTGGGTTGATCTATTTCCAAAAGGGAATAGTCACATTCAACCACAACCTGGTTATGCTATAACTTTAGGATTTTGTTTTGAATGAGTTATAAACTATGGATCGAGGTCTTCGTCTTTAAGATGCAAAGGTAACAGAGAATTCAATTGATGAGGGATTCATTTGAGCACGGCTTGAAAAGTAAGGGAGGGAATTTGACACTCTACAAAGTTGTACAGGATCTAGGAATCAGGTGATAGAGGAAACCTAAGGACTCCTCGTCCATGTCATATTTTAGAATACAAATTCTTGATCTCTAGTAGAAGGGAATGTTCGAGGGTAGAGGGTGACACAATAAACTAATTAATGTCAATTAGAACCAAAGTGAGGGGGGTCATTTTAATACATTTTCTTTCCCACACCAAGAGGGATATAAAGTAAGGTTGTGAAACTAAAATGTGTGTGATACATAAATGGGGCACAAGGAGTCCAAAAAATCATATCAATTTCCTTATTTGACTAACTCAAACATTTTATTTTCATTTTTCTACTAGAATTAATTACATATAATTACTTAAAAACACTTGGAAGCTCATAATTTGAAGAAAGAGCTACATAATCAAAACAAACTCATGTAAAAAATTTTAGGCCATATCAAGAACATTAATTGGGTTAAATTTAACCTTAAAACCTAGGTTTTACTTATCAACTAATTAGGGCTAAGCTTGGTGGTACAAATTTACATTTGAATTAATAATTTGAAAAGACTTAAAAAATAGTTGAAGGAAAATATTAGAGAGTCATCATCACATCAGCAAATTGTAAAAGTATTCAGTCTAAAAATTCAAAAAATTAGGGTTTGAATTTATGGGTTTCTTTATAAGATATAAAATTTTGGAATGTTATAAATTCCTCCCTGAAAATTTCATGTGAGAACCCACCTTAGGGTTTTACTTATCCATTACATAGTGTAACATTTTCTTCCCAAATTCATTGAGTTTTATTGGGTTTTTATATTAAATCTTGGATTTCTCTTTTGAACTGTACTAAGCGTATATGGAAGCCAATTATTTCATTAAGGAAATTGACCTTTGACTTAGAAATAACTTTCTAAAATTAGGTCTAGATGACTACCTAGTTTAGGTCCTTCGTATTACCCATATTGTAAACATCCCCAGGTAGGTGTTGACCAGGAACACACCTAGTGTCTAGACTTAGAAATAACTTTCTAAAATTGCATAGTGGTCATCTACTTATTTTATATGATAGCATTATTTTAACACCCCCTTAAAGATACATGTGTAAGTGGAAGCCACTCCCATGTTTTCCATAACATGGAATACTTGGACGAAAGGGATATCACAATTATGATGAATATTGAGAGTAAAGTAAACAATCATCATGCATTAATATTAAAACTGATCCATACACTGCTCAGAAGAGTGGTACTACAAGTTTATTTCTTTAAATATATTAGCCAATATTTAAACATGATTTACAATCATGAAGGAAACTCTAATCTAAATGATTGGATCATCTAGGTATATGTCATAGGGGGTAGCAAAACCTTGAGAAAAACCTTGAGTTATTCCTTATGTTGATCTTAAAATAGATCTATTCTCGATAGTTCTCATTACATGTGGGCATCACACCCCCAGCCATGCATCAAACAGTTGGTAAGTGAAAGTGAACATATTACATCTTATACAGAACATGTAAACTGAAAATAAAGTTGAAGCATTAAACATTTAAAAGAAAGAGAGACAATTACTTTTAGATAATTTCTTATTATCTTGACCTATATAAGAATCCTTGAGTTTTCATAGAAGTTCCTCTTCTCTAATTAACCGAAGTCCCTCTTGGGTGGCACTGAAAGTTCCTCTTCTCTTATGCACCAAAGTACCTCTTGGGTTGTAGTGATGTGCTTCTTAGTGAGGATCTTACATATTTTATTTTTATTTTACTCCTAAAAACTCTTAATTTGCTCTTAGATCTTATTCTCAACATTGATCTTAATGTGCATGAAATATGATATAATATCTTATTAATAACAATAATGGCATTCTGTTCATTATGTATTCATTAACTTTAAGAAATTGAGATAGTAGGTAATATATTAACAATATTCATTGCACATACATACTTAAAGTCAGATAATACTTATGTTCAAACTGGAAGGACCACTTACAATCCTAGAACAAAATCTAGTTTCTCTGCTTAGGTTGAGGAAACCCTATTCACGTTATTGGCTTGGTTGAACCTTAATTACCCTGTTTAAAACATTTAAACCTATTAATGATTAGTAGTTAAATTGATTTCTAATGTCTCATGGTTCTTTAATGAATCAGGGAAAAAGGAGTCCAATCAAGCTTCAAAACCATCTTATGATTATTTCTTATTTTATTGGCTTTCTGATGACCATTTATATGTAATCATTTCACATGATATGAATTTTCTACGAATTTTTGGAATAGGGTAAATAGAAAATATTTGAAATCCACATAGGAAAAGCAACTCATCTAAAGAACTAGTGGACTTTGGCTGGCTGGCCCAATCAGGGCTTGCCACTTGTCCAACATCCTCCCCACTTGCGATTGGTGGACAAACTAGGCGGCTAAAGTCTAAAAAATGCCATAACAAGCTTGACACATTAAAAGTCAAAATTGAAGCAGAAAAAAGGACATATGTTCCCTTTTGGTCATGTCCTTCACATGAGAATCATAGACTCGTATCAAGAGCACAGAACTTGTAGTCTAAAATCTAATTGTATACACATTCATGAGAACTGAAGGTACCAAGAAGGTCCCCAAGAAATGTTTGTGACGTCCCCAATTTCCATATGCTTTCCTTAGTGACATTCACATAAATGTGTGCACTCATATCTATAAATGTCAGAAGGGAAAATACAAGAGATTAAGGTAGTCAACTAAATCAGAGAAACAAGCCAAGATCATTGTTCACAACACCATTGATTAGCCACACAAACATTCATTCATAGAAAAATAACAAGGTCATTACATAAATTTATTTGAGATAGAAGAGATGAATAGTTTTATAGAAGAAACATCCTATACATCATCTAGTAGGAAATCAACTATCTAACTAAAAAGAGATAAGAAATGGAAATCTATTTATTTTATCCTCCATGCCCATTTATTGATAGCTACAGGTACTTTGAGATGCATTATTTGTTCCTTGTATCTAGAAAATATGAGAAACAAAATCATCAACAAAAGTTGGTACGTGGTAGAAGATACAATAGTATGGTTGCATGTATGAAAATACTTGAATAAAGAAGAAAGAAAAGAAAACCATTGCTTAAGGTGGAAAATTAGGTAAACACATCTTTTATACATTTCATTTGATGCAGTTGTACTACAATTATATAAGCACTTCTCATACATCTAGTATGGAAAAAATTAATTTATCATACATCTAACATGGGCAATTCATCATACATCCATGTTAGGCAACATACATCCATACTGGGCCATGTGCACTAGTAGCTACAACTCATCACAATATCCATTTATGTTTCATTAAGTTTTGGCGAAGCATATAGTATAGTATTTCAACCAACAAAGTATATGCAAGTAGTTTCACACAAGATACACCCTATAATAAGCAACCAAAGAAAGCTAGTCTTATACTTAATAAGACCACGTACCTGGTTTAATTAGATCTAGATTCCAAGAGTCTAGAAGAACTAAGACAAGATCACCCTGAAAGGAAATCTAAGGTATACTTGTTACTATTGGTCCAAATGACCCATGACTAAGGTTTATTCTTTAAATATGAGTATTTTTATCTTATAATGATTAGAATAGGGATTATTCATGATTTTCATCTTATTTTTTGAGTCACAAGATCAGATGTTAAAACTAAGGTCTCATACCTTTTAATAATACCTCTTATCATCCAAAAGGAAAAGTCCACAATTAGGGTTTCTATTATAATTAATTAGTTCATCAAGAGTTTCCTTTTATGATTCACATGGTCCAAGGGATCAGAGTTGGATCCATGCTTCAAGATCAGTCATAATTATATCAGTTCATTAAATATTTAGGGTTTGACATATAGATGCATGAAGTATACATATGGAGAGAGAGAAAACTAGAATTTAGGGCTTTCCATAATTATTGAGTCAACTATCCCTATTTGATTAGGGTTTCGAGCCATAGGGGGATCAGTGACTCAATTAGGGTTTAATATGTCCCCAAGTTAGAAATTAATCATGGATGACTATTTTTACACAAAATGATCATGATAAAAAGATCATTATGGCTTTAGGCTATTACTTTTGAAAAAGGGCTCGGATCTAGGTCATTTTTGTATTTTATCTGGATAGATCGCATTTTTCTGATGAAAATGGTATATAGGTTCAATATATTCTGATATTCCTAGCGTTTACTATACTTTTTCTAAAATAATCATTTTTATATTGATTAAGATAAAAAGGAAAGAAAAATTACCTCGATCAACGGCCGGATCCGACTCGATCTACGGATCAGATTGATCCAAGGATACATGAGAGGGGGCCCAGTTTGTTGATCGGGCGCTCTTGGATTGGTCCAATTGGCGATGCGGGTCCTGGCCTGATCACCTTCCCCTGCTCGAGCAGGCTACAGGTTGCGGCACAAAGCTTGCTGGCGTGAGGAGGAGCCGCCCAGCTTCTACCGGCGTGAGTAGGTAGATGAGAGGGAGGAATGGCCAGCAGGGGTAGTGCGGAGGCACCGCCGAGATCCGAGGGTTGAAAGGGGGATCTCAGGTGTTGATGAGGGTTGGGAAGCAGAAGGTTAAGGTAAAGGAGGGTGGTGGCAACGTCAAGAGGGTCTTTTATAGACCCTCAAGGTAGGTTTAGGGTTTAGAGAGGTTGGGGGCTCTTTGGCCGCCACTGGTATGAGAAGCGCAACGAATAGGGAGGTCATTCTCCCTGATTCAAGGATGAGGGGAGTTGGGTGCAGGCTCGTTGAGTTCATCTCGCTGAGGGGAAGCATTTTGCTCAGAAGATATTTTGTGAGAGGGGGGTGAGGTGGCACCTGGGACGAGGCCGAGTTCCCTGTCTTCCCCCCGCTCTTTGCGGGAGGTTGAAGACAGGTTCTCTACCCTTCGATCAGGGTGGGAATCTGAGGGCCTCAGATCAGACGACTGAGGTTCGACCCTCATCTAAGTTGTTCGTGGCTAGCCACTAATGGGCCGTGTGACACATAATCTGGTCAATTAAGACCAAAACTTAGGTCCTAGGTCCAAAAATGGATGGAAAATGCACCAAATTAAATTGGTCATATCTCCCAATTGGTTGACCCAACTGCAATAAAATTTTAGGAGTAGTTTAATAATTTCATGATGTAACTAAGGTGCAAAATGGGGGTTAAAATTCAAAAGTTCAACATGATTATTGATTAAATACATTAATGCATAAAATTCACCATCATATAATACTCGGGTTTGAATTAATTGAATTTTCGTGACTCCCTTCGATACAAAATAGTGAGTTAGGTATTTGAGATCATTTTGGTCAACAATTTGAGAATTAAAAAAAATAAAATAAAATGAAAAACTCACTCTGTCACACTGTTGGTGCCAACAAGCCAAAATTTGTCTTCTATAGTGGTTGGAAGCCCAAGAAGGTCTTGTCACCATTGACGAGTAGAGGAGGGATAGGGGATGGATAACCATAAACAAAACTTGACCAAACGATGATCAAGAGAAACACCAAGCTCAGAAACCTTGACAAATAACACTACATTTCTGGGTGGAGATGAATGGAAAAACCGCGATGAACTATTTCATGAATGCTTGAATTGGTCGTGGGTTCACAAATACAACGAGCCAAGCGAAAAGGGGGAAAGACAATTTTTATTTCAATCGGTCACAAAGAACACTCCAATATTGGTCCCAATGCTATGAAAAAATCATGATGGTGGTTGTGAAGAATCCCAACTAGGTTGATAACTCTGGAAGAGGGACAGTCACATGAAACCAGTGAGTGGTTAATAATTTATATGGATGTCATGGTTGTGGGGTATTAGTTTGATAGGTGCAAAGGCCTGTTGAAACTAAGAGAATTGATAGTTGTTGGAAAATAAATAGAAACATAGTCTGGTTTCACTAGAACTCTAGTATTTCCAATTACCAACAAACTATGGATCTACATCCTCATCTGGAAGAGGAAAAGGTAACAGATGAATTAGTTGAGGAGAGATTGGCTTAAAAGTTGGGGGAGGGAATTTAGTATGATAGACTCGGGTGAGAGAGGAAACCTAAGGAATCCCAGCCCATCTCAGATCCAAGAACTTGAATAATTGACTCCCACTTCAAGGATATGTGTGGGGGTAGACAGTGACACATTAAACTGATTAAAGTCAACTAAAACCAAAGTGAGGGGGCATTTTAATATATTTTCTTTCCCGCACCAAAAGAGACATCAAGGAAGGTTCAAAGTTAACCACAATTTGTGTACTATATAAATGGGGCACGTGGAGTCCAAAAATCTTATTAGTTTCCTTATTTCACTAACTAGAATATCTTTATTTTACTTTTTAAACTAGAATTAATCATGTATGATTTCTTAAAAACACTTTAAGGCTCATAATATGTATAAAACCTCACATTAAGAAATCACTTTAAGGCTCATAATATGTATAAAACCTCACATTATTGAAACAAACTCATCTAATAATTTTCAATTTATACAATGAAAATTAATTGGGTTAAATTTTACCTTAAACCCTAAATGTTACTTATCAACTAGTTAGGCCTAAAATTGATGGTATAAATGTACATTTGAATTTATACTTTGAAAATTCTTCAAATTAGTTGAAGTAACATATTTGAGAGTCATCATCACATTAGTATATTGTTTAAGCATAATGAATCAAAATTTTAAAAAATAGGGTTTCCATGTGGTGGTTTCTTTTTAAGATATAAACTTTGGGATGTTACATGTTCCCTACAATTACTAGTTTTGTTTTCTAGTATTACATTTAAAAAACTTTATAACATTTTTATATTTGTCCATTAGACATTCCTTATGTGCCTTACTTTTATCTTGAGGTAAGGAAACAAGACTGGATGCCCTACTTTATATGAAAACAAAGGACATACCATGTCGATAAAATAGTTAACTCTTTGATTTGTCCTTGAGGTGCCTCATGTAGAAGCAAGGTTCATTATTAGCTTTGTCTTTAATGACCCTAGAGGATCCCTTCCTTTATGAAGTTGGTAAATGGCCATATGTTGCATGGTATAATTGTAATTGAACCTAATCCATGCTTTGTAATCTGGTGCTATATTTCATAATCCTTGAATTTACTCTTGCATGTATTATTAGTTCTTTTTTTCCACGCAATATATGTTGTTCATAATATCAAGATGTGTATTGATGTGTAATTGTTTTTATTATTTTGGTTTCAACTACTCAGTGATGATACAAAGATGTTTCTTATAGTATATTTATGATGATTTTTTGCATATATCTATGTTTAAATCAGTGTAATAACATGAAAATGAAACTCTTTTGGTTTTATATCTAAGGAACTAAGATCTTTATGTCAAATACTGGGTTGCTTATTTTACATACATATATTTATTATTCACACCTTTGGTGTTTTTTCTTGCATATGTGATGTGAATGTGCTTCAGTCTAGATATGGGCTCTTGGGTCTCTCACCACTAACTTAATAGTCATGAGAAGTAAAAATCTGGGTAATAATCGACAACTCTTTTGCTCCATAATAGAAAAATCCAATAAATTTAGAAAATTGTTAGTAATATACTTCTTCCTCAAAAAATGAAGTTCAATATATCATCTTCATAAAAAGTCCAATAGCGCATTAACAATGTTAAAAGTCTTACAAATCACTCTCCTTTCTTGATTATTTTTCTTCAATTTCATTTACCTTTGACTTGTCAAATAATCAAAACTTCATTCAATTAAATACTATACTTCATCTTGGAACTAATTTATGGTTATATAGAGTCTTGATAATCAAAGTGATGCACTCATGACTCGTGGAAAACCACCATGAAACTCATGCATGTTCTACAATGTTAATGGCGATGATGATGACTCTTGAGTGTATTTCAACTTAGCAACATGTAGGACTCAGGCAAACCCAATCCAATCTTGTGAAATATTTGTAATAACAAAACCTGTTGTTATATGGAATCATTTTTCTTATTATTTAGGCTGATCTAGAATTTTTATTATTGTTCCTATATCAACTATTGTTTTCTTCTCTAGACAACTAAAACAAGGTACATTTCACCTCCTATTTGTCCATACTAGTGTTATTGCATAATAGTGGATTTCTATCTAAAAATATTGTTGTTCTTGGTTATATATTATTGGAACTACATGTTACATATGACTGACTTTGTTATTTTTATCTCTCTTTTGAACAACTAAAAAAACTAATATCTTCGTTATACAATTCCCCATTCATATACCTTAAATACTATGGTAAGGACTCAAATCTGGGCACATTTTCTTGTAACAACATATTAAGGAAATAAATCTTTAGGCACTTACTTGAAATATTAAGGACAAAACAAAAGAGGGATTTCTTGACCATTAGGTTTTTGTTTACATAAACAGACATTTGTAACTCATGTAACTTTCCTTTGGGAAGTAGTCAACATATTCGCCTTTGTCATAAATCAAGCTCAATGTAATAGAAATTTAAAATAAAATATGTTGACTTGAGAGTTCTACATTGTCCATATTTTGATAATGAGTTAACCATTCCAATCCTATGTATCTAATATGTTTGTTCAAGTTTGATTTCAGGCTTTAGGTACATGAAAAGGATCAAATTACACAAGCCCTAGCTTGTTTGAGTTCAAGTCAAATGCAATGCAAGTGTGCAATTTGGGAAATCACTCCAAACGACCTTAGAAGAATTTTGTAATCACTTGTATTGATGATATGACTTGTAACTAAGATGATAAAAATATAAGGTACACTAAATACCAAGGTTTAATCACCCAAAAGTCAACTTAGAAAATTTGTCACGGGATGTTCATCGGTCGAGTTCGAAAGTCGACCGATCCTATGATGGACTTTCTGAAGATGACCCATCGGTCGAGTTGTACACTCACAAAACTTGACCGACAAACTTACTGAGCAAATCTAAGTTTAGCTCATCGGTCGAGTTTCCCAGAACAAACTCGACCGATAGTTTGAAAATTGTCTTTGTCTTTTAGTTGATCGGTTGAGTTACCTTTATTGAAACTCGACCGAATGTACTGTACAGAAAACCTAGAAAAAGTGATTATAACCATTGGTGAGATGTTTTATGTTAAAATAGATCTGTTCCATTGTGGAAAATGGCTGTTTTTCGACCCTAAGTGATCCCCAACTCATGGGAGCACCCCCAGCTATAAATAGGACCCCTTGGAGTTCATTCCAAGTTTGCTCATTCATGCTATTCCAAGTCCTTCCTATAGTTGAGTGTGTTGAAACTCCTTGAGCCCCTTTCTCTCTCTAGTTTACACTTCATTTCATGATTGTGAGTAAGTTAGGCATATTGTAAGAGAGCTACACTCTTATACATGTAAATCTCTCATCTTCTCCTACTTCCCTATCCCCTTCCTACATGAAGAAAAGGTGAAACAAGCTTCCCTGAGTGAAGGAGGAGCTATTGTTGTGCCTCTTCAAGGTTGATGAAGAGGTGGTGATCTTCTCCAAGTGAAGGAGAATGCAAAGGCTGAAGATCCAAGAAGAGTGGCAAAGTCCTTAAAGGTAGAAGACTTGTGCTTCAGTGGGTAAGACCTTGGTGAAGGCTGAAGACTTTTGCAAAGTGGGTAAGTCCTTGGTAAGGTGGATACTCTTTGTGCTTGGATGGGTAAGCCCTTTGGTGGTCTTGTGTCGTAACTCTTATTGGTAATAATATAGAGAAAAGCACTTGCAAAGTCCTAGAGGTTGACCTTTCTAGGTGGTGTATTGACTCTCTCCTAGTTTGGAGAGTGGAACCACTCTACATCGCCTTGTCAAGTGCTCACTTTCAATTTCTCTCACCCTTGCTATGCTTGTTAGTTAGGACCTCAAATTGCACTTTAGATATTGGTTTAAATTTGATATAATTTGAAGGTCTAATCTATCTTGTGAGAAATTTTGTAGCTCTATTCACCCCCTGTCTAGAGCCCTAGATCCAACAAGTGGTATCAGAGCAAAGGATCTTCTCCAACAATCTACCACGAGATGAGAAGATTGGTGACAATCTACTTGGTTCTCTCAACCTAGATGGAGGCTTCTCCATTCATCCTCTGGTCTTTGATGGCACCAAATTCCTCTATTGGAAGAGGTGTATGCAGTTCTACATTCAAGGGATGAACTTTGACATGTGGAAGGTGATGGTCACACCTTAAAAGGAGCCAACTAGAGCTGTTGCAATATGGAGTGAAGCTGCACTCAAAAAGGCCCAACTCAATTCCAAAGCCATAAGCATCCTCTATGCAACCCTCACCCCAACGGAGTTCAAGAAGATCTCATTGTGGGATACCACCTATGAGATTTGGGACAAATTATGCAGCACCTATGAAGGCACAAAGCAAGTCAAGGAGGCAAAGATCTACTTGTTGAATAGCCTTCTAGAGAACTTCAAGATGGGTAAGAAAGAAAGGATTGCGGAGATGTACTCAAGACTCAATGTCATCATCAATGGGATGGTTGCATTGTGCAATACTTTGGATAGGGGTGTAATCAACACTAAGATCTTAAGGACTCTACCAAAGAGATGGGAATCAAAGGTCACCTCCATTGAAGAAGTGAGGATCCTTGGTGACATCCCAATTGAAGAGCTCATTGGCAACCTCTAAGCCCATGAGCCAAGGCTTGACAAGCAAGAAGAAGAAGCCAAGCAAGAAGAGAAGGAAGCCAAGAAGATCAAAGATAGTGCAATCAAAGAACAAGTGGAGGCTATCATCCTTCAAAAACAACTTGCTTGCCGGACTTATCCCTCCTCCTCTAGTGAAGATGAAGGTCCAAGTGAGCATGAAGTCAACTACATCAAGGGAAAATACTTCAAGGGAAAGCAAGCCTCCTCCTCTTCTACTCCAAAATGCTACAAGTGTGGGCAAAAGGGGCACCACAAGAGTGAATGCCCCAAGTCAAGAAAGTCACACCACAAGGGCATCTCAAAGAAGGAAGAAGAGTACAAGAAGGAGAGAAAATACAAGAGGAAGGACAAGAAGGAAAAGAGACATAAGAATCCAGCTCATGCAGCTTGGGAAGCATCATCTTCAAGCAGTTCAAACTCCGAAGAAGACGGAGAGTGCCACCTTGCACTCATGGCCTCTACTAGTGAAGATATTGGTGAGGTAAGTGAGGTAAGCTTGCATGAGTTACCTAAGGAAGCTGTTATTGACATGCTTATTTCTACCCATTCATCTTTTGCTAAATGTAAATATAAAAGAAAACGGTTAGGAAAAATCATTGATGATCTATATGCTAAACTTGAAATTGTTAAATTGAATGAGAAAACCAATCTTGAGAGTATTGATAATTTTCAAGGGAAATACCTTGATCTTGAGCTCCAATACAATGGGTTGAAGTTGAGAATGGTATATACCTTAAGAAAATTGAGACTCTTAAGGAAGAAAACCAAAATTGCCTTAAAGAGCTTGAAATGGTTAAAGCTGAAAATGCTAAATTTAAGCTCCTTATTGATGCTCGTAGAAAAGAGAGAGATGTCTATCTCAATGAAATTCAAATGCTTAAATCTGAAAATGCTAGGTTACTAGGTCAAGTAAATGATATATCTTCTAGACCTTTATTGCCTAGTGTTAATGTTTCTTCTATCTCTCTTGAAAAGGATTCATACTTAACTAAAGATTTATGTCTTGAGGATGATCTTGTGCATGATAGGGATGACATATCTAGTTTATCTTCTACCATTATTTCCTTAAATGATGATAACCATAGATTGAGAGAATCCCTACAGAAATTCCTCAAAGGGAAGAACTCCCTAAATGAAATCCTTGACCATTCTACCAAACAAAGTGGTACTAGTGGCTTGGGATTTGTAGGGGGAGCATCAAAGGGCAAGAGCAAAGCCAAAGGTAAGAAAAAGAGCAAGGAGACATCTTTCTTTGTAGGAGAGTCTTTCAGCACTAAGAATCCTACAGTTTGTTCTTATTGCAAATGTGATGATCATTACTCTACATATTGTCCTTACAAGCCTAAGAGGACCAACCCAAAGATGAAATGGGTCCCCAAGATAACTCTGGATCCCAAAGTTTGAGTTGGGAACTGAAATTCTACTTTCTTGCAGGAAAAAGGTAGATGGATTGTTGATAGTGTCTGCACTAAGCACATGACCGGTGACATTAGCCATTTCAACAATTTCACTAAAAAGAAAGGAGGATCGGTCACCTTTGGGGACAACAAGAAAGGTAAAGTCAAAAGTGAGGGTGATGTAGGTGAATCCTTGTGTATCAAGAATGTTCTTTTTTAGTTGTCCTACATCACAATTTAATTAGTGTCAGTCAACTATGTGATAATCGTTACCTTGTGTTATTTACTTCCTTTGAATGCTTGATTCTAGATTCCCTCACCTACCAAGTTATATATAAGGGAACTGAAAGTGGAAATATTTATGTTATTGTTCTTGACTCTATTAAGCCTGTTGTTGATGGATGCCTAGTAGTCAACTTGAATGATATTTCTCTTTGGCACTGCTGGCTTGGTCATGTAAATATGCATCAGTTGAAGAAGTTGAGCAAAAAAGACTTGGTTAAGGGACTTCCCAAATTTGATTTTGAAAAGGATGAGGAATGCCAACTTTTTACACAAGGAAAGCAAACCAAGTTCTCCTTCAAATCCAATGGAGTCCTTAGTACCAAGAGAGCTCTTGAGATTCTTCACATTGATCTATTTGGACCAATGAGAACTCAATCACTTCGTGGTTCCAAGTATTACCTTGTTTTTTTCGATTAATTTTCTAGATATAGTTGGACTTTCTTTCTTGTTTCTAAAAGTGATACACTTTATGTTTTCACAAGATTTTGTAAATGAGTTGAGAATGAAGTTTCTTGCCATATTGTTTCCATCCATAGTGACCATGAAGGAGAATTTGAAAATGAGCCTTTTGAGCATTTTTGTCAATAATCAGGTTATGCACACAACTTCTCTTCACCCTAAACACCTCAACAAAATGGGGTTGTAGAGAGGAAGAATAGGTCTTTACAGGAGATGGCTAGGACCATGCTTCTAGATTATGATACCCCTAAGAAGTTTTGGGCTGAAGCTGTCAGTACCTCTTATTTTGTGCAAAACTGAGTTTTTACTCATCCTTCTTTGAAGAAAATCCCCTATGAGCTATGGCGTGGTAGGAAACCTTCTATTGAGTATTTATATGTTTTCGGATGTCCTTGTTTTGTTTTGAATATGAAAGATTCTCTCGACAAGTTTGATCTGAAATCTTACAAGGCTTTCTTTCTTGGCTACAACACTACTAGCAAAGCTTTTAGAGTTTTTATTGTTGATCTTGCAAAAGTAGAAGAATCCATTAATGTAAAGCTTATTGAGACTAACCCATCTATTCCCAAAGATATTATACCAAATGATGATGTTGGAGGTGAAGTAATTCCTATTCTAAAAGAGCTCAACATCACCCAAAAAGGAAAAGAGGTGGCTACTCAAGAAGAAGAGAAAGATGATGAGAAGAAGGATCCAACCCCCAGTTTGCAAAGAATCATCCAAAGGAGATGATTTTAGGTTATCCTTTTGAAAGAGTGAATACGTGGGCCACATTCAACAAAGAATAAGCCAACAGTGCCTTCATCTCACAACTCGAGCCTATAAATGTCAAGAAAGCTCTTGGGTAAGAAGAATGGAACCTAACTATGCAAGAGGATTTGGAGAAATTTGAAAAGAACAAAGTTTGGACCCTTATGCCAAGACCAAGTGATAGAAAGGTCATTGGCACCAAATGGGTCTACCACAACAAGCTTGATGGAAGCGGCAAAGTGGTAAGGAACAAAGCAAGGTTAGTGGCTCAAGTCTACATTCAACATGATTGTATAGATTCTGATGAGACATATGCACCTATATCTAGACTTGAGTCCATTCGTATGTTGCTTGCTTTTGCTAGTTATAAAGACTTTCTTCTATATCAAATGGATGTTAATAGTGTGTTTCTGAATGGTACAATTAAGGAGGAAGTATATGTTGCACAACCTCCGGGCTTTGAACATGGTAGTTTACCTAACCATGTTTATTTGTTGTAAAAAGCTCTCTATGGACTCATACAAGCTCCAAGGGCTTGGTATGAAAAATTAAAGAACTTTTTATTAGATCATGGGTATATCATGGGAAAAGTGGATTCTACCTTATTTCTAAATCACACTACTAACAATTTACTTATCATACAAATATATGTTGATGATATCATTTATATATGTTGACGATATCATTTTTAGAAAGAATTTAGTGATCTTATGCAGAGTGAATTTGAGATGAGTATGATGGATGAGCTCACCATCTTCCTCGGCTTTCAAATCAAGCAAATAAAAGATGGGAACTTCATCAACCAAGGTAAGTACACAAGTGAACTACTTAAGCACTTTGGGATGGAGAACACCAAGTCGATGGACACACTCATGTCAAACACCGCCAAACTTGATAAAGATGAAGAAGGTGAGAAGGTAGATGAAATGCTCTATAGGGGTATGATTGGCAGTTTACTTTACTTAACTACCTTTAGACCTGATATAATGTTTAGTGTTGGCTTGTGTGCTCGATTTCAGTCAAATCCTAAGAAATCACATCTTGTAGCTCTTAAGAAGATTTTAAGGTACTTAGACAAAACCCAAAATTTTGGTCTATTGTATCCCAAGTCAAGGGACTTTACTCTTACTGCTTATAGTGATGTGGATTATGCAGGGTGCTTGATTTATAGTAAGTGTACAAGTGACACTTGTTTCCTTCTAGGACCATGCTTGGTGTCTTGGTTCTCCAAGAAACAAAGCATAGTTGCATTATCAACCACCAAGGATGAGTACATTGCAGCTAGGAGTTGTTGTGCCCAAGTCCTATGGATGAAGAAAATACTCTAAGACTTTAACATTCATTTTTATGCTTCTCCTATCTATTGTGATAATACTAGTGCAATTAACTTGTCATATAATCCTATCTTGCATAGTAGAGCTAAACATATAGGGGTTCATCATCATTTTCTCTGTGATCACATTGCCAAGAAGGATATCTATATAACACATGTGGATACGGAAAATCAGTTGGCGAACATTTTCATTAAACCTCTAGCTAGAGAGCAATTTAACTTTATTAGATCAAAATTGCTTATAACTGTTCTGAATGAATCTGATATGCATTCTAGCTAGTTGTCATCTATTCTATATGTCTTGTCTCTATTTTGATCATCTTTGCTTACTAATATGCTAAGAATCCATTTTTCATGTTCATTGTACCTTGTTTTACTCTTGTTTTGGGGTATTTTTCACAAATGCATGTCTTATGGCAAAATAGTATCCATTGCTAAGTATGTTCAATATACATAATGGACTTGAAAAATAAATTTAATTAGCACTCAAATGGCTAGAAATTAAGTTTATTGGTTTTAGGTCAGGTTGACCATCGGTCGAGCTGCCAACTCGACCGATCGATGGCCGAGAGCTTTTTTAAAAAGCCTATCGGTCGAGTATCCAAGTTCAAAGAACTTGACCGATGGCCAGGCTGGAGCATTCTTAAGTTGGCTTCATCTGACTATTCTCCCTCTCAACTAGAGAAAAGTCGACTGATTCTACCTCCATTAGTCCTAAGCTCGCTACCCTTGCCCACCCTTCCTCAACCTAGCCCTAATCTGAGCTAGTTCGACCTTCCTAGACCTTCCCCGTTGCTAAACCAAGGTCTGTGGACGTTTTTGGTGGTGAGTTTTAGCTCTTTCTCTCTCTTTCCTCTCTATTTCATCTCCATGCCTTCCAATAGGAGGAAGAGAGACACCCCTACTAATGCACCATCCTCTTCATCATTTTCTCGCTTGATCTCCTTTGATAACACTCTCTTTGTCTCAAGTGAATCTGTTAATAGGTATAATGACCTCTTTACAAGATATACTTTGCTTTTTTGTGCCCTCTTTGGGCCAAGCCCTAGATGCCAAGTGGTCATTGATTAGGTTGTGAAGTTGTCACGCGTTCTCCATCTTTCTGCCTTGGGTGTTGAACACGTGTGCTACAACAATTCCATAACTAGAACGAAAGTGGTTCATGAATTCTATGCTAACTTGTGTTGGAATTACGACACCCTTGTACCCCCCTCCTAATACTCAAGTGCTCCTAACGTCTATAATAGCCGGGAAGAAATTCCAAGTCTCGGAGGATACCCTGAACATCTTCTTCTTAGGTACCAATAAGACTGACACCTAGCGTGAGGATTACCCTGAGTATTTTGACCTTGTTGAGCCTGAGGCATTCTACAAGAAATACGATCTCACTCTTCCTGACATTCATTGTTACTTGAAGAAGCATCAATTCCCCTATAAGAAGAAGAGTACCCTTTCATCCTCTGCCTTTGATCTCAAGAGGCACATCCTTGCCCTAGTTGTCAACTGCAATATCCATCTGAAGAAAAATCAATTGGAGATTGCAGATAACATTGCGGTGATCATGTATTGTCTTTTAGAGAATGTCAGAGTCAAGTGGTCCAGATACATCCTCCACTACATGACCTGCTTCAACTTTGGCAAAAAAACCTATGGCACCCACCCTTCCTACCTTGCCCTGATATGTGGTCTATTTCAGTTTGCCACTAACAAATATCTTTTCCATGACTTTCATTACAAACCACTATTCAGACGTATGTGCCTATCCTCTCCTCCACCACACCCGGTGCCTCTACCTCTGCCTCTACCTCTACCCAAGCACCTTCACCACCTCAGCCTACCCATCCTGTTTGTGCCTCATTTCATGTGTCAAATGAAACCCTTATGGGCTATATGATGCATCAACAGGCATACAACCTCAGTCCAAGAGAACCTGCATTAGGAATTATGTTCAATCATGTCCAACATGAACTTGTCCTGTGCACATCCCTACCCAGCCTAACAGGCCTACCCGGGAAGTGATTATGCATCCTATGCATACAATCACTTTTACCCAGCCCCTCCACCTGCACCTTCCACTGCTGCTACACCCTCTGCTACTGGTGGACCTACTCCCATCATCCTGCCTCTGCCTACTGGCCCCTTGGCCACTTTGCTTGCTAGCCTTGGTAGTTCTTCTCCTTCCTTCCCATAGGTCAATGAGCTCCATGTTCTTGGTATGTCTTGGGATGATCAGAATGCCCACTGTCTCATTCGTGGTTTTGGTCCATCTGTTGATGAAGAGAAGTTGGACCAGGCTGATGAGGAGGTTGTTGATACTGATGATGTTGTTGATGATGGTGCTGCATCTGACGATGTTGATGGCTCTACTGGTCACTCCATTGATGAAGGTGTTGTTGCTGCACCTTCTGACGGAGATGATGACTACAAGCTTGATGTTGAGGATGATGATGTTGATATAGATAGCTTAGATGTCTAGTTGTTCTTAGTTTTTAGTCTACTTTGTTGATCATATATATCTTTCTAGGCTATTTTGTGTTAGAAACATCTGGGCACATGATCTAAGCTATACTATTTTATCATCTGAGTTTTCATTGTTTTGTCTTGTAGTTGTTTTATGAGAACTTTCTTTCTGAGTTGTAATCTTCATCTGTGCACACTAACTCTTTGTTTTGCTATATCTTATGAGTTGGCGCCATGTTTCACCATATTTTGATTATGACTGAGCTTGTTTTATTCTCATCTCTATTTTGATGTAAGCTTTGAGACTACATGTATGCTTGGTTGTGCTAGGAGAAGACCTATTTTATGCTCTTCTACCCCCCCCACCTTTTTGATAATTTCAAAAGGGGGAGAAAAATTCAATATCATGAAGCTCAACCTTATTTCTTTTATTTCTTATGTTATCCTTTTCTTGTTCATTATATGCTTTATCATGTGACTTGCTAAAGGACCAAATAGTATATGCATGTAATGTTGCTTTGTGTAGATAGACTAACTATGCAGGTTCAAGTATGCACAGATTGAGGGGGAGAAATTCACATTGTTCAAAGCATAGATTGAGGGGGAGAAATTCACATTGTTCAAATCTTGAATCCCCTTATAATTCACAAGGAAAAGGTATAATTTCAACACCCTTTTCAATATTATTGAGGAAAGGGTATGTCATTGTCAAAAAGGGGGAGAATGCTGACTTGAGAGTTCTACATTGTCCATATTTTGATAATGACTTAACCATTCCATTCCTATGTATCTAATATGTTTGTTCAAGATTGATTTCAGGCCTTAGGTACATGAAAAGGATCAAATTACACAAGCACTAGCTTGTTCAAGTTCAAGTCAAATGCAATGCAAGTGTGCAATTTGGGAAATCACTCCAAACGACCTTAGAATAATTTTTTGATTACTTGTATTGATGATATGACTTGTAAATAAGATGAGAAAAATATAAGGGACACTAAATACCAAGATTTAATCACCCAAAAGTCAACTTCAAATATTTGTCATAGGATGTTCATTGGTCAAGTTGGAAACTTGACCGATCCTATGTTGGATTTTCGGAAGATGACCCATTGGTCGAGTTGTACACTCATAGAACTCGACCGACCGACTTAGTGAGTAGATCTAATTTTAGCTCATCGGTCGAGTTTCCTAGAATAAACTTGACCGATAGTTTGAAAATTGGCTTTGTCTTTTAGTTGATCAGTCGAGTTACCTTTATTGAAACTCAACCGAATGTACTGTAAGGAAAATGCTGAAAAAGTGATTATAACCATTGATGAGTTTTTTTGGGTGAAAATATATATGTTGCATTGTGGAAAATGGCTATTGTTTGACCCTAAGTGATCCCCAACTCATGGGAGCACCCCCATCTATAAATAGGACCCCTTGGAGTTCATTCCAAGTTTTCTCACTCATGCTATTCTAAGTCCTTGCTATAGTTGAGTGTGTTGAAACTCCTTGAGCCCCTTTCTCTCTCTAGTTTACACTTCATTTCATGACTGTGAGTGAGTTAGGCATATTGTAAGAGAGCTACACTCTTGTGCATGTAAAGCTCTCATCTTCTCCTTCTTCCCTATCCCCTTCCTACATGAAGAAAACATGAAGCAAGCTTCCCTGAGTGAAGGAGGAGTTGTTGTTGTGCCTCTTCAAGTTTGATGAAGAGGTGTTGATCTTCTCCAGGTGAAGGAGAAGGCAAAGGTTGAAGATCCAAGAAGAGTGGAAAAGTCTTTGAAGGTGGAAGACTTGTTCTTGAGTGGGTAAGACCTTGGTGAAGGATGAAGACTCTTGCAAAGTGGGTAAGTCCTTGGTAAGGTGGATACTCTTTGTGCTTGGATGGGTAAGTCCTTTGGTGATCTTGTGTTGTAACTCTTATTGGTGATAATAAAGAGAAAATCACTTGTAAAGTCCTACAGGTTGACCTCTCTAGGTAGTGGACTGACTCTCTCCTAGTTTGGAGAGTGGAACCAATCTACATCGCCTTGTCAAGTTCTTGCTATCAATCTCTCTCACTCTTTCTGTGCTTGTTTGTTAGGACCTCAAATTGCACTTTAGCTATTCGTTTCAATTTTATGTAATTTGAAGGTCTAATCTATCTTGTGATAAATTTTGCAGCTCTATTCACCCCCTCTAGATCCCTAGATCCAACAAAATATACTTTATCTTATTAATTGATCTGTTTTAATATATCATAATTCATATTTCAAGCATTTCATGTTCTAATAAACTTTTAATTTCATGTCATTTGGCAGCATACCAATTCAATCATATTTATTTTTTTCTTCCTCATGATTTCCTATCATTAGAAGATGAAGAGTCTTAACTATGTAAATGGGGACATGATGCAAATGACCAAAACTCCCACATGGGAATCATAAATATGTGTAAGGAACCATGTCATATTTTGTATACAATCTCCCATTTGGTAGAAAGATTAATCTTTTCTTTCCAAGTTTCTTGTGATAGTTTTGTAACACATTCTAGTTGTACTTTAGAATGGAAAATCTACTTATTTCATTGTATTTATCTATATTTGCTTTAGAAACTTAGGGACGGGGCACATCCATCATTTTCACCATGATTCTTAATAGGTCTAATAGATAGAAAGGGGATTGGTTTCTTAAACCATGATAGATGATAATAGAGACAAATATGTAGATCCCTATGCAGTGTCTAATCAACAATAATAAAATTTCACCTTAACCTATATAACAATAATTAACAATGGTACTACATAGATCCTATGATTGGTATAAAATATGGTGATTTTTGACATAATCACCTCGTATATTCCTTCATTGTGGTGGTTGAATTACCCTCGTGCAACTTGCCTGCTGAAGTGGGTTAATTGTTGAATGAAAAGTTACAGTCTTATTTAATCTCATCTCTTCTAATTGAGGATGATGAAATGTCATCTATGTAGATAGAGTCATAGTAGATTTGTCTACCTCTTCTTTAAATAATTGACATGATCACTCATTCCATTTTGGGTATATTAAGTTGGGATACAACTAAAATGTAAGCTAACATTAATAACTTTCATAAGAATAAAATTACAATATGATACTTGTTCTATGACTAAAACTATTATGATAAGGAAACATATATTTGAAACCTCTTGAAGATTCCTTCAAAGAACCACGTAAACAAGGAGGATGTCGCTCCTTGGATACTAAAGAAACTAACAAAGGAAAGAGTAAGATGGGTAGAGAGGAAACCGATGTTGGGGTTGAATATCTTGGAAATAACTATATGATTGTGGGAACTGGGAGGGATGGAGGTGTGTCATTATGGATTGAATGCAAATGACGTCAGATACCACATTAATATTACCTAGGGTAGTTGTTCTACCTAATAATATAAGCCATAAACCCATTCTTGCATTCAATTTTTTAAAAATAAACCCTCAAATTATTTATGGTGAAGATCATGGTGATGCCATTAGAAAATCACATTTCTTTTATTCCAATATGTAGATGATAGTGGATATTTCACACCCTCAGATTCATTAGGGATGAAACCCCTAGAGTTTACCTAAACAACTGATTCAATAATACCACCCATAAGGGAACAAGTTTTATCTAAGTATAGTTAGAACCAAACCCAAAGGGGGATGTTCGTTATAAGTAATATGGTCAATATAACAAAAAAAGAACTAGTATTTCACACAAGATGTTACTTTGGTTTGATTGCACTAAAATTGCAATAATAGAATCATTGGGTGTAGATTTTAGCTCTTAAATGATAGAAATACTTAGGTAGATTAGGTTTCACCACCTATACCAATTATTCACTCTCTTACTACATAATGATCACGTGAACATCCTATATTCAATTCTAGGGAAATCCCTCTTTTGGTGCATGATTAAAATCAAATAAATATCACTCTAACATCGTTGTTGCACTACCTAGAGATCATACATCTAAATCCTCAAAAAACACCAATTCAAAATTCTTATCAAAATTTAAAATGAAAGTAAATGACATCCTAGATATTAGTTTGTATTTATCTATATAAATGTGTAATAGACATGCAAAACAGTTGGAGAAATGAGTTTAGCAAGAATTACATGCTTTTACAATAACAAGTTGTGCTCATACATACATAATAGTAGTAGAAATGAGAAAACATGAGTAGTAGGGATACTCCCAACACCTTAGTGAGGGGACCCCTCTCTCATTAAAATGGTAACAAGATCAGCATAGGAAGGGGATAAGAAAGTTATTGTCATAGTAAAAGGTCAAGATGTAGTTGTGGTTTGTGGTTTCGTATTTTTTGGATTGGAGACAAGGATGTTCAGTGGATCAATAAGATATACCTTAGACTTATTGTTAGGGTGACCATGGTGTCTTCATATTCCTTCTTATCTTGCTAGATCTGCTAATATGAAGATGAAGTGATGGGTTGGAGGTGTCTCTGATCTAGCCCCTTTCAAGGTCTAGACTTGAGGTCTTGGTGAGGGAGAGGCATCATAGTTGATCTTGCCATCAACCAATGGAAATAGCCGACGAAAATTGGAGTTACATGCTTGTATTGGAGTTTGGCATCCTAGAAGGGTCAATAATGGATCCCTTTTTATGGAGAAAATGATTGCTTTTGATAAGCACTTGAATTAAGTTTTTGCAACCACTCATCCTCTAAAACTATTGGCCATCCCATCACTGTGAAGGGGTGCTATGTGAAGAAGATGAGGTGTCATAGGAACCCCATTAGTTGGTGTAACATCTCAAAGTTTCAAAAGTTATTTAAGCCAAAGAATGTTTTTTCTTAAGATAATGACAATTGAGAGACTTAATGTGAAAATACCATGAAATTAAATTTATTAAAGGATAATAAAGTGAGAAGAATAAATGAGAGTCAAAATGCATTTCCTATTTCATATGTTCACTATGTGTTGTAATTAATTCAAAAAAATGAATGTTGGTTTCCCATCTCCTTTTTTCTACTTCTATTCTTGAAAATGTTTAAAAGAAATAATGGAGAAAGAGAAAAGAGTTTACAATCAACAATATACATAAGGAATAGCTAAATTGGATTTGATGATTTATATGCACTTTTTGAGCCAATTAATTGTCCATACTTATGATGGGGTAAAATGGTATTTTAGCTATTATCGTATGTTAATTTTTTTAGAAAAAAAAATATCATTGAAATAATGAGAAATACATGGTGACCAAGTTTTAGAATATAATATTATTCATATAAAAAGATATATAATATTTACACTAAAAGGGATTATGAGTGACTAAAAATATTGAGTGATTTTATTTTGAAATTCTAAGAACTTATTTATATTCCTTAGATAAATACATAGTAGTGGTCAAAGTTTTATGATTTTTCATTATCTTTAGATAAGGAAATAAATTAAAGAAAGATAATGCTAGATGTGGTTCATTGTACAATAAATCAAGTAATTTGTGAAATGACAAATGGATTGTTTCCCTAATATTTTAAAATTACAACGAAACAAATATTAAACTTTTAGTCAAAAAGCATAAAAATTCTACCATTTAAATAATTTCTTTTTGGGAAAGATTTCATGGATATTTTAAAAGTAACTAATGATAGGCACATATTTGAAATTGTATATTGTTAATTTCGAAAGGGGTTAGGTGTGAAATCCTTTGAGACTATTGATACATGAAACATTTTTTTACAAATTTTAATTATGATTTGTAATGTCATACTAGATTGGAAACAAATTTTAGGAAGTTATCAAGATTTGTTTAAAAGTTATTATCTTTAGGAAAGTTCATATAATTGTAATAATATATTTGTCAAAATATATTCAAAATGGAAATTGTATATTTAAAATAGAAGTAGATGGGAAGATGAATGAAAATTTTGATGATTTTCTTCTAATGTTCCAAGATTTAGATAATTGACTACAATGCGTTCAAAATTTACAAGTGCAGTATATTAATTGGCGATCATATTAAAGTGTTGCTTTGGAGCCACCACCTTTCCAATACAATTGGAAACTTTGATGTCGATAAGAAAATTAAATTACCTTTACTTGAATGTTGTTTAAACAAAAGAAAATCGAAATTATGTATTTAATATGCACAATTGAATGTTGTTTACCGTTACATAAATATAAAATCAAGTCAAATAGATATGATATTCATAAGGATGAGTAATCTTTGTAAAATAATTTTCTTAGTAATTTTGACCATATTACTTTTTATTTTAAGGAATGTATATGGAACTTAAATTTAAAGTAGTCTTATACCATTATGAATGATTTTATTGGTTTTCCTGAGTTTAAAATAGTAGGTCCAAATATATATGGGAAGCAACCAACAGTTAGAGGCTTTTTGTTCGTAATGAAGTTAATGAACAATGATTATAAAAATGGATAGCTTGAATTTTCTATTAGAATAAGAAAATTTTTATAATGTAATAATGGTTAATTTGAGGTTTATAGCTAGTCCAATAAATGTTTGATTTGAGTATTTATAGATATCCACAATTTGGATGAGTCTTAAATATGAAACTAATGCTCATAATGACCACCAAAAATTTAAAAGTTTTGGTATAAATT
Organism: Alisma plantago-aquatica; assembly: GCA_963693085.1. Lineage (NCBI taxonomy): Eukaryota > Viridiplantae > Streptophyta > Magnoliopsida > Alismatales > Alismataceae > Alisma > Alisma plantago-aquatica. The sequence goes on from OY856410.1 coordinate 1,129,665,387, forward strand.
AAATAATCTCCTTCGGATTTTATTGTAATAATTTCTCTCATGATTTATCTTGACTTGGAAGTGAAGAAACAAAAATATGTACAATGGGAGGGAGTTTATAAAGGTTAGTGAGATTTGTGTTTTTGTGGTTCCGCGGTAACCACCCTTTCCCTTTCTGTTGTTCTCCTTTTCCCAACCCTTATTCTTATCCTCCTTTGCAGATGTGTTGAGGAAAGGGAAAAAAGAAACAAAAGTATTTGACCTCCTACTCATGCAAGACGATGCATCCCCCTCTTTTCTTATAGTGCACCATCACTTGGTATATAGTTGTGGCCTCCTCCTATGCGTACAACATTGGTGAAGACTCACCACTGTTGTGGCCTTATATCCCCCCCCTACTTAGCTGCATAATCATATAGTTGGTAATGATATCAAGTAAAATTAAGGTGATTAGATTATCAGAAAAAAGGGAATCAAGAACACAAAGAAATCACCAATATTATTGGTAAGTGGGCCTTGAATATTTGGAACAAGTAATTTTGGTTTAATGCATGTTTACTTATGATTATGCACATTAGTTGATTTCATGAATTATGAATGCTTTCTTAAGAAGACAACATGTATATCTACCATTGTTTGGTTTGTTGATTATCTATAGTCTACAGTAAAACTATAATTACAATTATGATTATGATTAATGAATAATGTTCAAGAAAGGAGAAATACCTATTATGGTTTAAGACGGAGAAATCCCATCATGGTACTAAGAGGGTAAATCCTATTATATCAAGATTAATATTAAAGACACTAATGATAAGGATCAAACATCATGTTAATGCCAACGTTAAGATAATTGGAATTCATTCAATTTTTATATGTTTCTTGAATCATGGACCTCAAGAGTTTGTTAAGAGCTTTCCTAGCATCATGGGCTTTGCTAGCAATCATGTTCTCTTAAGTGGGCATCATAGAGAGATGCATATATTTATTTCTCAATTCTTCATGTTATTATTGATTCAAAAATGCTTATAGTTAATTTCCGTCAACTTTTATTTCCAGTCAAGTTATATTTATTTTATGTCTTATAAGGTGTCACATATCTCTTACTGATGTAATGTTTATTTTGCATGGCTGAGGACGCGATGTCTGTAGGACTAGGAGTAAGTAAGGATTATCCAGGACAACCAAAGTCTACGATATTTTTACGCTTTTCCTGGTGGGGTGTCATTTACCAAACCAATCCAAAGATTATATTATGTTTAGTCATGCTACCAAGTAGATTAGATTTCAAAGATGAACATTATGTTGTTTTGTTTTGTCATGAACTATGTATGAATATATTTAAATTAATGCAAAGTGTTTCATTTACTTTAATTGCTAAGATAAGCATAATGTGACACCCCCTTGAGTAATTTTGCTTCCGCTCATGTGATATGAAAAGTGGGAGTGTTACATTATGTAGGAAAATATGATTCTCATAGTCACCCTAGAACGAAGATATGATATTAGGTATAGGAATGAACTCACGAGAAAAGATATCACACCCTAGAATGGCTATAGTCTATATCCATAGAAGCGATAAGACATGACGTGGATAGATGTTTAGCTAGATAGAACCCAAGTATAAACCTAATCCTAGCTAATGAGTTAGCCTCTCCATTCTCAATGGTCATGGCTAGCCAATTGAGAGTTGAAGAGAAATGTCAAAGCATGAGACCTTTTAATGCATTTCTCCTTTCTTACTAGTCGATGTGGTATAGGACATGTGTATTAGTAAGTTAGTGAGAGGTAGCATGTCAAGATCCCACATCTCTGGCTATGTTCCTGATCAACACATATCAAGAAATGTAGGAGGTACCTAAAGGCCTCAGATTAGATAGTTATCTAAACTAATGATAGAGAGTCATCACAACATTAAAGGTAGATGCCCTATATATAGTGATGAGTTAGTTTCATAAACCCTAAGTATAAGTTGATAAAAACACCAAAGTAATGGTTAATTTATGTTCACATAGATTTTTCATTAAATTTAGATGTAATATGTTACATATATCTCTTAATGCAAAATTTTGAACATAAATGAACCTTGATGTGTTAAGTTCCACTAAATGAAGAGATAAGAGAAATTGTAAGGTAGGTAGTAGCATAAACAAAATTTTGAGTATGAAAATTATTTTAAGGTGGGTAGAATTGTAACATCCCAAAACATCAAAATATATTTCAGCCTGAGAATGTGTTATCTTTGAATAATGATAATTGAGGGACCTAATGAAAAAAAACCATGGAATGAAACTTCTTAAAGGATAATAAAGTGAGAATAATAAATGAGAATCAAAATACATTTCCTGTTTCATATGTGCACTATGTGTTGTAATTCATTCAAAGAAGTGAATGTTGGTTTCCCCTCTCCTTTTTCTCTCTCCAATTCTTGAAAATGTTTAAAAGAAATAAAGAAAAAAGAGAAAAAAGCTTAGATTAAAAAATATACATAAGGAACAGCTAAATTGGATTCAATAATTTATAGGCACTTTTTGAGCCCATTAATTGTCCCTAATTATTGTAGGGGTAAAATGGTATTTTGACTATTATCGTAACTTAAATTATTATAAATATATATATGTGTATATATATTTGTATATATATGTCATTGAAATAGTGAGAGACACATGGTGTCCAATTTTTAGAATTTAATAATGTACATATAAAAAGATATATATTTTTTTTGCAAAAAGGGATTATAAGTGACTAAAAACATTGAAAGATTTTATTTTGAAATTCTAAGAACTTATTTATATCCTTAGGTAAATACATAGTAGTGTTCAAAGTTTTATGATCTTTGTTAACATTAGATGTGGAAATATATTCCATAAAGATAAGTCTAGATGTGGCTCATTGTCAAATTAATCAAATAATTTGAGAAATGACAAATAGATTGTTTCCCGATATTTTAAAATGATAATAAACCAATTTATCTCTTAATCGAACATCACAAAAATTTTAAGATTTTAGTAATTTCTTTTTGGGAAAAATTTCATGGTTGTTTTAAAAGTAACTAATTATAGGCACAACTTTGAATTTCTATAATTCTAATTTAGAAAGGAGTTAGGTGCCAAATACTTTGAGTCAATGAATACTTGAAATGTTTTTTACAACATTTATTATGATTTTTAATGTCATTTTGGATTGGAAAAAATGTTAGGAAGTGATAGATATTTGTTTTAAAATTGTCATCTTTAGGAAAGTTCGTATAATTGTAACTATATATTGGTCAAAATCTAGTCAAAATGAAAATCGTATATTTAAAATAGAAGTAGAAAGGAAGATGAAGGAAAATTTTGATGATTTTATTTTAATGTTCCAAGATTTAGATAATTGACTACAATGTGATCAAATTTACAATTGTAGTATACTAATTGGAGACCATAATAAAGTGTTGATATTTAACCACCATCTTTCCAATACACTTGAAAACTTTGATATGGGCACGGAAATTTAAATTATGGGTATTAAAATGTGATTAAACAAAGGGAAATAGAAGTTATGTATTAAATATGCACAATTGAATATTGTTTACTATTACGTAAATATAAAATCATGTCAAATAGATATGATATTAGTACGGGTCAATAATCCTACTCAAATAATTTTCTTAGTAATATTGACCATATTACTTTTTATTTTGAGGAATGTGTGTAGAACTTAAATTTAAAGTAGTCTTGTACCATTATGAATGATTTTATTGGTTTTATTGAATCTAAAATAGTAGGTCCAAATATCTATGGTAAGAAACCAACAGTTAGAGGTTTTTTGTACGTAATGAAGTTAATGGAAATTGATTATCAAATTAGATAGTTTGAATTTTCTATTAGAATAGGAAAAATATGGTAATGTAATAATTGTTTATTTGAGATTTATAGGATGTGTGATAAATGTCTCATTTGACTATATATATCCACAATTTAGATGGGTGTTAATTATGAAACTAATACTCAGAATGACCATCAAAAATTTTAAGAATTTGGTGATTGTTTAAATTATATAAATCTTTGTTGGATTTTCTTATAATAATTCCTCTCATGCTTTATCTTGACTTGGAAGGAAATACACAAAAAAATGTACAATAGGAGGGAGTTTATAAGGGTTATTGAGACTTGTGTTTTTGTGGTGTCGCGATAACCACCCTTTCCCCTTCCCTTGTTCTCCTTTTCCCAACCCTGGCTCTCCTCCTTCTTTACATATATGTTGTAGAAAGGGAACAAAGAAAAAGATGTACTTGACCTCCTACTCATCTAAGACGACGCCTCCCCCTCTATTCTTACAGTGCACCATCACATGGTATACAGTCATCACCTCCTCCTATGCCTACAACAATGGTGAAGGCTCCCCATTGTTGTGGCCTTATAGCCTCCTTTACTTAGATGCACAATCATATAGTTGGTGCTAATATCAAGTAAAATTAAGGTGATTAGAATACCAAAGATAAAGGGAATTGAGAACACGAAGAAATCAGCAGTATCAAAGGTAAACGGGACATGCATATTTGGCACAAGTAATTTTGGTTTAATACATGTTTGTTTATGATTATGCACATTAGTTGATTTCATAAATTATGTAAGCTATCTCAAAAAGACATCATGCATATCTATCACTATTTGGTTGGTTGATTATTTATAATCTATGGTAAAACCCTAATTATGGTTATGATTATGATTAATGAATCATGTTGAAGAAGGGATAAAACCCTATTATGGTTTATGAGGGAGAAATCCCATTATGGTACTAAGAGGGAGAAATCCTATTATGTCAAGATTAAGATTAAAAATACTAATGATAAGGTTCATAGATCATGTTAATGTCAATGTTAAGATAATTGGAATTGAATCAGTTTTTATATGATTCCCAAATCATTGATCTCAAGAGGTCATTAAGGGATTTCCTATCATCAAGGGAATTCATAGAAATCATGTTCTCTTAAGTGGGCGTCATAGTGAGATTCATATATTTACTGCTCAATTCTTAATGCTATTAATAACTCAAGAATGCTTATAGTTAAGTCATACCAACTTTTATTTCAAGTGATGTTATATTTATTTTATGTCTTATAAGGATACCACTTACTGATGTGATGTTTGTTTTGCATGGATGGGGATGTGATGTCCACAGGACTGGGAGCAAGTGAGGAGTAGCAAGGACAACCAAAGTCTAAGATATTTTCAAGCTTTTCCTGGTGGGGTGCCATTTACCCAACAAATCTAGAGATTACATTATGTTTAGTCATGCTAACAAGAAGACTAGATTTCATAGATCAACATTATGTAGTTTTCTTTTATCAAAAACTATGTATGAATCTCTTTTAAATTAATGAAAAGTGTTTCATTTACTTTAATTTCTAAGATCAACCTATTGTGACACCCCCTTGAGTATTTTTGCTTCTGCTCATGTGATGTGGAAAGTGGGGTGTTAAAGTTGGTGTAGTCAGTTGAAGAAGCCACCATTCTCATTAGTAGATGAGGAGGGTAGGATACCTGCCTGAAGATGCATTGGTTTGGGTGTGTTGGAGTTTCATCTATTGTAGTCTTCAATTGATGAACCCAAACACTCCATTGGGTAATGAATGTAAGGGTTTCATCAGTTGGAACCATCAATAGGTGAAATTCCATGTTGACATCGGTTGGTAGTTCTTGTTTGTTGGTGTGCTGATGTTTTTTTGATAGGTGTTGTTGAAATTCTAGGAATTGACAGTTCTAAAACTCCATTAGTTGACATGTGTTGAGTTTGATTACTAGACTTAAGGGGTAATTCCATTAGTTTGTAGCTTATATATTATTGTCAATAGGTGGTCATGACTTCCTATCAGCTTTCAATCATGGAATTTAGGTTGATGAAAACCCACCCAGAGGGTTGATATAGGTAAAGGGCGTTGCACTAGTGTTAATGAAGAGCAAAGATCACTGAAGCCATCCATTAATGGAAGGGAAGATAGAGGAATTCCAATATTGAATCAAAATGTTATTTGGTACCACCATCTTCCATTCTAGTTTTAGTAAATAAACCTCAAACCTTCCATGAAAATCAACTAATTAGGTCAGAACCTTACAAATTAACATAAAAATAAGGAAGACTAAATTGAAGCTAATTGTGAAGTAAAGTGATGAATGTAAATGTAAAACTATGTTGATAAATAAACTAAAAACATCATGAATTTGCATTCATCAACTAGCTCCAAAAAAATGGTTCCAATGCTCGAATATCAAAACAACTAAAATAGTCACCAAATAATTATTTTCAAACCATGTGACTGTCTCATCTTCGTATCATGAAGTCTCTTCCACTTGACAAGGGCAAGCCCCCATAACAATTTGAGATCACAAAATAACACCTACGTATACCTTAGTTTCCATGTTTCCTTATCGGAAAGATTTTCACATCGATGCTCTTGATATTAAGCATGTCTAATAGTTTCAAGATATGTCAGAGAAACACTATAGAATATGATGTGCATATGATCTTACACTAGCTTATTTTAAATGAGGATCAAAATGAGACTTGTACTATTTCCCTAGGAGGAATATAGAGAGAATGTGTGTGTGGAAGGAAGATGCAAACATCTCCTCAGTTCCACTTGAGATTTCAATTTAATTTTCACAAATACATATATCTCAACATTTCTTATTCTTCTTTTGTTTGTGTGCATATTGGCATATTTAGGTTGTTATGGTAGGTACACCCCTATTATATAGAGAGGGACATGGAAGAAGTGGACAAAGAGAGGAGATGTGTTCTACCCCAAACATAGTGCTTGGAACATGTTTTTGTAATTTGATTTTTTTATTGGGTGAAGGTAAAAAGATGAAAGTATAAGAAGTGTCAAAAAGGATTCAAATAAACAACTATTTTTATTTATAGTTTAGTTCACCATTTTGTTCTCCTTCTCTCATTTTTCTTAAATATGATACAATAAGGGAAGAAGTGATAATTTCATGATATTGATCCTCTATTCAGTTAGAAGACCGATGTGTTTGTCCCTGTCAGCTTCTCAAAATCTTGCCATCCTTGTTTGGGAAATATGATGCTTAGGTTCCTAGGAAATATAGGGTGATTTTTGTCCAATGGTTAGTTTAAAAAATTGATCATTGTTGATGTTTTTCTTTAATGAAGGGGTTGGTTATAAGCATTGCATGTATGCAAACATAAAATTTTAATTTAATATGAATAGATAAATGGCTTCAATTAACTAGGAATGTTTTTTACTTAAAGAAAAATAATTTAAAAAAATTAAAGTTAAGTGCAATGCAATGATGAGATATGAAGCAATGAAAAATGAACATATGTAGATGCAAGAAGAAAGTAGAATATGACAACCCACCCTCCACCTCAAACTTTGACATTTTTGCTTCCTTGAATAAACACTAAACTAAGATGGAGGGGAAGAACTGAGATGGTTGGTTCAAAATGTGGTTGCCATCAAATCAACAATCTTTGTTCACCTACATTCAAAAATATCAAAACTTAAGATCATATCATGGAATGTGTTGTTAAAATGATAATGATAATGCTGGAATTTCAAAACAAATAATCTAAAAGTAAAGAAGATTTAAGGAAAATAATGATTATGTAGCCTCCAAATAAGTTCACTTTTAACATCAATAGCGTAATGCATGATGCATAGCTTTGAGAGGGAGGAGAAGAGAAAGGAAGAAAATTATCTTCTTACATGTCTACCATGGTGAAATAGCATTTGAGGAATTGACCATTGGTGTTGGACTCCTTAGTCTTCTTACTATGGATAATGATTGTTTCATGTGGAAAGCTATGCTTGATGATAAATGGACCCAAGCATTAGGCTTTACCTCTCCTGGGAAGAGTCAGAGACGAGAACCGGGCAATAGACCTTGATCTATGTTTTTCATATCTTTCCTCTTAAGATGGCCATCATTCCACATCTTGGTGATCTCTTTGTTGATGCAACTCTGTTCATATAAAGAAAAACTATTCCTCTAGCTCTTATAGTTTTACTTTTTTGTTGTCTCTAGTTGCATAGATATAAATGATGATCTATTTCATGGCCCATAAAGCTTTATGCTTGAGATCCATTGGTAAATAACAAGACTTCAATTGGAATCGAATAGGAGGGTGAAGTGACAAGGGGAGTCCTCTATGGAAATTTTTAGGCCCATGGAGTTTCATTTAGTTTGTTGGCCCAACATTATTCTACTAATTGTCTTCTCCAAAATGTTTTCCATTTGACAATTGCAGACCTCTACCTATGCACTCATCTCTGGGTGATATGGATAGAAACATGGTGAGAGACACCACAATTTCAGAGAGGCACCTCAAAGCTACACACCAAGAAGTATGACCCCACATTGGAAATGATGGTATGAGAGACTCCAAAGCAATGAAAAAAATTTCCTTAAACAATTTGATGAAAGGCTTGGAGTCACTTGAAAGTATGGAGGTTTCTTCAACCCACTTGGAGATGTAGTCCACTGCAACGAGAATGTATGGGAAGCTATAAGAGAAAGGAAATGGACCCGTGTAGTCCATTCCTTAGATGTTGAAGATCTCAACTTCTTTCTAGTATTGTAATAGCATCCCATCACGCTTGGAAATGTTTCCACATTGAAGAACTTTTTCTACTAATTTGTTGGGAATCACGAGCCTCCTAGTAGGGCCAAAATGATAATGTTTCAAGATGAGAGGTCCTTCTTCTTCGTAAATGCATCTACAGTAAAGCCTACCTGAACAAAGATTAAAGAGATCAGCCTTGTCCAATAGGAGTGGTGGAGATTGGACATAAACTTCTTTTTGGCATTTTCAGTGTAGTGTCAGTGAAGAATACTGACAGTTAAGAAGTTCATAGAGTCATAATACCAGGAAGTGAATGTGATCACCTCCAAAAACTGATCAGATCATCAGGCAAAGTTTCATTGATCAAACTTGGATCATTGTTGTCAAAGTGTAGATGACTGACATGATAAAGTACAACATTTTCACTACCACTCTTATCTGTGATGTCCATACAAAACTCTTACATTGATAGAATCCATCTGATTCATCATGGCTTTGCATACTTCTTTGACATTAAGTATTTTATGGTAGAAAAGATCTTTAAATATAGTTACTAGAGATCCGACCAAATAAGAGCAAACTATGTCAAAGGCGTAGACTATAGTGAAGATATATTTCTCATTAGTAGCATAGTTTCTCTATGCATAACCAATTGTCTTGCTGACATAATAAATGACATGATTTTTCTTGTCAATGCATTGCCTCAAAACTGCCCCCACAACATAATCACTGTCATAATTCATGATCTCAAATGATAGAGGCCATTAGAGGGAATAGATGATTATTGTAAAAACAAGATCCTCTTTCAAGTTGATGAAGCCCTCTATGTAGTCTGAGTGAAAGTTGACATATACATCATTCCACAACAAGTTGGTTAGGGGCTTTGTGGTCTTGGTGAAGTCACAAACGAACCTCTTGTAGAAATTGCTATGATTAGGAATTCCAGACTTATTAGACAAGAGTTGGAGGTGATATCTTATCACTCACTTCATTTTTTTCTTGTCATCTTTCTTATTACTGACTTCATTCTTTGTCTTGTCAACTTCAATACTTTTTTAGCTGACACGATGTCCCAATATGATTCCTTCATTCACCAAGAAGCGGTATTTCACCCAATTAAGCACCTTATGTGCTTCTTGACACCGTTGAAGAACTAGGGAGTGATTACGCATGCATGCTTTAAAAGGATGTCCATAGATAAAGAAGTCATCCATGGACACTTCCATTATGATGTCTATGTATCTGGAAAAGATGATAGACATGGAACATTGATAATGTGGATGGACAATTGCATAATCCAAAGGGCATAAAAAATTAGAGGTTACAAAAGGGAACATGAATGTGGTATTCTCTTTGTCATTTTAATGGACGGGGATTTGATAGTAGTAGAGGAATACATGGTGAGCCAGCCTCTCTAAGACTTTATCAAGCAAGGGATGGGAAAGTGATCCTTCCTTGTGCCATTGTTGAGCTTTCAATAGTCAATCAACACACGTACACCACCCAATGGTCGTGCAAGTGAGGATCATCTCATTCTTATCATCTAAGATGATTGTAGTGCATCCCTTCTTAGGAAAAATTTGCACATGATTAACACAAGGTGAGTTAGAGATGGGATAGATGATCATGTGGGGTTCCAGGGAGAGGGGGTGCAGATGAATAAAAAAAATTCTCTCTCATTTTACCCTAGTCGCCAGATCCATTGTAGCTATAAAACATCAGTGAACAAAAGACATATAAGGGATATTAAATATGTATTAGCACACAATACTTGTCTAATAACAAGACATGTATTTTTCTGGTGAGGAAATTGAACATTTGGATCCCTAAATTAGAATTGGTATTCAACATGTTGCATGGTTGTCACCTTTGCAACACCTTCTTGTTTCTTGTAAAAAATCCTTCTCCAAGCCTCTGCACTAGTTCCTCACCCTCTACTTTGTCCACTTGGATGTGGGATAACTTGGTGCATCACCTTAGTCACCTGGTTGAAGCAATATAAGAGTTTTTGATGTGTTAATTGTCTGGGAACTCTCTTTCTCCTCCTATCTCAGGATATTGTTCTTGTGATGTAATTCTCTCTATTTAAGAGATAAATCTTGTAGGCGACTTGGCCTCAATGTGTGTGCCTCCCTTTGGATGAACTCCCTTTCATATAGGAGGGTCATGGGCTTGGAATTCTTGTATTCCAATACCTTTGTTATCACATTCTCAATACATCCTCAATCAAGGAAGCTCATACTGCCATCCCAGTCTCCTAACTCAACTATTGATTTGCCCGACTAGGGCTCGAATGGGTTGTGAGTCACTCATCTCCCTGCTCCAGGTTCGAATTAGTTTCCCAATTTAATTCCAAATCAAATATGGAATATTTCCAAGTTGCATTCTAGTCAAACGAGTTGTCACTTTTTGGAAGTGTCAATCAACCAACCGATTGGAAATCAATTGAGTTGTTGAAGTAATCAATTTAGTTCGTTGAATGGGCATTCCAGTGGCCCAAATGGGAAGGATATCAAAAATTTTATGAATCAAAACCACATTAATCAGATTTTTCATTGTGATTTTTCAATTCTCGTATGCATCCATAAATGTGTGACCTAGAAGTTTCCTAAGTACGTTGCTAATAATGTCCATAACATAAAAAAGCTTTGGTGTTTGGAAACACTTCATTTCTAAACTAGTAATTAGAATAAGTTTGTGACCAACTTCAACCTAAAAAGTGACCAATATACCATGTTTGTATAATCCATCTATCACAATATCAATATTGAAATTGAGACATGAAATAATCATCCTCTTATCATCAATATATGTTCTTTAAACTAGAGAAGATTATAGATATTGTAAGCTCAATATCATATATTGACTCAGACAAGAATGGCATGCATTTCATAGGCTCACTTATCAATTGGACATGATATCACTCTAATGGATGGACAAATTGCATATATGTCACACACAATAATCCCAAAATTTTACAGTTCACCCGATCACCACATGTATGGAAACCATTACTAAGAGTGATGTGGGGATAGTGTCAAAGTACATAGAACAACATGTGATCATTGTAGTGACTTTAGGTTTTGGGATCACACTCACCACTATCACATTGACATATGACTCTTACCTACCACTACATGACTTCCATGTGTCTATCTCAAGTCAGGTCTGTCCAGTGCAACTTGTTCTCCAACAAGTACGCCTATACCTGCGTTGATATCCAATATCATGACCAAAGAGAAACAATCACCACTCACCATTCATACTAGTTTTGTGTATTATTATTCTTCTATAAAATCCACACCAGTTACAAAAAGGGTCATAATATGAATGAATACTATATGTATACATTTCATCTCATATTCAGGTCCTCAAACAAAACCTTATGTCATCGAGTAAGAACACTCTTAGGAAATTATTATGTTTATTTATTATATCAATGTTGTAACAAACATAATAAGGGAAATTTCCTTTTATTAATATCCAAATCGTATGCAAATCACATGCTTATTTTTAAGACATATAACAAAATTCACCCACTTGCACTAGAGACAATCACTGATAAATCTAATTCCACGGATATAACATAACCATCACACTTATACTATGAAAGGGATTTTATCAAGGGAGGAACTACATAGCTTTCAGTTGGTAATATTCAAACCTTACCATCTCCCCACACTATATACTCTCTCACATGAGATTCTAAAGTCTGGGTATGTGATTGGAATGCTAATGCAATTTGGGTTCCTTATCCTATACAATGACTCGATTGTTGTCGTAGTAAATCTCTACTGCATATTTAATTACGGGAAACACCCCAAGTTCACTAATGAACTTACTGATGAGTATTGCTTCAATTTCTACATTGGATGCAACACTATAGTTGGCCTCTCTTGTAGAATCAACCACTATCTCTTATTGGGAACTCATCCAACTTATATATTCATAATTTACATAAAACACAAATTTCAATTGTGATCAATTATCATCCTTGTCAGTTTGGAAGAGTGCATCACTGTAAACCATTACAACTAACTCTTCTTCACCTTCATATGTCAAGAATTTATCCTTATATCTTCTAAAGTACTTCATGATACCCATTACAACAATCTAGTGACCATCATTCTGGTCTTACTGGTACCTGCTCGTGATGCTCAAAGAATACAAGACATATGGGGAATACATAACATTTCATACATTATAGATTCCATTGTTGAGGGATATAGAATATTACACATGAGTTTCCATTCATCTAAAGGGTTGGGACATTAGAATTTGGAGAGACTTATTCCATGTAAGATGGGCAAGTTACCACTCTTAAAATCCTACATGTTAAACCTCTTTAGCAGTTTGTCAATGTGTACTTTTGTTAGGCTAAGAATACTTATATATATATATATATATATATATATAGAGAGAGAGAGAGATCTATATTCCTAGAATATTGGACGCTTTGGCTAAGTTCTTCACTGAGAAGGTATTTCCAACCACGTTTTAACAAATTGTAGAGTAGGTATGTCATTTCCCGTCGTTAATATGCCATCAATATATAGTATGAGAATTACAACTATGCTCCCACTAACCTTTTTTTACAAAAAAGGCTCATCTTTGTTCCTGATAAATCCAAAATGTTTGATTTTTCATCAAAACAAAGATTCCATCTTCAAGTTGCTTACTGCGTGCTTACTTCAAACTATAGATTGACGTTTGCAATTTACAGACTTTGTTGGCTTCATTTAGAGTGATCAATCCTAAAAATTACATCATATACCAATCCTCTAGAATATTCTCATAAAATATAATTTTTATAGCATCCTGTAACACCCAGAATTTTATATCACATGAGCGGAAGCAAAAAAAAATTCTGGGAGTGTCACAAACATGATAACCATTGCAATAAAAGTAGATGAAACACTTTGCAAAATTGTAAAAATGATTCATACATAGCTTTTTGTCAACATAAAACTACATCATGTATATGCATAAGTTCATAATAAAAAGATCTCAATACTCAGGATCATCTAGGTAGATGGAATCCCACTAGGCAAGCTTGAAAGTCTCTTAGGCCTTTGCTGGTCCCTTTGTTCTTCAATCGCTCCAAAAACCTGCGGACATCACGTCCCCGGCCATGCATTGGGAAAAACAAACATTAGAGTAAGTGGTGTGAGTATTCTAAATTATACATTTCTATAGAACTGAAAATTACAAAAGATTCTTGAACATCACAAATAAGAAACGGACATTTAACTCTGATTAAATCTAGAAACATATTATCTCTCATTTCTTAAACTCTTATTTCTATTCTATCTTTTCTGGAGACCTATAATCTAGGTCTCATGGCCTACACCAAAGTGTATGGATCATAAATATATTATCTGAATTCCTCTCATCACACTCGTGATGAGATTATAGACATGCTCTAATCTTAAGTATCTTTCACTTATGATTTTTATCTGTTTGTGGCCACCATTATACAATAAGTCCTCCTCTGTTGACACTGAAGTGTCCTCTATGGTGCAAGGCACCCTCTGTTGGCACAACGTGCCCTCTGTTGATACCGAAGTGTCATCTATGGTGCAACACACCCTCTGTTGGCACAACGTGCCCTCTGTTGACACCGAAGTGTCCTCTATGCTGCAGCGTACCCTCTGTTGGATTAAATGCCCTCTGTGACACCCGCAGTGTCTGGCGTAGTGTGCCCTCTGGATCATCCCGGGACTCTCTGGTGAGGACTTATTATATAATGTATTATGTGAAGGTTTTTGAATTAATTATATTAAGTCTATGTTTACAAAACTATGAATCTAAACTTATCTGAAACTGAGTACTAAACATGTACTTAGTTTTGAATCTGAAATCTGAATCTGAATCTTTGCTCTTTCAAATCTGAACTGAATCTATTATGGAATTTGTATATGTATTTCAAATTACAACATAATTGAGATTGGGTCTATAACCCATATCATGTATCTTCATTCAAAATCTGGCTACTCACACAGTGAGTAGTCTAAGTCTTAATCTAAATCTCTTATTCTTAAGTTCTAAACTGAATTCATTGCTGGATTTGAGCATGTATCTCATTATCTGGGTAAACTTTATTCTAAAACTCTTATTTGGTAAGATTACTTCATTATACCAATTATATCATAAATGAGTCTAATGTATTATGAGAAAGGATCTGACATGAATATAAAAATACTAAGTATACAAAGTATCTTAAGTCAAGCTTATGAAAGTATCATAAGTACAAGATATCTAAAAATATCAATTCTGACAAGATGGTTCAATCCTTCTTATAAAATATGATGTTACCCTAATACTTTGCATATGAACTTACATATTAAACCTTAAATATCAATATAGAAATCTTATAGAATATTGTATTGCAACCTAATAATAACTTAATGTGTCATTATCTTATAATGCCATCATGAACTCCGTTTTTACAATACATTTTGATCCCAAAAGTAACTTTATTTCTAAAAGTAGACCATGTCTTAATATTCTAAAATTCATATTCTTATATTGTAATTAAATTATAGATCTTATTCATTCTAAGGAATCTAGTCTTAAATCTCTACATATGTATGAAATCTTAATGGCATGTTTCTACTTGAAATCTTACTACATTCTTATCCCACATTGTCAATTTTGGTTCCATATCTTATCTTGTAGTCTTATTCTTCAATATAAATCATTACTAATAGTTCTTATAGAAACATGACTCTTTAACTCTCTCATGGACCTGGTATATGAGTCACAACCATTTTGAGCAACATATCTCTATTTGATATTTTGAGCACATGAACTTATGTAATCATAGAAGTATGAGGAAGATCATACTTGTATAGCTTTACATTAAAAATCTTAGAGCATTGAACCACATAAACCATGAAGTCTAATGTAAACATACTAAGCTTAAAATATAAATACTCATGGGTATGAACCACTTACCTTTATATTGAAGATGTTCTCAATGTAGCCATGTTTCCTTGATTCACAACATATATACCTAGTCATCAAGAAAATTGTATAACTTCATGTGTATTCTCCTATCTTGGTTTCTAAATCTCAAACACCATCATCCTAATCTCCTAGACTGAATTAGGAATCATATTTAACTAAGGCTAACTCTAATTTAAAGCATGTTTCATGTCTAAACATTGAATTAAACTTGATTCACACATTATATAGCATACACATACTAATATATTCATTACACCAAAAATATCATATGCACTAGTATATAAGTATATACCTCATATACCAAGAGTAAACTCCATACATACTCACATATACTACTCTTATCGACTCATTTATAAAATCATATGAAAATATAATTATAATAATTTTCCATACTAAATATGCACATAAAATACATGTTGCCTCACAAATACTCATGAATCATCTTGCATAATTGTCACTTAGGCCAAAAACTAAATATGAATCCAATTATATATGAAACTCCATCAAAACTTTCAGAATAGTAAGAACATTGTATATTAAGGTATGGGTAAAAATCTCATATTGTTTCATTGTCAATCAATGTGTGAAATATCCAAAATACCCTTATTAGGGTTTACATCAAAATCATGTCTAAAACTTCAAATCAGAGTGATCAGGGTTCATAATCATATTATATATATTAAAATGCTCCTACTATAAAATATTTACCAATTTTTAAAGTCGTTTACTATCTTTAATTATCAAAACATTGAAATCATATAGTTCTTAGCATATTAAATTTATGTATGCCTAAACATGAAAATCATCTATTGAGTATATTTTTAGTACATAGAGAACTAAAAATAATTTCCATTGATACCTTATTTGTCTTGATTGGAATCTTAGGTTAAAAGATATGTTATTTATAAGAATTACCTTGTTGAAGAAATGTCGGCCATTCAAAATGATCTAGTTGCTACCATCCCGCCACATCACCCGCTGTAAAGACCCAAAGTCTCTACTAAAAACATGATAAACAAAAACACCCAAAAGTATGGCAGCGGAAGAATTAAATCTTGACATTATTCAAAAATGTATAAAGAGTACATTATAAAATTTCCCAAATGGGAGTACAACTTTATACAAGCAACTACAAGGATCTAGGTAGAGGAAGACTTAACTAATACAACATTGTCTCCAAACAAACTATTTCAAACATAAAAGCAACTATGATCATATACTATATGTTCTTCATCTTCTATCCTTAGCCTTATCTTTGGGTTCACCAAGCTTCCATGCGCACTCTGATCCTATCCTGGATGGTTGGGGTCATCCAGCAAGAGAAAGATAAAAGGTATGTGTTAATAAAAAGGAATAGGAAAAATAATAATAAAAAGCTTTGCAACATAAAAGATTCTCCACAAGAAGAGATTTCCAAAGAAATGAGACCAATATATGAATATGAGAGAGAGAAACTGCCACATTTAAATATCAACAATTATCACATTTGCATGAATATAAATTATGACTCAACGTCCTATCAATGTAGGGTGAGGCACCTACCGGACCTCACCAATGGCAGGGGGACTAAAACCCCAGTGCCTAAAAAGTGGCAGGGGGAATAAAACCCCAGTGCCTAATATATAAAATGGCAGGGGGACTAAAACCCCAGTGCCCGGCAGGAGGACTAAAACCTCAGTGCCCTGTGGGTGGTTTGTACTCATGTACACTACATTGTCAATTGGCCAATAACTATATCATGCATAAATATTCACTTGGCAGCATAGTGAAAAGTATATAACAAGATTCAACAAGCATTGGGAATAAAACCCAAATAAATAAGTAATAAGACCATCATAGGTCACAACCATATCCAAGAGTTCCAAGAATAGTCAATGAGCATCAACAATATATAATGTTCCAAATAATTCCAAAAGAATGAGCCACATAGGCAATAACAAGATTACAACATTTCCAAGTAAGGAGGCATCATATGTAGAAGCATGATTCACCTGATTCAAATGATTAAGCCACAATGGCATAAGCTAAGTAAAGAGCCAATAAATGTAAATAGAAGGATAACAAGGCTAGCACAAGTATAAATGGTGGGGTTGGATAAAATCCCAACTGATGGATAGGTAGTTTGCACAATAGCATCCACATTTAAATTCCACAATTACAAAAGGATCCACATACTAAATAAGTTTCACATACATAGGGATCACCTACTAGAATAGGGTGCACATACAAAATAGGGCTCACATACATAGGAATCACATACCTTAGATATATACATTACCATCATAACCACCAAACAGATAGCAATCCATCCATATAATATCCTAGTTATAAACATAACACATGTATTAATATATATAAAGACGTAAGCATAGAAGAAACCCTAATTTTACAAAACTACGATTTAGAGTTCAAAACCAAGCCCAAAAGATTACTCATAATCTCTTGATTAACAAAACATATTTTATTATATAAAATAGAGTTAAAATGAATTAATTATGTATTTTAAAACAATTACATATTAAAAATGCCATTCAAAGTAAACTTCGGAAAATCCTTGAGAATCAGGTCTCAAAAACCACAAAATCGAATTCTACATTAAACATCCTTTCCATCGACTATTTATTCATATTTTTCTGACAAAGGATCGATTTACTACGAATTAAGTAAATCCGACCAATCAGAAATTAGGAAAACTATAGCGTGACAGATATTTAAATAAAAATGGAAATCGATGTAAATAGAAAGTGAAAAGGCTAAACTACCCCTAATCGTCAAACCAAAGCAATTGAGCAGCGAGGGTAGATCAGTCATTTAGACCTGCGATCGGTCGTTTGCGACAGAAAGAAGAATCAAGGGAAAAGACAATACTACCCCTGGCTAGTTACTCGGTAGATCAACACCGTGCGGGGGTGTTCAGGTCATTCCGTCTCCGTGTTTGTTGCTCCTGCGAGCCATGGCTCGAGCGCACAACCTGGAGGTCGGGGATCGATAGCTTCCGAATGCTCCTCTGCTAGCCGACCCAAGCTGAGACCGGAAACACATTCCCCGACGTCACGTGGTCACAGAGAACTCAAAAACGCACAGAGGCGTGCACAGGCGCAAACAAAGGAGGCCCGAGATGGCCGGAAATAGGGGAAATACCGCGGGGATCAAAGCCGTAGCTAGGAGCCGAAAAAACTCGAGACCAATGACCGGGAATCGAAGGCGAGCTCAGGGCGGATCGAACGGCGGCGGAATTGAGGTCGGAGGAGCACCAGAAACCGAAAAGGCATGGCGTCGGCGGAGCTTGTCGGAGCTCTATAGGACCCATCGATCAGAGCCATCGCGAGACAAACGAGGAGTTGGAAGAGGTAGAGGGTAGGTCGGTGATGCTTACTGCTTAAGTAATTGTAGTGAGGTGGCCGGAAGGGCGAGCAGCAGGCCGAGATCGCCGGAGAAGAAGAACGGAGTAGGTCAGGGTGGCTCGGGCATGGAGAGGTGAAATTAGATGAGGAGGAGGAAAGGTGGAGGCCCGAGGGTGCTAGATGGCACCTTATATAGGTGGGAGAGAAGGCTGAGGCCCCTCAGGGAACTGACGGCGGAGAAGGGCAGAAGGGGCGAGTTGGGCGTTTCGCGAAAACGGTGAGGTAGGCGACGAGTTAGGACTCATTAGAGGCGTCTTGACGAGACGAAACCAACGGAAGAGGAATCAAGTGAAACCGTTGAGTGTAGAGGGAGGAAGAGATCGGGAGTGTAGGGGCGCCGTTTTGCTGTGAAACGGTCGGCCAGCTGGAGGAAGAAGAAGGTGGGGAACCGTTGGATCAATGGTCTAACAAGCCAGAGCCGTTGGATGGCTCGGTCACAGAAGGGGGCGCGTGACAGCCCAAAAATAACGGAACATAGCGTTACATTGTGAATAAATGACATGCGATTAAAGCATTATAGTCATACTATATTGAAAGCTAATAAAATGCATTAGAGGGGTCAAATCAATTCCAAATAACGCCAAATTTTAACCAAAGGCTGATAATAACATATAGAACGATGCTATATAATCAGAATCTCGTTTAATGCATAACATGGCCATTAATAAATACATGGCTCATAAAAGAGTATAATAATATATTAAAATCAAGGAATTATATGAAAAGGCTATTAATAAGAAACATGTGAGCAAATTCGACATATAAAACATATTAGGGTATAAATACTCATTACTCCACAAAATAACATATTAATGTGAACTAAAATCATATTTTGAGGAGAGAGAAACAATAAAGGTTAATACACTCATATATGAATTCAAATACACATTATTAATAATATATTTATCCAAAAAGCTCCAAATAAATATAATCTGCTATATTATCCCATTAAAGACCAAATTACATAATTAACCCTAACTTATCTCCTAATGTGGGTTATTTGTGCAAACACCCCTCAATTATCATGAAAGAGGGTAAATAGTGATTTCAACCTCAGATTGTGCTCAAATTGCACAAGGTGTACAAGAATGATCCAAAAGGATGTGAAATTTATGGAAAAGGTCCAAATGGACTAAAAGGCAAAGAAAAGCTCAAGAATGGGTAAATTGCAGGGAAGACCCTGAGATTCAGTATGTTACACCCGCCTTGGCCAACCTGGGCCAATGATCATGGAGCAGATCTACCTGATCTGTCTCCTGCTCCACCCATGGACTCGACGAGGGGAAAACCCCTGTTTTAGGGTTGCAAATCGTCGACGCCGCCTTGGTTGCCTCTGGCGAGGTTGATCTCAAGTCATAGGCCACCACCGCACGAATTTAGGCCACCGATAGCTTCGGTTGGGTCTTCCCGATTAGGGCGGCATTAGAAATTCCCAGGAAAGAATAGGGATCAGAGATACCAACCTGAAACCCCCCATAGCCCCGCCAGTGACGCCCCCTCTCCTTGTGTCCTTCTCTCTCGGTTCGCATCAAAATAACCCTAGCATAGGGTTGGGCCACCACCAAGCATCAAGGATCGAGAGGTTTTATAGCCTCTAACCCACCAAATCACGGGCAAGTATCCCCTTCTTCCGAACTCTACTCAGACCCTATTAAACAGGGGTTGCGGCATTCCCAGTCGGTGCAGACTGGGTCGCCCCCTTTTCTTCTTCTTTTTTTCTTCTTTTTGATAAAAGTCCATATCAAAGAAATATTTATACAGCCCACCCTATAGCTCGGTCTGACTTCAAATTTTGGGGTAAATACTATATTATCATCAACTTCACATGAACAAGATTTTAAGTAAAAACTAGTTGTACAAACACTCCAAACATGTCTTTGAATAAAAACATTATAATTACTAATTTAATTACCTAGGACACTATATACATCAAAATCATATGAAATTTCTCCCACCATCTTATATTCTAATTATTATTCTACTAAAAATATTTTGAGCATCATTATGACCACGACATACTTAATTCTCAATTTGTACTCCAAGGACCTATTTGTAAAACTTAATTGGTCCAATAGGGTTGGAATTGGGATCTAGGGCACATTGCCCATCTCTTAGTATTTCAAAGGGTCCATGAGCTTAATTGTATACCAAATCATGAAAATAAGTCTTCAATCAATATAATTTCTCAATTGAAGCTCATGTATGACACATGTGATCAATATTTCTTTAGTTACATAACATGAAGACCTAAACTAGGTCTAAGACTCAAGCCATGAACTTGACTCATCTTATTATATATTCGTCACATTATTTTTCATAAGAATAATTCATTTAAATTCATATACAACTGACTACAATCATACACATTTAAGTCATTATGTGTGTATTGGTTGATCAGATGGCTTGTATTACACATTTTGTGAACTTAATTACATACCTAGCCATGGTTACGTTCATTACGTCCCTTGGCATGCCTTTACTAGAAAACCCGACATTAAAGGTTTACATTATCTATGAAATTGAGGATGTTACAATTCTACCCACCTTGAAATAAATTTTGGCCTCAAAATTTCTCTAGGCTACTACCCACCTTAGGGTTCTTCTTACCCCTTAATTTATTGTAAGGCACACTTATGTTCAAACTTTTGCATGAAAAGAGATGTGTAATGTATTTCACTAAATGATTATGTGAGCATTATTTGTTACCTTGGTCTACTACTCAACTCATACTTAAGGTCTATGAAGTTAAACTGGTCTCTACACTTAGGGCATCTGACTCAACCTTGTCATGAATTTGAAACATTAGGTGTGATTGACCGTCTAATCTTAGGTCTTCCAGGTACCTCCTACATTTCTAGATATGTGTTGATCAAGCACATACCCAGAGATGTGAGATTCTAACATGTTATCCCTCACTAACCCACTAACACATGTGTCCCATACCACATGGACTAGTAAGAAAGGAGAGATGCATAAAAGTCTAGCGCTTATGAAATTCCTTTTCAATTCTGCCAAAACCTCATTAGCTAGGTTTAGGTTGCTAATTTAGATCTAAACAAGGATGACTTCTACCTCTAAGATATCTATCCATTCTAAGGTTAAGACCCATAATCACTCTAGATTATGGTATCCTTCTTATGGAATTTATCCCTAAACCCTAATCTTACCTCTTCACTCTAGGGTGACTATGAGAATGATGTTTGCCTAGTGGCCATTTACCAAATTGCTCTGATACCATATTGTAACACCCAAAATTTTATATCACATTAGCGGAAGCAAAAAAAAGTTTTCGGGGAGTGTCACAAACTTGATAACCATTGCAATAAAAGTAAATGAAACACTTTGCAAAATTGTAAAACTAATTCATACATAGCTTTTTGTCAACATAAAACTACATCATGTTTATGCATAAGTTCATAATAAAAAGATATCAATACTCAGGATCATCCAGGTAGATGTCACCCCACTAGGCAAGCTTGAAAGTCTTTTAGGCCTTTGCTAGTCCCTTTGTTCTTCAATCGCTCCAAAAACCTACATACATCGTGTCCCCATCCATGCATTGGGAAAAACAAACGTTAGAGTAAGTGGCATGAGTATTCTAAATTATACATTGCTATAGAACTGAAATTTTACAAAAGATTCTTGAACATCATAAATATGAAACGAACATTTATCTCTGATTAAATCTAGAAACATATTATCTCTCATTTCTTAAACTCTTATTTTCTATTCTATCTTTTCTGGAGACCTATAATCTAGGTCTCATGGCCTACACCAAAGTGTCTGGATCATAAATATATTATATGAATTCCTCTCATCACACTCGTGATGAGATTATAGACATGCTCTAATCTTAAGTATCTTTTACTTATGATTTTTATCTGTTTGTGGCCACCATTATACAATAAGTCCTCCTCTGTTGACACTGAAATGTCCTCTATGGTGCAGCGCACCCTCTGTTGGCACAACGTGAACTCTGTTGACACCAAAGTGTCCTCTATGGTGCAACGCACACTCTGTTGGCACAATGTGTCCTCTATGGTGCAGTGCACCCTCTGTTGGCATAAATGCCCTCTGTGACACCCACAGTGTCTGGGCAGTGTGCCCTCTGGATCATCCCAGGACTCTCTGGTGAGTACTTATTATATAATGTATTATGTGAAGGTTTTTGAATTAATTATCTTAAGTCTATATTTACTAAACTATGAATCTGAACTTATCTGAAATTGATTACTAAACATGTACTTAGTTTTGAATCTGAAATCTAAATCTTTTCTCTTTCAAATCTGAACTGAATCTATTATAGAATTTGGATATGTATTTGAAATTACAACATAATTGAGATTGGGTCTATAACCCTTATCATGTATCTTCATTCAAAATCTAGCTACTCACACAGTGAGTAGTCTAAGTCTAAATCTAAATCTCTTATTCTTAAGTTCTAAACCGAATTCATTGCTGGATTTGAGCATGTATCTCATTATCTGGGTAAACTTTATTCTAAAACTCTTATTTGGTAAGATTACTTCATTATACCAATTATATCATAAATGAGTCTAATGTCTTATGAGAAAGGATATGACATGAATATAAAAATACTAAGTATACAAAGTATCTTAAGTCAAGCTTATAAAAGTATCATAAGTACAACATATCTAAAAATATCAATTCTGACAAGATGGTTCAATCCTTCTTATAAAAGATGATGTTACCCTAAAACTTTGCATATGAACTTACATATTAAACCTTAAATATCAATATAGAAATCTTATAGAATATTGTATTGCAACCTAATCATAACTTAATGTGTCATTATCTTATAATTCCATCATGAACTTCGTTTTTACAATACATTGTAATCCCAAAAGCACCTTTATTTCTAAAAGTAGACCATGTCTTATTATTCTAAAATTCATATTATTATATTGTAATTAAATTCTAGATATTATTCATTCTAAGGAATCTAGTCTTAAATCTCTACATATGTATGAAATCTTAAGGGCATGTTTCTACTTGAAATCTTACTACATTCTTATCCCACGTTGTCAATCTTGGTTGCATATCTTATCTTGTAGTGTTATTCATCAATATGAATCATTACTAATAGTTCTTATAGAAACATGACTCTTTAACTCTCTCATGGACCTGGTACATGAGTCACAACCATTTTGAGTAACATATCTCTATTTGATATTTTGAGCACATGAATTATGTAATCATAGAAGTATGAGGAAGATCATACTTGTATAGCTTTACATGAAAAATCTTAGAGCATTTAACCACATAAACCATGAAAGTATAATGCAAACATACTGAGCTTAAAATATAAATACTCACGGGCATGAACCACTTACCTTTATATTGAAGATGTTCTCAATGTAGCCATGTTTCCTTGATTTACAACATATATACCTAGTCATCAACAAAATTGTATAAGTTCATGTGTATTCTCCTATCCTGGTTTCTAAATCTCAAACCCCATCATCCTAATCTCCTAGAGTGAATTAGGAATCATATTTAACTAAGACTAACTCTAATTTAAAGCATGTTTCATGTCTAAACATTGAATTAAACTTGATTCACACATTATATAGCATACACATACTAATATATTCATTACACCAAAAATATCATATGCACTAGTATATAAGTATATACCTCATATACCTAGAGTAAACTCCATACATACTCACATATACTACTCTTACCGACTCATTTATAAAATCAGATGAAAATATAATTATAATAATTTTCCATACTAAATAGGCACATAAAATACATGTTGCCTTACAAATACTCATGAATCATCTTGCATAATCGCCACTTAGGCCAAAAACTAAATACGAATCCAATTATATATGAAACTCCACCAAAACTTTTAGAATATTAAGAACGTTGTATATTAAGGTATGGGTAGAAATCTCAAATTGTTTCATTGTCAATCAATGTGTGAAATATCCAAAATATTACATATATTAAAATGTCTAAAACTTCAAATCAGAGAGATCAGGGTTTAGAATCATATTACATATATTAAAATGCTCCTACTATAAAATATTTACTAATTTTTTAAGTCATTTACTATCTTTAATTATCAAAACATTGAAATCATATAGTTCTTTGCATATAAAATTTATGCATGCCTAAACACAAAAATCATCTATTGAGTATATTTTTAGTACATAGAGAACTGAAAATCATTTCCATTGATACCTTATTTGTCTTGATTGGAGTCTTAGGTTAAAAGATATGTATTTTATAAGAATTACCTTGTTGAAGCAATGTCAGTCGTTCAAAATGATCCAGTGGCTGC
The DNA here is from genome assembly GCA_963693085.1 of Alisma plantago-aquatica. Taxonomy (NCBI): domain Eukaryota; kingdom Viridiplantae; phylum Streptophyta; class Magnoliopsida; order Alismatales; family Alismataceae; genus Alisma; species Alisma plantago-aquatica. The sequence continues at coordinate 1,129,690,623 of OY856410.1, forward strand.
CATCTTGCCACATTACCCGCCTTGGCCAACATGGAGCGGATCCACCTGATCCGTCTCCTGCTCCACCAATAGACTCGACGAGGGGAAAACCCTTGTTTCAGGGTTGCAAACTGCCTCCGCCGCCTGGGTTGCCTTCGGCGAGGTCGATCTCGAGTCATAGGCCACCACCGCACAAATTTAGGCCACCGGTAGCTTCGGTTGGGTCTTCCCGATTAGGGCAGCATCATAAATTCCCAGGAAAGGATAGGGATTAGAGATCCCAACCTGAAACCCCCCATAGCCGCCACCAGTGATGCCCCCTCTCCTTGTGTCCTGCTTCTCTCTCGGTTCGCATAAAAATAACCCTAGCATAGGGTTCGACCGCCACCAAGCATCAAGGATCGAGAGGTTTTATAGCCACTAACCCTCTGAATCACAAGAAAGTATCCCCTTCTTCCAGACTCTTCTCGGACCCTGTTAAATAGGGGTTGCAGCATTCCCAGTCAGTGCAGACTGGGTCGCCCCCTTTTCTTCTTCTTTTTTCTTCTTTTTGATAAAAGTCCAAATCTGTTACAACCCTAATTTTTGGGTTCTTTTTGTGAGAAATGTAATTTCTCCTATCAAAGATATTTGAACAAATAATGATATAATTTTTTTTGAATAAATGAATTTCGTTTACAATAGCCTTGTTGGTTGTTTTGTGGGCTTGATTGGCTATTGGTCCCAATAATAAGGAAATTCAATTAGTAAATGAATAATTGAGAATTGGAGAAAAGAAAGATGTAGAAACCTCTAGAAGGCAAAAGAATATAATCCAAAGTTGGATTTCATGCCTCTTGGGTTCCTTGGGTTCCAAAGAGTCCAAAGTTGCAAAGATAATGCAACATGAAAAGAAAAGATCAATTAAGTATTTCTTGATTAAGAAGGAAATTGAAAACAATGATAAAATGTGGAAAATAAGTGGAAAGAGGTATAATTGAGTTATCCTTGGTGGATTTTCGTATCCAAAGGATTCCTAATGTTAAAAGGAACTCCAATAAGGAAAATAAAAAGAAAGGTAAAGAGAAATCCTTAGAAAGAGATATTTTAATAAGATATAAACAAGATAATGGGAAATAATGGAAATAGATGCATCTAGAAGGATAATGAGTATCCACTAAAAAGTATTTCGAGATATTAGAGTTTCTTGGGGTCCAAGGAGCCCCAATAAATAGGAATAAAGAGAAAATACCAATAATAACAAAATAAGAAGATATATCATTAATGACTTCTTGATAATATCAAAACGAGATGTTATTTGCTTTAAGAAAATAGATTTTCGTGGCCAATAGATTAAAAGGCAAGGCTAGAGTAATGAAAGAGATAATTTTCGTATTTCTAAGTATTCATGAAATAAGGAATATTAAGAAGATAAACAGGAGAGAGAGGATTGCTTCTCAATGAAGGAATTGGATTCCTATTGGGAAAGGGATGTGTTTCTTCGTGGGCAAGCATGTTGGGGCATGGATACTCTCCCCTATATAAGGGTAGAGCCTGTGGTCGAGCCCAAGGAGATCCCACATGTCTCTCTCTCTTCTCCTTCTTCCTTGCATGCAAACCCTACCAAAGAGGGTGGTTCGACCCCTGGACGATGAGGAGCCATGGGCTGGAGTCCGGTGGAAGCACGATGCTCCCACGACACCACAGAGGAGCACAACCATCTTCCTCGTGCTTTGGAGCTTGCGCAACAGCCACTGTATGGCTGCAAGTCAGCTACGAGTTGCAGAACCAAGCCAACCCAAAATAGCCACCCTAGCCACAACCCAAGGACACCCCCCTGTGCGCAGAGGCACGACTGAGGCAGGGGAAACCTCCCTGGCGGCTGTCAAGGTTAGGGATGGGGAAGGGAAGTCGCGCCAACCAAGGTTATAGCGGCTTGGTTAGGTTTTCGCGAGGTAGAAGAAGAGCATGTGGAGTTGGACCGTTCTTCCCCTCCACGGGTGAAAGAAGCAATGACTTAAGTAAGGGCAGAAGAGTAATTTGGTTCTAATTCCCAAAGCAAGCGCGTTGCATGGAAAGAGGCGATGTGGCATCCTCTGGTTGGTCCAAGTAAGAATTTCTTACAAAAATCGTATCTCCTTAATAGTAGCTCGGATGAATACGCATAAAATATGAAAGTTGCTCAGAAAAATGAGGAGAATCCATTAAAAATATAATTTGAAGCTAATTCCTCTTAAAATTCGAAAAGTAATGGAAGTTATCAACTTTAATGTATTAATGATTAAGAAACCCTATTTTGAGATGATTAATGTATTTAGTAGGGTTTAATTGATGATTAAAGTTGATATTAACATGTTAATGGTAAAAAGGTACATTAAGAACAAAAAGGATGAACTTTGCATGTAATGGGTTTAATTTAGAATTTCATGTGCATACATATTCTTTAATGGGCCTTGAAACCCTAATGTTAATAATCATGACTCTTAATGGTTTTAATTGTTCAAATTCATGATTAAAGTTGACATATGATGGATCTAAGCTATTTCGAGTATAAAAGTTCCTAATTGTGGATAAATACCCTTAATTTAGTAATTAGGGTTTTCGAATGAATAAAAGGTGGAATTAATGATAAATAGAGTGCATATGTGTTTTAGATGAACTATGAGTTGTTAATCCGGAAGGAACCGAATACGATGATTAGGCTTAATGATCTTGTCATGAATTAAAAGATAAAAATGGTTGTTTTAATGTAAAAGAGGCATAATAGACTTCATGGACTTTTAATCGTGCCTTTAATCCAAAATTAAGGTTATATGTTGTTAAAAGGTAACCTTAATATCTTTCGTGAAGAATAGATGAGATAATTAGGGTGTAAAATAGTATAAATGAAGAGAAACCCTAATTGTAATGGAAACCCTAAAAGTGGACTAGAAACCCTAGGAAGCGAGCTAGGTTTAATAGATCTTGATGGCATGATCAATGATAGGAAATTGAATGCATATTTCAGGGTCTCTTTGTGTGCTTGCATGCGTAATGGATTTCCTGCATTGATTGGATTAATTCTGTCTCAAATCAGCCTGACAGGTATGTGGTTAATTATGGTTAATCGCAATAGTTTCCTGAAGAGTTTCTCGGATGATTCATCGCATTGAATGCAACTTATTAATTGGATGTTCATACTTGCAAATTATAAAGTCACTATGATTATCACAATTGTAAAATAAGTGTGTATTCTTGCACCTACATGCCACCCTGATGGATGATGCAAAAAGGTCAAGCCCAGGAGGGAAGACCAATGGGCACCATAAGAGGTGACCCCAGGCACCAAGCTCGAGATTGAGAAGGTGGCCTATGATATTGCATGACTAAAGGGCACCATGAAGGGTGACCCCAGGAACCAAGCTCGGGATTGAGAAGGTGGCCTTAAGTCAATGGCAAAAGAGAAAACCTAGAGGGGGTAATCCAGGGTTAGGGAAAAAGCGGTGGAGAATGACACATTGAAAACGTAAATTGGCTCGTTAATTACTTGATTGTGACAATTAGATTGTTAGCCATATTTGTGAAATTTTGGTTGTCCCCACATACCGGCATATTTCAATATGCTGACCGATATTTTGTTTGTTGGCGTTTTAGGTGCAAGATTGGAAAAGGACAAATAGTAAAGTGGCATATGTGGAATTAAATAAGAATTAAAGTACAAAGGAGGATTAGTTAGAATAGACTCCAAATGTGGATAGCAGTAGATATCCAAGTTTTTGAAAAAGGTATGCAAAGTTTATTTTATTACAGCCTTTCAGTATAATTCGGTAGAATTTGATAATTATTATTGATTAATTGTTGAACCTTTGATCCTGTTAATTGGGATAACGGCTCTGACCTCTTGGTCTCCCTTAATTGGGGGTTATCAAGAGGCAGAGTCGTTACATTTGGTATCAGAGCGTAGGTTCCTCATTTAATCTTTAATAATTATTAAATTTTACAAACTCCGTAGAACCCAAGGGAGTTATTAGAGGATTTTTCAAAAGACATAGGTGTCTAGAAAAGGATCACGTCCGGGGGCTGGCAAGATTTTCCTCCCCACCGCTAGTCGGAATATGAGGACTCCCAAATTAGTGTGACTCCCTGGTCAAAGTCTCAGGATTTGACTCGAAATAAGATACCTTTAGGACTCTCTCATCTTGTTCATCCCTTCTCAACTCAAATGTTGTTAAGGACCTTAAGGATTAGGGTTTTTTCTCTTTTCCTCACCCTCTTGAGGTATGGGTAAGGTTGATAAGGTCTAAGGAATCCTCCACAAAATTAATGAAAAGTATGTAATTAAGATGTCATGGACATAAGCTTAATAGATTAAGCTTAAACTAAAGAATAGATACATGCTTAGGTCGTATGAAATGAGTTGTCATTGCCCTCAGGAGAGACCTGAGGCTAGACCTCCTTGTTAGGAGGATGAGTGGAGAAAGTTAGTCTTGGAGGTAGAAACCTCCATTATAAGTAGAGACTTGGCACAATCCTCTGAGGATGATGCTAACCCTAACCCTAAGTGGTGGTTAGAGAGAGAGATGGCATGATGGGTTAGATGTCATGGTAGACTAGGTGTGGGGGTGGACATGCCTTTGGATGCCCATATGAGCCATGAGAGGTTGGATGACCTAGTACCTTTGGCGACCCAACCCTGGAAAGGGTCGTGCATGTTAGAGTGAAGGATAGATTTTTCATTGATGAGGTTAGAGAAGAACCTATAGAAACCCTATGGGCTTATGCGAGTAGGGCATAACATGCACCCAGAGTACGTCAGTAGTGCGGGAAATAGGTTGAAACCCTGGCCAGGAGAGTATGTTGGATGGCTTATGAGATAAGCATAAAGATCTATGGATAACCTTGAACAAACATAAGTTTGAACATAGGCTTCACCCATGTAGGGGTGTGCTTGTGAGCTTGATCCACCTTTGTAGAGAGAGGACCTCTAGTAGTAAGGCTGTTTGTAGGGTTAGCTCTAGAATGAGAGAGAGAAGGACCCAAGCAAGAAGGTTGTAAGCCTAGACTCCAAGATATGAGGAATAGTGGGGAGTTGAGGATGATGCAACCTAAGTGGATGATAGTGGTTGCCTCATGCTTGATCCCTGGAGGCTGATGGTATCTTGGTTGCCATTAGAGGAACCAAACCCTAGAAAGAGGATGATGTTTTTGGTACCTATGAGCCTATGGTATAGATGTTCACCCTCTAGGGTTAGGAAGAAGAGTTCCTTAGACCCTGAAGAGGCTTAGTAACAGGTGGTGAGGCCTTATACCTAGTTGGTTGTCCTTGAGGAGGACTCCACTCTAAAATGTTGTTCAAGTAGAAGGATCATGGGAAGTGCATGTCATACCTTGTACATGTCTGGGTTCATGGTTAAAGGTTGAGCATGCAGTTGGATAGTTGCTGCATAAAGAAGTGAACCTAGGGTTCCTAGGCCTAAGAGGGGAAGTGGTGTACCTGATGCTCATGATGAGGTTTGAGTTTCAATAGATTTGAGCATGGTACTCCTCATGTTTAGAGGAAAGGGAGACCACTTAAGTTTAAGGCATGTTTGATGAACCCCTTACAGCTAAGTTGATGACATGGGAAGGTATGATCTTGATCCAATGTTGAGGATGAGAACAAGTGTGACCTAGCATGGTTTAATAGGTGGTCTTCTTGTGCCTTAGTAGCTTTCTAGGGATAAGAATGCTCATGTGGATGTAATCCCTAAACCTAAGGACGTTTGTGACCTTTTTTGTCAAGATGTAGTTTCCTCCCATCTTGGGAGAGGGACCCTCTTGTAGAGTGTATACCAGTTTTGTTGGTTTAAGGTAACCTAAAGAGGTCTCATAGGATCTTGAGAAGCTAAGTGAAAAGTACATGGTATGAGAATGAACCTGTAGACCCATAGATAACCATCTCTAAGTGCATGTGAATGTATTACCATGGAGGTAATCGGTATGGGGTCTGACCAAGGTAGGCAGGTCACCATGACCCCTGTAAAAGGATGAAAGTCAGCCCAGGAATGCAGAGAGAGATGATGAAGGCTTGGGTAAGGTTCCCAGTTGGACATGTACTATGTTAAAATCCTAAGTCTATCCTAGGGTCAGGTAGGGATAAAACCGATGGAAGTGGGAGTTGCCTAATTCCCTAGTTGCACATGACCATAGGGTCGGGAGGTAACATCTATCATTTTCTAAGGGCCATGGGTTAGGAGATCGATCACCTTCATGAACTCATGGGACCCAAAGGGCAGATGAGTAGGGCACTCTATGGATGCATAAGCGAAGAGGGATGACCCCAAAAGTGCCGGCACCCTATAGACCTAGAGGAGATGACCAAGGAATGTGTGTGGACCCAAGTAGGTTCGAGACCAGTTCTCCATGGAAGTAACTTTGACATCGAGATGATTGTGATATAGAGACATAAGTTGCACGTTTCAACTTAGATTTGAAGGTGTACTGGCAATGCGGGATTTACCATCTCTACTTTTGGAACAGGGAGAACTCTATGTTTGGACGGCCACCAAATGCTTATTTCCTCTTGTTATGGGAGTGAGAGATAGGATAGTATGCATACCATACACCAAGGATAAAGATGATGTAAGTTGGAGCGTCTCTATGAGGTATGAGGACAGAGATAATAACATACCCTTGTGGAGTGAATGATATATGGATGGTTTATAAACACTAAGAGTATTAAGGTAGTCATCTTGTGAGGATGTTTTACCATGATCTATGTGGAATATGCAAGTTATACAAGGTGGAGTTGATCACCATGAGGATGAGCTCATAGTGTTCTTGATGAAGATAGACTTAGAGTCTGAGCTGACATAATAAGTGAAGGTGTATGTCTTCAACATTACCTTACACAGAAGAATGTGAGGTGGTAATGGATGCTCTGGTTGAGGTGCAGTTGCCTAGTTTATCTAGAGACTAGAAGAGGTTGTTAGGTTAACCCTAAGTTTGAAAAAGAGATAAGTTTGGCTAACACTCAGATTTAACAGGATCTGTTTAACAAGTTAGTTATTGTTTGGTTAGCCAACTTAGGCCTTGATGCAACAAAAGGATGGTTATAGAACCTCAGATGCACTTCTTTGGAAAAGAAGGTGATGAAACCCTGATTAGAGTATTTTAGGGTTTTTGGGGAATCAAACTTGAGGAATCATGACATACAGGAGATCGTGATTTTAAGATCACCATACACCGTACTATGAAGATAGTAAGTGACAGTTAAGAAGAAGTTGCATGTGGCATGTGGCGATGCAAGCTAGGAGGTGAAAGATGAACACCAGTAACCCAGTGCATTGATATAAAGGGATAAAGAATTATCGAGAGGGAATGGGAGTTCATCACTATGGATGTTGTGGTCAGTCTCCCCTAGACCAAGGAAGGTCAAGATGCAATATGGGTTATGGTAGATTGCCTTACCTAGATGACATGAGAGAGAAAGAATACTCAAGGGAAGGATCCGGTTGAACTACATATGAGAGAGAGATGGTTCAACTACATCATGATGCGAGTTCAAAAGTTCTTGAGTATAATCTAAAGATTCACTTCCATGAGGTGGAAGTAGATACATGAAGAACTCGATATTAGTACAGTTTATCACCCCTAACTAATGGTTAGTATGATCCAGACTAGAGGGTCTGATGAGAGAATGTGTGCTCATTCAGGGTGATACATGGAGACAGTTCTTGTCTTCTGTAAGATGTGATGATAACCACCATAGCCAGAATTGGGATGTGAAGAAGCTCTGCAAGGGAGGTTGTGTCGGTCACCACTTCATTGAGATGATGTTGGTGAAGGGGCCTCGTGAAGGTCAGAAAAGAACCACAGTGTGTGCAGATGAAGTCGCTTTGATCACGCAATGGCTGAGAGAGAGCCCAAGGGAGACATGAGTTGTGAGCTGATGCAAAGCAGACTGACATGCAGTTCACTGTGGGAGAGTATGTGATGTCAAAATCCGACCCCCCTAAGCTACAATTGAGAAAGTTGAGTCCCCGATATAAGGGTCCATTTGAGATGGATTGGTGGAGGTGGTTGTGTTTAGACTTACCCCTCAGGGTAGCATGATGTATAATGTGTTCCATGAATCTGATCTAGAGTACTGTGTGAGGTACCCAAGCCATGTGTTGAGCCCTAAACCTATTCAGCTTTTGAGAGGCTAAAAAGTCATGAGTCACCTTTGAGGGTACGATATACCAAGGTAAGAAAGAACTCAGATGAAAGAATGTGAGATGATAAAGGTTCTTTGGAAGCGCTATGGATAGGGCAAAGCCACAAAAGGGTCAATGATGGACATGGAAAAGTCTTATCCTAAATTTTTTATTTACGTGATAGAATTTTGAGGACAAAATTCTCATAAGAGGGGAAGGATGTTACAACCCCAATTTTTGGGTTCTTTTAGTGAGAAATGTAATTTCTCCTATTAAAGATATTTGAACAAATAATGATATAATTTGTTTTGAATAAATGGATTTCATTTACAATATCCTTGTTGGTTGTTTTGTGGGCTTGATTGGCTATTGGGCCCAATAACAAGGAAATTCAATTAGTAAATGAATAATTGAGAATTGGAGAAAAGAAAGATGTAGAAACCTCTAAAAGGCAAAAGAATATAATCCAAAGTTGGATTTCGTGCCTCTTGGGTTCCTTGGGTTCCAAGGATTCCAAATTTGCAAAGATAATGCAACAAGAAAAGAAAAGATCAATTAAGTATTTCTTTATTAAGAAGGAAATTGAAAACAATGATAAAATGTGGAAAATAAGTGGAAAGAGGTATAATTGAATTATCCTTGGTGGGTTTTCGTATCCAAAGGATTCCTAATGTTAAAAGGAATGCCAATGAGGAAAATAAAAAGAAAGGTATAGAGAAATCCTTAGAAAGAGATATTTTAATAAGAAATAAACAAGATAATGGGAAATAATGGAAATAGATGCATCTAGAAGGATAATGAGTATCCACTAAAAAGGATTTTGAGATATTAGAGTTTCTTGGGGTCCAAGGAGCCCCAATAAAGAGGAAGAAAGATAAAATACCAATAATAACAAAATAATAAGATATATCATTAATGACTTTTTGATAATATAAAAAAGAGATGTTATTTGCTTTAAAATAATAGATTTGCATGGCCAATAGATTAAAAGGCAAGGCTAGAGATAATGAAAGAGATAATTTTTGTATTTCTATGTATTCAAGAAATAAGGAATATTAAGAAGATAAACATGAGAGAGAGGATTGCTTCTCAATGAAGGAATTGGATTCCTGTTGGGAAAGGGCTTTGTTTCTTCGTGGGCAAGCATGCTGGGGCATGGATACTCTCCCCTATATAAGGGTAGAGCCCGTGGTCGAGCCCAGGGAGATCCCACACGTCTCTCTCTCTCTTCTCCTTCTTCCTTGCGTGCAAACCCTGGAAAAGAGGGTGGTTCGACCCCTGGACGACAAGGAGCCATGGGCTGGAGTCCGGTGGAAGCATGATGCTCCCGTGACACCACAGAGGAGCACAGCCATCTTCCCCGTTCTCTGGAGCTTGCGCAACAGCCACTATGTGGCTGCAAGTCGGCTACGAGTTATAGAACCAAGTCGGCACGAAATAGCCGCCCTAGTCGCAACCCAAGGACACCCCACTGTGCGCAGAGGCATGGCAGAGGCAGGGGAAACCTTCCTGGCAGCCGTCGAGGATAGGGATGGGGAAGGGAAGCTGCGCCAACCAAGGTTATAGCGGCTTGGTTAGGTTTTCACGAGGTAGAAGAAGAGAAGGTGGAGTTGGACCGTTCTGCCCCTCCACGGGTGAAAGAAGCAATGACTTAAGTAAGGGCAGAAGAGTAATTTGGTTCTAATTCCCAAAGCAAGCGCGTTGCATGGAAAGAGGTGACGTGGCATCCTCTGGTTGGCAACTTTAATGTATTAATGATTAAGAAACCCTATTTTGAGATGATTAATGTATTTAGTAGGGTTTAATGGATGATTAAAGTGGATATTAACTTGTTAATGGTAAAAAGGTATATTAAGAACAAAAAGGATGAACTTTGCATGTAATGGGTTTAATTTTGAATTTCATGTGCATATATATGCTTTAATTGGCCTTGAAACCCTAATTTTAGTAATCATGACTCTTAATGGTTTTAATTGTTCAAATTCATGATTAAAGTTGAGATATGATGGCTCTAAGCTATTTCGAGTATAAAAGTTCCTAATTGTAGATAAATACCCTTAATTTAGTAATTAGGGTTTTTGAATGAATAAAAGGTGGAATTAATGATAAATAGAGTGCATATGTGTTTTAGATGAACTATGAGTTGTTAATCCGGAAGGAACCAAAAACGATGATCAGGCTTAATGATCTTGTCATGTATTAAAGGATAAAAATGGTTGTTTTAATGTAAAAGAGGCATGATAGACTTAATGGACTTTTAATCATGCCTTTAATCTGAAATTAAGGTTATATGTTGTTAAAAGGTAACCTTAATATATTTCGTGAAGAATAGATGAGATAATTAGGGTTTACAATAGTATAAATGAAGAGAAACCCTAATTGCAATGGAAACCCTAAAAGTGGACTAGAAACCCTAGGAAGCGAGCTAGGTTTAATAGATCTTGATGGCATAATCAATGATAGGAAATTGAATTCATATTTTAGGGTCTCTTTGTGTGCTTGCTTGCCTAATGGAGTTTTGCATTGATTGGATTAATTCTATCTCAAATCAGCCTGATAGGTATGTGGTTAATTATGGTTAATCACATTAGTTTCCCGAAGAGTTTCTCAGATGATTCATCACATTGAATGCAACTTATCAATTGGATGTTCATACTTACAAATTATAAAGTCACTATGATTATCATAATTGTAAAATAAATGTGTATTCGCGCACCTACATGCCACCCTAATGGATGATGCAAAAAGGTCATGCCCAGGAGGGAAGACCAATGGGCACCATAAGAGGCGACCCCAGGCACCAAGCTCGGCATTGAGAAGGTGGCCTATGATATTGCATGACTAAAGGGCACCATGAAGGGTGACCCCAGGTACCAAGATCGGGATTGAGAAGGTGGCCTTAAGTCAATGGCAAAAGAGAAACCCTAGAGGGGGTAATCCAGGGTTAGGGCAAAAGCGGAAGCCAAAAAAAAATCTGGGAGTGTCACAAATATGATAACCATTGCAATAAAAGTAGATGAAACACTTTGCAAAATCATAAAACTGATTCATACATAGCTTTTTGTCAACATAAAACTACATCATGTAAATGCATAAGTTCATAATAAAAAGATGTCAATACTTAGGATCATCTAGGTAGATGGCATCCCACTAGGCAAACTTGAAAGTCTCTTAGGCCTTTGCTGGTCCCTTTGTTCTTCAATCGCTCCAAAAACCTACGGACATCACGTCCCCAACCATGCATTGGGAAAAACAAACATTAGAGTAAGTGGCGTGAGTATTCTAAATTATACATTTCTATAGAACTGAAATATTACAAAAGATTCTTGAACATCACAAATAAGAAATGAACATTTAACTCTGATTAAATCTAGAAACATATTATCTCTCATTTCTTAAACTCTTATTTTCTATTCTATCTTTTCTGGAGACCTATAATCTAGGTCTCATGGCCTACACCAAAGTGTATGGATCATAAATATATTATCTGAATTCCTCTCATCACACTCGTGATGAGATTATAGACATGCTCTAATATTAAGTATCTTTTACTTATGATTTTTATCTGTTTGTGGCCACCATTATACAATAAGTCCTCCTCTGTTGACACTGAACTGTCCTCTATGGTGCAACGCACCCTCTGTTGGCACAACGTGCTCTCTGTTGACACCGAAGTGTCCTCTATGGTGCAATTCACCCTCTGTTGGCACAACATGCCCTCTGTTGACACCGAAGTGTACTCTATGGTGCAGCGCACCCTCTGTTGGCATAAATGCCCTCTATGACACCCGCAGTGTCTGGCGCAGTGCGCCCTCTGGATCATCCTGGGACTCTTTGGTGAGGACTTATTATATAATGTATTATATGAAGGTTTTTGAATTAATTATCTTAAGTCTATATTTACTAAACTATGAATTTGAACTTATCTGAAACTGAGTATTAAACATGTACTTTGTTTGGAATCTAAAATCTGAATCTGAATCTTCGCTCTTTCAAATCTGAACTGAACCTATTATGGAATTTGGATATGTATTTCAAATTACAACATAATTGAGATTGGGTCTATAACCCTTATCATGTATCTTCATTCAAAATCTGGCTACTCACACAGTGACTAGTCTAAGTCTGAATCTAAATCTCTTATTCTTAAGTTCTAAACTAAATTCATTGCTAGATTTGAGCATGTATCTCATTATCTGGGTAAACTTTATTCTAAAACTCTTATTCAGTAAGATTACTTCATTATACCAATTTTATCATAAATGAGTCTAATGTCTTATGAGAAAGGATCTGACATGAATTTAAAAATACTAAGTGTACAAAGTATCTTAAGTCAAGCTTATGAACGTATCATAAGTGCAACATATCTAAAAATATTAATTCTGACAAGATGGTTCAATCCTTCTTATAAAATATGATGTTACCCTAAAACTTTGCATATGAACTTACATATTAAACCTTAAATATCAAAATAGAAATCTTATAGAATATTGTATTGCAACCTAATCATAACTTAATGTGTCATTATCTTATAATGCAATCATGAACTCCGTTTACAATACATTGTGATCCCAAAAGTACCTTTATTTCTAAAAGTAGACCATGTCTTAATATTCTAAAATTCATATTTTTATAATGTAGTTACATTCTAGATATTATTCATTCTAAGGAATCTAGTCTTAAATCTCTACATATGTATGAAATCTAAATGGCATTTTTCTACATGAAATCTTACTACATTCTTATCCCACGTTGTCAATCTTGGTTGCATATCTTATCTTGTAGTCTTATTCGTCAATATGAATCATTACTAATAGTTCTTATAGAAACATGACTCTTTAACTCTCTCATGGACCTGGTACATGAGTCACAATCATTTTGAGCAACATATCTCTATTGGATATTTTGAGCACATGAACTTATGTAATCATAGTAGTATGAGGAAGATCATACTTGAATACCTTTACATTAAAAATCATAGATCATTGAACCACATAAACATGAAAGTATAACGTAAACATACTGAGCTTAAAATATAAACACTCATGGACATGAACCACTTACCTTTATATTGAAGATGTTCTCAATGTAGCCATGTTTCCTTGATTCACAACATATATACCTAACAATCAACAAAATTGTACAAGTTCATGTGTTTTCTCCTATCTTGGTTTCTAAATCTCAAACCCCATCATCCTAATCTCCTAGACTAAATTAGGAATCATATTTAACTAAGACTAACTCTAATTTAAAGCATGTTTCATGTCTAAACATTGAATTAAACTTGATATATACATTATATAGCATACACATACTAATATATTCATTACACCAAAAATATCATATGCACTAGTATATAAGTATATACCTCATATACCAAGAGTAAACTCCATACATACTCATATATGCTACTCTTACCGACTCATTTATAAAATCAGATGAAAATATAATTATAATAATTTTCCATACTAAATAGGCACATAAAATACATGTTGCCTCACAAATACTCATGAATCTTCTTGCATAATCACCACTTAGGCCAAAAACTAAATAAGAATCCAATTATATATGAAACTCCATCAAAACTTTCAAAATAGTAAGAACGATGGATATTAAGTTATGGGTAAAAATATTAGATTGTTTCATTGTCAATGAATGTGTGAAATATCCAAAATACCCTTATTAGGATTTACATAAAAATCATGTATAAAACTTCAATCAAAGAGATCAGGCTTTAGAATCATATTATATATATTAAAATGCTCCTACTATAAAATATTTACAAATTTTTAAAATCGTTTACTATCTTTAATTATTAAAACATTGAAATCATATAGTTCTTAGCATATAAAATTTATGCATGCCTAAACACGAAAATCATCTATTAAGTATATTTTTATACATAGAGAATTGAAAATCATTTCCATTGATACCTTGTTTGTCTTGATTGGAGTCTTAGGTTAAAAGGTATGTATTTTATAAGAATTACCTTGTTGAAGCAATGTTGGCCGTTTAGAATGATCCAGTGGCTATCATCCCGCCACATCACCTGCCTTGGCCAACATGGGCCAACGCTCATGGAGCGGATCCACCTGATCCATCTCCTGCTCCACCCACAGACTTGATGAGGGGAAAACCCCTGTTTCAGAGTTGCAAACTGATGTCGCCGCCTGGGTTGCCTCCGGCAAGGTCGATCTCGAGTCATAGGCTGCCACGGCACGAATTTAGGCCACCATTAGCTTCGGTTGGGTCTTCCCGATTAGGGCGGCATCAGAAATTCCCAAGAAAGGATAGGGATCAGATATCCTAACCTGAAACCGCCCATAGTCACTGCCAATGATGCCCCCTCTCCTCGTGTCCTCCTTGTCTCTAGGTTCGCATCAAAATAACCCTAGCATAGGGTTTGGCCGCCACCAAGCATCAAGGATCGAGAGGTTTTATAGCATCTAACCCTCCGAATCACGGGCAAGTATCCCCTTCTTCCGGACTCTGCTCGGACCCTGTTAAACAGGGGTTGCGGCATTCCCAGTCGGCGCAGACTGGGTCGCTCCCTTTTCTTCTTTTTTTATTCTTTTTGATAAAAGTCCATATCAAAGAAATATTTATATAACCCACCCTATAGCTCGGTCTGACTTCAAATTTTGGGTAAATACTATATTATCATCAACTTCACATGAACAAGATTTTAAGTAAAAACTAGCTATACAAACACTCCAAACATGTCTTTTAAATAAAAACATTATAATTACTAATTTAATTACCTAGGCCACTATATACATCAAAATCATATGAAATTTCTCCCACCATCTTATATTCTAATTATTATTCTACTAAAAATATTTTGAGCATTCATTATGACCACGAAATACTTAATTTTCAATTTGTACTCCAAGGACCTATTTATAAAACTTATTTGGTTCAATAGGGCTGGAATTGGGATCTAAGGCACATGGCCCATCCCTTAGTATTTCAAAGGGTCCATGAGCTTAATTGTATTCCAAATCATGAAAATAAGTCTTCAATCAATATAATTTCTCAATTGAAGCTCATGTATGACACATGTGATCAATATTTCTTTAGTTACATAACATGAAGACCTGAACTAGGTCTAAGGCTCAAGCCATGAACTGGACTCATCATATTATATATTCATCACGTTATTGTTCATAGGAATAATTCATTTATATTCATATACAACTGACTATAATCATACACATTTAAGTCATTATGTGTGTATTGGTTGATCAGATGGCTTGTATTACACATTTTGTGAACTTAATTACATACATAGCCATGGTTACATTCATTACGTCCGTTGGCATGCCTTTACTAGAAAACCCCACATTAAAGGCTTACATTAGCTATGAAATTGAGGATGTTCACATCCACATGCCAAATCTCATTGTCATAATAAGATGTAATGGAATGCATGATCTAGTGGGTTTAACCATGCCATCTTGTGAATTTTTTTGTCAAAGTTAACACCTTGAAGTTGTTTGAATCCTTTAGAAAACAATCGTCGTTTATGGTTTTTTACATTACCATCCATGTTAGTCTTCTTCATGAAATCCCATTTGCACCCTATGGTTATACCCCTTCAAGTGCATACATCAAAGTCCATACTTTGTTGGCGTACATGTAATCTATCTCAAATCTCATGACATAAAGACATTTACTAGAATCTAGTCCCTTAATAGCCTCTTTAAGGTTTTTTACTTATCATCTATGACCATCACACTTTGACAAGTCCTACTAGACCTCTGAGGTTCTTGAATTGTAGTGAGGAATTTGAGATTTCACAATTTCTAATGATTCTCGTTGTCCCTCGTCTACTTCCATAGGTCCAATGTTTTATTATTGATCTCGAACTTGTTCGAGATCTATTTTCTCTCATTGATTCCTTTGTAAATAAATTCCTTTGGAAGGAATGCAGTAATTATAGAAACAAAAAAATTGTTGTCAAATGGAATATAGAAGTAATAGCCCTAAGTTTCCTTAGGGTATCAAACAAAGAAACATATATCTAATTTTGGTCAAATCTTTTCAGAATATTGTTTCTTGTCATAAGCTTCACATACGATAATTTGAGAAGAAGGACATATTGGGATGTTTCCATTCCATTTCTTATATGGCATCTTTTAAATGGATTTGGAAGTACTCACTTAAGTGTAAATGCAATGTTTTAAAGATCATATCCCCATAAGGAAATAAGAACACTAGATAACCTCATCATTGATCACAACATGTCCAACAAGGTGTGGTTCCATCTTTCTAATACAACATTATGTCATGGTGTTATAGGTGGAGTTACCTATGATACAATACCACAATCTCCTAGAAGGGCCTCAAACTCTTTGATAAGATAATGTCCACATTGATTAGATTGTAGCGCCTTAATATTCTTGTTAAGTTGGTTTTGTACTTCATTCATAAATTTCTTGATTCTTTTTAAGCAATTTTGGTTTGTCTTTCATACACATATCCATATCTACTGAAGTCATCAATAAATGTGATAAAGTACTAATACCCACCTCTAGGACATGAGCTGAAGGTCCACATACATCAATATGTGTGAGTCCTATTAAGTCAATTGCTATCTCATGGTTAATGTTGAAGGGTGCTTTTGTCATCTTCCTGAATAAACCAGATTCACATGTATCAATTGATTTCCAAAATAAAAAGAATCCATATAACCATGTCTATGGAGTATAAATTTGTATTTCTATTTTTGTGACCTAGAAAATAGTGCAAAATATAGTTTTTGTATATAAGTCATTGAGTTTTCACTTATTGTTATGTTATATAAATTTATTCAAGATCCGATAAATAAAGACCATATGGCATTGGGGCATTGCCATAGAGTAGCTCATCTCTTCAAATAAAAATTCAACCAAGCTTTATTAGAAATTTGAATATGTTCTCGTCCAATCTAGATATAAAATAATGTTTCTACTTATGAGAGGTACATAATAGTAGTTCTCTATCTCCACTACCAGCTCACTTGATAGATATAAACTATATGTTCTTATAGTTGTGGAAATAACCTTTCCTCCATTATTTATGTATAGGTCTACCTCTCCCTTTACTAAGGATTTGCTTCTTTTAAAATCATGCATATGATATCATTTATGAGACCCACATCCGACATCCAATACCCAAAATGAAGAAGTAGATAATTTTATATATATATGAAGTGGAGATCTCTATCCCCTACATTGTCCTATTTAGTTACTCTAGGTAGAGATGGCAATTTATTTTCCAATGTCCAGTCTTATGACATTTGTGACAATTTCCTTCCTTGCATACTCCACCTTTAGCTTTAAGTGCAGAATTGGGCTTATAGATATCTTTAGAACATCTCTTATTTTTTCCCTTGCCCGCTTCCTTGACCATTCCATTGTTGACCATTAACATGAGCATTGATGTGTCTTTCTTTATATAAGTCTCATTAGTTCTCAACATGCCTAACAAATTTGACAATAGTTGGATGAATTTGTTCATGTTCTAGTTCATGACAAACTAACTATATGATCCTAACAACTATTTGTGAAATTACATTAGCGGCCAACTCTTGGCCTAAATAAAATCACACTATTTATAGGCTTTCCACATACCTAAACAACTTGAGTGCATGGGGCCCAACTGGATCATCATCAATTACTTTGCGCTTAAATGAGGTTTTTGAGACATCATATCACTCTTGTCCTTCTTCCTCTTAGAACATATTCTTTAGATGGGTGACCATCACTAGAGCATTAATTTTCTCATGTTTCTTCTAAAGCTTATGATTCATGAAGCATAGCAAGAACATTTGATATATATGGAATCATTGTAATTCTTATGATAAGCTTCCCTTTCTTCCCTGGATGCATTAGGAGGTGGTTCTTTTGGTAGAGGTATCTCTAGGACAAATAGCTTTCACTCTTGTGGGAGAACATTTCTCAACATCTTAAACCAGTCGAGGAAATTTACTATATTTTAGCTTTTTGTTTTCAAGGACTCCATTGGAATGAGAAATGATTGTTTGTGTTTTCTAGTGGTGTACATAGAAAAAAATTTATGAGTCACCAAATTTATTTGAAAATTTATTCTGATTTCAAAATCTGATTTGACAATATCAAATTGGCCTTAAATGATCATGCTCCTGCAAAGAGTGGGACATGAGAAGGGATCTACTCCTTACTCAATTTGAGGAATAAATCCATCTAATGCAAAAACACTAACATGCATGATGGGTAGGTGTTTTTATTTCATTTCTCAAAATAATGGTATACAAGAATAGTAGTGGAGTACAATGTTGTGATTATTTTCAATTTATATGATTATACAATAATCTCTAACTCAGGGTTTACATGAAAGAAAATTTCTTCACTAAGCAACGGGTTGTCAAGCATATTTCAAGTCTATCTCCCAAGAGATCTCCACTAAGCCAAGTCCATGTCATCATGTCAGTTTAATGGGTAGGAAGAATACCCCACAAGAGAAGACAAAACAAAAGTTGTCAACATAAAAGCTGGTACGGTCATATAAATATAAATAGATCAATATCAGGGGAAAAGGGCATCAATAAACTATTCAAGAATTCCCAATTCAAGAGAGAGATATTATAACACCAGTGTTTATGATCAAAAGAATAATGATTACTAATAAGATGATTCTTTTAAAAAATATAATCAACAAGAGAGTTTCTTGCCTTTTAAACTATCTCACATCAATAACCTCATAAAATATAAAAAGTTTCATGGTGAGTAATAAGAAGATTAGCATATACTAAAAAAGTAGGGTAGGAACCCATACA